>CM046033.1:30143176-30244471 GCA_025215565.1 Flaveria ramosissima
CATCAGCTGGGTCTGCTGCTCTATAACACGAGCCTGCTCTGCCATCTGTTGAGACTGGGCAGCAGTCAGGTCGGTAAGCTGGCGTATCTGTGCAGCTTTCTCTCCTCGTCGCAGCTAGTAAGCGCATCACCATACGGTTTAGCGCCGACAGCTGTTCCTCTACCCCGATTGGAGGTAGAGGTGATCCATACATGTGTGAGGACTGGGCTGACGGTCCTGCATGATGTGAGGTGGTGGTGGTGTGGCTGTAGTGAAGATGGGTCGGTAAATGGTGGAGGTGATGTGGGTGTAAATGGTATGGTGGTGGATGGGAAATGTACTGTGGTGGTAGGTATGGTGGTGGCTGTGGTAGCAGTGGTGGATGTGGTGGCTGTGGTGGTGGATGGTATATCAGTGGAGGTGGTAGTGGTGGCTGTGGTGGTGGATGTAGAGGCTACAGTAGTAACGAAGGTCAGTCGACGCTTCTTCTTCTTCAGTCCATGGGGCTGAGCCATCCTCTTCCTCCTCGTCCCTGTGGAGGTGGATGCTCCCCCTACAACCCTGCCTGCTGAACCCGGAGCATAACTCGGGTCAGTCTCAGTCTCTCTGGAGTCTCTTGGGTGTTCCACCAACCACCCGTAGCCCGTGTTCTATGGGAACAACCTTTGCTTCCCACAGTTCGCGTGAGGGGCTCCTCATCAGACTCCTCCTCCTCCTCAGCACCATGAACAAACTCCTCCTGATGAAATCCGGCTGTCTCAGCAACATCTCCAGCTGGGGCAGACACCGGGGGAATAACATCAAGACACAGTGCCTCTCGGTGGAGCAGGCAATCGTCCCCGACGTCTCCACTATCATCATCATCCAGTCAATCTCTGGAAGTAGCAGCCTCTCATCATCAGAGTCACTGTCCTCATGACCCATTTGCGTCTGCCTAGTGCTACATACCTCTCGTTGGCCAGGTGGCCAATCAATCTCTTAACTTGGGGCTTCACCTGCTTCCCCCTATAAACCCTCATCCGACCCAGAGTCGTATCATCCATGATCTCCAGAGCCGCTGCAATCATGACTCTCTTTGGGCAGATGTGGCAGCTTCTCGTTGAAGATTGAGCTGTAAGAACCTGGGGTACATACAAACCCCTCCTTTTCCCTTTGCCTCCAAGTTCTCCACTAGATAGGAGAATATCATGCTAGAAAAACTGAAGGGGTGGTTCAGCACCAGTGCCACGTAGGCATTTTGGATCTGGTCTGAGAGGTCGTCGAACCCACCCCTCCTCGACGCAACGCACTTAAGGATCACGTGTGCTAAGTACTTACTTGTACTGGGGGCACAGGTTGCTCTTGTTTGAGCACACCTGAGTTTATGTCCCCAACGTACTTTATCCTCAGAAAGCATCCTCTCACGGTCAGTGGATGTAATCTGGTAGGATGATCTGTATCATCCCCAAACTCTAGGACCCTCTGGATGTCAGCAGCAGTGATCTCGATATCATGACCCAGTATAGAGCTCCTTATGCTGTAGGGCTCACAGAGCGGTCCACAGAGGCATTCTCCCAGAATGCCTGATGTAGTGATCTGTAGGGCGTGCAAGGAGTGGAGATAGCCTTATGGATCCGGGACCGTCTGAGGAAGGCTATAAATCGGTGAACTCGCCCCGTTCCTGGTAGTGTGATCCAAATGAGCACAGATGTTTTGCTTTGGATTTATGGACCATCTCTCAGCCATTTTCCTGAAAACACATGACATAAAACCATTAGTACATAATACATGAAAATTCTGTTCTAAGTGTAATGTTGAAATTCATTCTGATTCATTCGTGCGAATGAATCATGCGACTGAAGTCAATCAGCTGTCCTTTCATGCGACTGAGCTCATTCTAGTCAATGTGACATGCGATTGGGTTTAGTCTGCTGACTGAGTCTGCGAATGGGTCAGTCGACCGACTGAGCTCAATCGCATGGTTCAATCGGGCGATTTACCCAATCGCAAGTTTTAATCGTGCGATTGGAGTTCATCCGGGCGACCAGTCGCCTGTCCTATAATTCAGTCGCCAACCGTTCGAATCTTTAACAAAACAAGTGTTTTAACATAGATAACCGGTTCAATAGACTCGCATTCTTGTTACTAATAACCTAGTAAACTTAATTTTAACGTTTTGCATAGTTTTGGTAGGTTATTAGGTCTTTTAAGTCTCGGTTCTTGTTATATAGTCGAATAACCAAATTAGGGTTTGAATCCTTCAAGTTTTGGGAAGATGGAACTTCAAACTACCTGTATAATCAATAGCGAGAGTCAGTGAATCAAGATCAGACGAAAACAAAGTCTAATGAAAATTTGGCAGCGTAACGGTAGGGTGTGCGATTTGAGAGCGATTGGGGTGTGATGAATGAAATGCGATCGACTGTGCCCTTTAAATACTGAAGCTGAGTTCAATCGGCCGACTGGCCTCAGTTGCTCAGTTCATTCGGGCGACTAAGGCTCAATCGTGCGATTGGCCTAGTCAGTCGCATACTGTTGACCGACTGAGGTTCAGTCGGTCGACTGACTCAGTCGTGCCTTTCATTCGCATGTTCAGTTGACCGAATGAGTCTCAGTCGGTCGACTGAGTCATTCGCCCCCTTCCAATCAGTCGAATGGGTCATTCTGATAAGCCATTCGTGTGAATGGCTCAATCTCATGTCCATTCGTGCGAATGGGAGTCGTTCGCATGGTTGGTCCATTCTCATGGTCCAATCGTGCGAATGGGTCACACTTAGTTAATTTTCTGCCATTTTTACCAATTTACATTTAAACCCTTTTAACTTTTGAAATTAACGTTATGAGCTTTTGATCATCTCAGACATGATCATTTTAACTAGAAAACTTTATGATCACCTCAGACGTGATCCTTTCACACAATTTAGTCACCTCAGACGTGACCCTTTTAAACACTTTGTCACCTCAGACGTGACTGTTTTAAACTTTTAAAACACATGTGGTCATCTCAGACATGACCCTTTTAGTGAGTTGATTCCTTACTGCTTTTCCTGATGTAGTCCGACAAACTAACAAACTCAAACTACTAACTAACTTAGAAAATTTAAACTAAATACTCAAAACAAGACTTGTTTTTGGCTTTTTGTGAGAGAGATAAATCCTAAGATGGACATCTATGAGATTTGGTTCCGGAATAGACAGCTTCAACTTGGATTGACCACACCTGGACCAATTCAATTTTGGAATCATACAGGCAAGTCAAATCATTTGGGACTTGTTATCAAAATCTTTTGATGCTCAATTCTTGGTGTTCATCCAGAGTCATTAGCAACTTTAGGGAATCATACTGGAACTCTTAGTTTTTCACATTGATTTGAACTTTCAAGAATCGCAGCCACAATGATTGTCAATATGTTTGTCCACTTAAATCCATACACAGACTTTTGACACAGACTGGTGATTGATTTAGGTTTGATTATTTCAAACTAACATTTGTGGATCCCACACTTATATGGTAATCAACATTCCTCAGGAGCTTTTGAGCGGTCTACGGGTATTATTACAAGAAGAGACTATTCTTAGAGCTTTCAAAAAGAAGCCAGTCCTCAGGTCAGTGCCATCACACGGCAGAGAGGCGGCAAACAACAATGAATTCTAGAATATCTAGGTTATGCTTATCCTCAGGTCAGTGGCATCGCACAGCAGAGAGGCACACAACCTATCTCCTTGTTAGAGCAGCATAATTTTATTTTGCACAAAATGCACCAACAACATAAGTCATTAGCTTTATAGCATTTGTCTTTCATTTTTTCTTTCTTTGCTCTAATTATGGTCATCCGCACACATTTGTGGCGTTTACATGCTCATTACCCCTTATTGGAATATTGTTGAATGTGTTAACCAGTGATAAGATGGAAGCCCACAGTCAGTTGAACAACTTAGTTTGATCTTGAGATCACCAGTCAGGTCTAATCATCTATTGTGTTGAATCTACCGACATATCATTTGTGGTCTAGCAACCTCTAGGTCTACTTTCTTGGTGTTACCTTAGGAGTTACCAGTTTTCTATCATCTCCCTTTTATATTGCATAGACTACACAGACTTATACTTTGAATTTTTGCATCTTTTCTAAACTTAAATTTTAAAGTCCCTCTTGATTTGTTCCTGTGTACTATCATTTTCCAAAGGTTTTGAATCGGTATCACAGATACGATCTACCTTATATCAGCTATTCACTCCTCCTCCCTCGTTTTTTTTTAATGTTAACTTGCTGACATATTCTCCCCCTAAAATACTAAAATCATTACTGGTTTAATTATTTTAGGATTTAATAAACAGCAAAATAACATAAGTTTAAATAAACAGACGAAAATAAACAGATAAAATAAAATAAAATAAAAAGAAAACTTTAACTAAACTACATCAGACGACACATTATCATCATCAGGAATAACCTCACTTTTCTTTTTAACGTCGTTGACCTCTACCAAATATTGAAAACGTGGTTTATCAAAGGATTTAGTATAGAGGTCAGCGCGTTGAAAATCAGTATTAATTTTTACCACATCAATTAAGTTCTTTTCAAAACAGTCTCTTATGAAATGGTATTTAATACTGATGTGCTTGGTCTTTGGGTGTTGGACCGGAGTTTTAGTTACCGCAATTGCAGCAGAGTTATCAACAAAAATAGGAGTAGAAGAGAACTTTAAACTGTAATCCTGCATTTGCTGTTGAATCCAGATGATTTGTGAATAGCAACTTGCAGCAGCAACATACTCAGCTTCACAGGTTGACAATGCAACCGATGTCTGCTTCTTACACTGCCAGGTAACTAATCTTCTCCCAAAGAATTGACACCCTGCTGATGTAGACTTGTAGTTCATCTTGCAGCCCCCGTAATCTGAGTCACTATATGCGGTAAGCTCAAAGTCATCATCATGAGGGTACCACAATCCAAGTGTGGGTGTACCCTTCAGATAACGAAAAATCCTCTTGACCCCGATCAGATGGTTGACCTTAGGCTTAGCCTGATATCTAGAACATAAACATGTAGCATACATGATATCAGGTCTTGAGGCAGTGAGATACATGAGGGATCCAATCATTCCTCGGTACATCGTGGCATCCACAAGATCTCCATTTTCATCAGGTGCTATATCGTGATTAGTAGCAAGTGGAGTCCCAGCAGCAGAAGCATTCTCCATGTCAAAGCGACTGAGAATGTCTCCTACATACTTGGTCTGATGTAGAAAGATCCCATTTGGAGTTTGATCCACCCGTAACCCGAGAAAGAACTTCATCTCCCCCATAGCACTCATCTCAAACTCTTTCTTCATAACTGCTTCAAACTCTTTGCATAACTCTTCGTTCTTTGAACCGAAGATTTGTCATCAACATAGATCTGTACGAGCAGTAGGTCGCCATCTTTTTCTTTAATGAACAGCGTGCAGTCAATGACTCCCCTGCGAAAGCCGTGTTTCATAAGATGAGTCGAGAGTTTCTCATACCAAGCTCTAGGAGCTTGATGAAGCCCGTATAAAGCCTTGTCGAGCTCGTAAACTCTATCCTGATGATAAGGATCTTCAAATCCCTTAGGTTGACTAACATAGACTGTTTCTCTGATTTCCCCATGATGGAATGCACTCTTCACATCTAATTGGTAGCCTTTAATCTTCATGTATGATGCATAGGCAAGGAAGATACGAATGGCTTCCATCCTTGCCACGGGTGCAAACACCTCATTGTAGTCAATCCCCTCGACTTGGCGAAAACCCTGAACCATCAATCGAGCTTTGTTCCTGATAATGACCCCTTGGTCATCCTTCTTGCATTTCAAGACCCATTTGGTGCCAATGACTTTAGCACCTTTAGGTCTATCAACCAGAGTCCATACACCTAACTTCTTGAACTGCAGAAGTTCTTCTTGGATGGCACTCACCCACGCCTCATCATTTAGTGCATCACTGACATATTTTGGCTCAAACTGTGAGACAAAACACCGATAAGCACCATCATGAATGTAACCTTTCTCCATAACCGAGGCGTAATCAGCTGAGTATAGCTGATTTCGGGTTTGTACTCCTGATCTGACATCCCCAATGACATTGTCAAGGGGATGATAGACGTTTAGTCATGATCCTGGAGTAGTAGGAACAGCTATCTCAGAGCCAAGATTATGAACATTTGGTTCTGCATCTGAGGTAGATGGAGTTTGAGGTTCCGAAGTTGAAGGTGCATCACTGGTAGATGCTTGTGGACTTTCAGAAACTGGAACCTGTTCCTCCTAACTGTTCTAGTCATCTGCTTCAGCTTCATCTTCAGAGGAGGAGTCACTGTCATTGACTACTCCCCCTGACTAAGTAGATGATTCTCCTTGTGAGCTAGATGGTGTATTCAGGATATCATACATCATCCTAGTAGCTAACTCATCATCCGAGGGAGAGAGAGGGATGTTGAAGGACTTGAAGAATCCATCATAGTCGAAGAAGTAGGCGGGTCCTTTGCCAATAAGTGGTGTGGTATATCTCTGAACGTCAACATTACACCACACTTCTACAAGACCCGTTGAGTTGTTGTAAACTCGCTTGTTCGGTATGTTGTATCCTAGAAAGATTCCTTCATCCGCCTTCTCGCTGAATTTGCCTTCTTGTGTCTTCTTCAGAAGTGTGCACGGCGCGCCAAACGGTTCAAGATACTTCAAATTTGGTTGCGTCTTTGTAGTAGCTCGTAACATGTCTTTCCGTGGCGCTTGACTATCAGGACTCGATTCAGTGTATAACATGCATTTGCCACTGCCTCATTCCAGAATTGGATAAGCAGTTTTGAGTCTGCCAGCATAGTCCGTGCTGTCTCTATCAAGCTTCTGTTCTTTCTCTCAGCAATGCCATTCATCTGAGGCGTGTAGGTAGAAGTGAATTGATGCACAATTCCCTTTTCCTTACAGTATGCCTCCATCCACTGGTTCTTGAATTCTGTCCCGTTGTCTGAGCGTACTTGTCTAACCTTCAGCTTGTAGAGAGATTCCAGTGTGGTTACTAACTCCTGGAATGACTCAAATGTTTCTGATTTAGATTTCAGAAACATCACCCAAGTGAACCTTGAGTAGTCATCAGTGACCACAAAACAGTACAAGTCGCCTGCAATGCTCTTTGTACTGACTGGACCAAACAGATCCATGTGAAGAAGTTCAAGAGGAAGTTCTATTGAATGAACTTTCTTTTCCTTATGAGACTTCTTCGTCTGTTTGCCTTTCTTGCAAGCTACACAAAAGTCAGGAAGCTGAAAGTTTTTGACATTAACTCCTCTCACCAAATCCTTCTGAATCAAATGATTCATCTTCCTTTGACTAATGTGTCCTATTCTCCTATGCCAGGAGATGGAATCCTTCTCAGTAGCTTTAGATAGAAAGCACTGAACCTCATGATCCGTTGTAGCAGCTGTTGACAGATCCAAGACATAAAGGTCTTTATATCTTGAAGCAGTCATCAGAACTTGGTCCTCTGGGATCACGTAGTCTTTCTGCAGCACGTAACACTTCTTGTTGTCGAAGATGACCTTAAATCCTTTATCACAGATTTGGGAGATAGAAAGTAAGTTATTTTGAAGTTGTTGAACGTAGTTCACCTTATCAAACTTAACTTTCTGATTTCCCACTTCTCCCTGAGCTGTGATATAGCCTCCCTTGTTTCCAGCAAAGGAAACATGCCCTCCTTTTATTTGCTTGACGTTTGATAAAAGGACCCTATTTCCTGTCATGTGCCTGGATGCTCCGCTGTCTACAATCCACGTGTTAGTCTCAGCACTGTATCGAACACCCTGCACATACAAAGTAAAGAATTAGTTTAGGTTAGGAACCCAAGCCTTTACTGGCTTGGGTTTCCCAGAGGCATCACACATCATAAACTCCACCCATTGTGTGAAGTCACTGGATCGGTAAACATCCGAGCATGATCTTGACGGAAGGATAAACAACAGCAAAAACCAAGAGACAATCAATAACACGAACTATAATATAATGGTTTCATTGATAAAACCTAACGATTACAAGCTCGTTACAACATAAGAATCAAGACTCTTGGCAAGGGGAGATCGAGCATGATCTCCCCTCTCATCCGGCAGCCCTAGGCTCCGGGCAGACATTCTCCCCAAACCCTTAATCTCTCTACACATTGAAACTGGTATATATAGCCTTCGGCCCATATTAGATGCGACTGGGCCCATTCGTGCGATTGGACCATGCGTATGGTTCAATCGTACGACTGACCCAACCGCATCTCTCAGTCGTACGACTGGCCCATTAGTAAGGCTCAGTCGCACGACTGAGTCTCATTCGCATATGCTCCTGCGAATGACCCAGTTTCATGTGTTTACAACATATCAGGTTTATTACATTAAGTCTCGACTATTCGACAAGCGACGGACACACTATATATGACAATATATGCTCCAACAAATTCCCCCTTGGACGTTGCTTGCGAATAGTAGATAACACCTCTTACAATCTTCAGTCAATCTTTGCTCTGGTTGTCAATAGAATCAAACGAAAACCATATTAGCCAACGTTGCCGCTCCGTCAGGTTGCTACAGTATCCCTGAAGATGAATTTAGGCACAATAGCTTTCGTTTACTTTGCAGAACACCATCACAGCATCAAGATTCCCCATATGACTGATTTTTCCAGATAATGACATGAACAGTTTTCCATTGCTTCAATCTTCACACAGGCTAACCGGATTAACATTAACACCTGCAGAAATTCCCCCTCACATTCAGCATATCCCAATATATAAACGTTGTGCTCTCTTGGCGTCTTCATACGGTGTATTGGGCAAAAGGTTGAAGGTTCCAATCCACAGCTGACAATATCAACCAAATCAGCATGCATGTAGATTCATCATCAGAAACATGCTCACATCATCACTTTCTGATTGCGTCTTCAATCTCTCTATACATGGATTCCCCCTAAGAATGAGAATCCTCTCTGTGCGGATAAATATAACTTGATTGGCCCATAAATAGTCAGATGCTCCTGACTACCCCACAAAATCAGCATCAATTGCTGACATCTTCTCTTCTCTCTTTCGTGTTCCAACTACATTCACCTATTCTGGAAGTCCAACGAATAATGGGGTGTACATTGAACTTATTTGACAAAAGAATCTCAGGGTGAATGTGCTTTGCTCATCCTCAAATCTGTGCAAAAGGTAGTTCCAGTTTTTTTTTTTTTTTTTTTTTTTTTTTTTTTTTTTTTTTTTTTTTTTTTTTTTTTTTGTCTGGAACACCGTTCATCCGTATGACGTGGAGGAAAAATATCACATTCATGTGAATGGATGATACGAATGATATATTTGTGAGACTAGCCATAAGACTGGTCCAGTAGCATGATTGGTCATAAGACTGGTCCAGTAGCATGACTTGTCATAAGACTGGTCCAGTAGCATGACTGGTCATAAGACTGGTCCAGTAGCATGACTGGTCATAAGACTGGTCCAGTCGCATTCCAGTCGCATTCCAGTCGTACTCCAGTCGTACGAATGGTCCATTAGCATGGTCCAGTCGCACGAATGGTCCATTAGCATGGTCCAGTCGCACGAATGGTCCATTAGCATGGTCCAGTCGCACGAATGGTCCATTAGCATGGTCCAGTCGCACGAATGGTCCATTAGCATGGTCCAGTCGCACGAATGGTCCATTAGCATGGTCCAGTCGCACGAATGGTCCATTAGCATGGTCCAGTCGCACGAATGGGTCTGTACGCAGATTTTCAGATCTGCAGCCGCCAAAGCTGCCAAAAACCCTAATTTGATGAATTTTACATGAACCGAAACAAAATAGACATCATCAGATTCGCACGGAGAAACAACACACGTAACAAGATCTGAGCAAAACACGAAGAACACGAAGTGGGTTTAACGTCAAGATCTGAAATTTGATCCAGGAATCAAGAGCTCGGGTTGCTAGAATGATTGTTAGATCATTCCAGCAGTAACCTGGCTCTGATACCAATTGTGAAGTCACTGGATCGGTAAACATCCGAGCATGATCTTGACGGAAGGATAAACAACAGCAAAAACCAAGAGACAATCAATAACACGAACTATAATATAATGGTTTCATTGATAAAACCTAACGATTACAAGCTCGTTACAACATAAGAATCAAGACTCTTGGCAAGGGGAGATCGAGCATGATCTCCCCTCTCATCCGGCAGCCCTAGGCTCCGGGCAGACATTCTCCCCAAACCCTTAATCTCTCTACACATTGAAACTGGTATATATAGCCTTCGGCCCATATTAGATGCGACTGGGCCCATTCGTGCGATTGGACCATGCGTATGGTTCAATCGTACGACTGACCCAACCGCATCTCTCAGTCGTACGACTGGCCCATTAGTAAGGCTCAGTCGCACGACTGAGTCTCATTCGCATATGCTCCTGCGAATGACCCAGTTTCATGTGTTTACAACATATCAGGTTTATTACATTAAGTCTCGACTATTCGACAAGCGACGGACACACTATATATGACAATATATGCTCCAACACATTGACCCTTAGAGGGTGAGGGTAGCTCAGGTTCCTTCTTGTCATCAGTATCAGACACGTAGGATGACTTTTCTTTCCATAAGCCAGATTTGTGCAATGCCTGTTTATGATAAACAGTTGACTGGCTTACAGGTTGAACTTTAGGTTCACTAGTTCTTCTAGGTGGAGTCAGAGAGCTCCTCTTAGAAGACCTAGGCTTAGAGTCCTGAAGTTCAATCTTCTTCCTAGGTGTCTGATAGAAAGGACAATAGGAAGCAATGTGTCCACATTCTCCACAGTTGTAGCATGACCTGCTATCAACTTTATGATTAAACTTTCTTTGTGGAGAAGTGTGTGACACTCTAGTAACATCAATCACTTTAGGTTTTGGCTCTGGTTCTCTTGATGTTTTCTCTGCTTTAACAAAGTTAACTTTTTAACCTGTTTAACATCTTTCTCTTTTTGGTTAACTGGTTTTTGACTTGAAGCATGTGAAAAATTAACATTAGAAGTCTTTTTAGGTTCTGATTTGACTCTGTTTGACCCTGACTTTAAGTTAACTTTTTCAAATTCCTTTTCCAGATTAACACAAGGCAATTTACCCTTTGCCTTTAAAGTGGCCTCCTTTTGTTTATGTCCAGATTCAATAGATGAACATGAGGTATCTGGATCACTAACAAGAGGAGTAGACACCACGTGATCCTTGATGGGGTTATTATTTACTGGTCTAGTCTTAGTGTTCATCAAGGTCTCAGGTGGTGGTGGAACCACTTTGTAACCCAATCCCTCCCCGTTATTCCTTTCTCTCACTAAGTGTTGAACTATGTGTGAAGAACTAGTCCAACTATGCAGTTTCTGTTTTAATGAATTTACTTCTACTTCTAGAACTGCCTTTTGCTTCTTAGTGTCTTCTAGGGAGTTTAGATAGTACCTAATGTCATTAGCTTGGTTAAAGGCAACTACTTCGGTTTCCCTAAGCTGTTTAGTCAATAGGTCTATCTTTTCTTTATAACTATGCTCATTTTGTTTTAATACTCTATTAGCCTCAGTGCACAAATGCAAATCTTTTACTAAGTTATCATTATGATCTAATAACCTAGCAAAGTTTTCATCTATGCTATTCCTAAAAGTCTCACAAGCAGAACAAGCATGATTATCAAACATTTGGTCAGTAGTACTTACCTGAGTTGGTTCAGAAGAGTTAGCCATCAACGCAGCATCAGATGTCTCTGGTTCTGGTGATTCTGTCTTTTCTGTCTCTGACGTGAAAGTCTCCTCTTTAGGCTTGTAACTGACCTCGGTTGCAGTTGCTTCTTCACTGTGTGACATCACTATCTCAACTGCTAGATCACCTTCACTTGCAGAATCATCATCAATATCTTCTACACTTGCAATGTTTGATTCCCCTGGTGAGACAAACCTAAAGCTCCAATCCTGTCCTCATCATCATGAGCAGTCAAGGCTTTTGGATCCTTGCTTGATGAAGTAGAACTGGAAGCTTGCTTGTCTTGGCGAGTAAAAGACGAATTCTCTTGAAACAGGTCACTTTGCTCTTGTCAAAGCCAAATATGGTATCCTTAGTGGCTACCAAGTTCTGTCCGGTCTTTTTGACAAACTTCTTCGCCCTCCGGACAGCACTAGCTAAGGCCCACATTATGTCCATCCTCTCAAGCTCCATTTCGTCCACCTGCTCGTAGTCCTCGTCTGCCAGATGGCAGTTTCCAATCTTCCCGGCAACAAGTCCATCATATGAATGAACCACTGCAGCTAAAAGATCCATATGCTCTCGAGCTACTTCCACGGTCACATTATCGAGGTTCTCGGTCTTCAGTTTAGTAGCACTTGCTTCTGATCCAATATAGTGGGTACAAGAAGACCCTGACGTGTCTGATCCAGAAGGAGAAGCATGTGAAGGACCCGACGAGCTAGACACAAATGCAATCTGGAGAGGTGCTCCAGATGTCTTAGCTTGCGGCGTGGCGTTGTACAAAGCTGGATTTTGAGTGTACGAAGACTTCTGAGCTCTGTACTTCATCTTAAGTGCTTCTTCTCGCAACTTGAGAATGAAGTCATTAATATCCAGCTTTGCAAGCATTCCATTCTATCTCAGGTTAGACACGAATGAAGCCCACTTGTCAGGCAATCCGTCTACAAAGTTACTCACTTTCTCTTCCATGGTAGTTTCCACTCCATGTGTATGCAGTTCGCTCATCAGATGGTAGAATCTATCTATGACGTCGTCTAAACTCTCGTTACCAATCGATGAGAAGTTATCGAATTCCTTCTTTAACTCCTTGGCCTTGATTGCCTTTAACGAAGCATTCCCATCATACCTCTTCTCTAGCTCATCCCACAGTTTCTTGGACTGCTTATTCTCTGAAAACTGGTGGAATATGTCTTTGGGGATAGACTGTGTAATCAATGCATAAACTCTTTTCTCTGCATTGTACTTAACTTTCTGCGCGTCCGTCATCCCACCTAACGTTAGCTTAACTCCATCAGCTCCCACCGGTGTACTATAACCAATCTCGATGGCTTCCCACAGATTAGGATCCACTCCATTGAGGTAGATCTCAAAACGTTGTTTCCAGTGGGGAAACTCATCTAAAGTCAAGAGCTTTGGTGGTTTATTATGATTACCCACCTCACTCTCAAGCAACAGCAGGTTCTGTATCCTAGAGTCCTTCCTAGCAGTAAAGGCTGACATCTGATCTTCCATGGCGAATAACTTTAAGTCTAATCAAACAAACTTTCACTGATGTGACTGAAGGATGCGTGTGGTCTAGTCGTGCGTATGAACTCTGCGACTGGTTCAATCGTGCGGCTGAACTGGGCGATTGGTTCAGTCGTGCGAATGAATCTGGTGCGTATGAGCTATGCGAACGAACGGTTCAGTCGGCCGAATGAAGGTGCGACTAGGTCCAATCGTGCGAATGGGTCACGCGAATGGAGTCCAGTCGTGCGAATGGGTCACTCGTGCGACTGAAGCTGCTGTTTTGAGAAATTTCCTAGGTTTGACGTGTTTCAGCCGTAAAAATTCGAAATTTCGCAAGTTCTAATCGTCTAAGTCCGTAGAAACCAAACTTTGATGAGCAGGGAACGTCCAAGATCACTTTTGACACCAAAGATTGCGTTTTTAGTGCAAAAACACAAACTTTTATGCAATCTTGATTGAATCAACACGTAATCAAGAGCCAAAGCTCTGATACCACTTGTTAGGACCTGGTATTTGAACGAAATACCTAGTGATTAGCGTGTAAACCAGATCAAATAGTGCGGAATCCTATTTGATTGGCGATCCAATCAGTGAGAACACACGAAGAATCAATCAAGAATTGAATCTAACGTTAGAAGTCGATTAGCAATCGATCTAATGTGTTCTGTGAACTTGGAGAACGATTTGGGAGGTCTCTGGACGGCTAGGGTACGTCTGGAATCGTAATGGTATGAATGCTTACGTTTTTCCACGAATTGGGTCTATTTATAGGTTAGTATTGTTCAATCGTGCGACTGGGCCATAAGTATGGTTCAGTCGTGCGATTGAACCATGCGGTTGATTCATCCGCACGACTGAGTGTTCAGTCGTGCGACTGAGCCAATCTTATGTGTCAATCATACGACTGATCCAGTCACCTGGTTCAGTCGTGCGACTGAGTCAATCATATGAAGTTATTCATGCGTATGGTCCATTCGCATGGGCCATTCGCATGAGAACTTCATTTAGTTAAGTTTGAATGTTTTAATTAATATAACATTATGTGTAACCATTCAAACAATCATAAACCCAATTAATCAACTCAATAACGACTCATTAATGAAATATTCAACATTACAAATCACAAACAATCCATGTCAATTCATTAATCAATTCATATTACATCATAATCAGACAGACAAGATCTATTACATTACAAATCATGATCTAGGGACATACATGCATCAACAATTTTGACATATAACGCATTTTAATAATGGTTATATTAACGTTAATTTTTAAATCCGTGATCGTGTTTGAAGACATAGTATAAATTACGAAGTAAAAAATTGTGCATATCAAAGTGATTATCGAGAAAGAATATGCTCTATTATATAGAGAATGACGTTTCAGACTCTAAATATGAATAAAATTAAATAAACTCTGTAAGAAAAATATGATATGTCTAGGTTTCAAATAAATCAAAAAAAATGAATGTAATATTAAACCGTATTTGTTATAAATTGATTTTATATTAAAATTAGAATATTTTTTTATCAAAATACACAGATCTGTAATAAGAAATTAATATGTATTATATTATTTAAATACTTAACTATATAAGTATTTAATAAATAATAATAACAGTAATAAAATTTATAATAAGGAGTACCTTATTTGAATACTTAACTATTTAATAAAATACTTTTATAATAATGATGATGATAATAATCTATATCTATATTATCTATTCTATTATATAAAGCATTTGAGTAGGACACACTTGTATAATTACTCAAAATTTAAGAGACCTATTATAACTTTTTTAAATATAAGATACAAGTGGTATATATAATAGTTCTTGATTTGCCCCTATTTAATAAATTTTTTTCTAATTAGTACATTATTTAATATATTTATTTAAGTATTATCTTATTTATAATACTTTAGATTAATATTGAAATACATACATTTATATTCTTTAACTAAAATTTTGTAACTTATACTATTTATTTAATTATTATTTATTTACATACTTAAATAAATAATCACTAAATGTTGACATAGTTATAATAATAACTAGACTTGACCACCACACGTTGCCGCGGGTTCTTCTCGCAACGCCGTGGAAACCATATTAGCATAAAAGAGTAAGAAATCATCAACATCTTTTATGTGTTTAAATTTCATGACAATTTTAAACAAAGATTGCATCTACGTCATATATTGACCAACGATTATACAAAAAGATAGTTTGGTTAAATATACACTAAACTACTTAATATATCTACCAACGGTTGTAAAAAAAAGACATATGTACCAATTTTTATAAGTAAATAGTAGTTTATTTAACTTTGTAATTTAATTTCAAAAAAGATTTCCGCAATATGTTTTCTTATATACCTACTTATTACACAATAAATTATTGTTATCGACTTCAATCCGTCAAAAAAAGATAGTGCACATGATTGTTCTTTGTTTTTTCAATTTGCATATATGTAGAATTGGTGAGAGAGTAAAAGAAAAATAATAGGGTTGGCGGGCTCGAACCGCAGAGGGCTCGAACAGTAGACCTCCCTTGTAAAGAAGCATAGAGAACAAAACATTTGTACTTAACAATCTTCTGTGCTTAGTAGCGAAAGTATAATATATAATCGTAATGTTGTTGTAAAAAATATTTGAAAAAAACTAAATGTGTTGCACTGTATAGTTACCGACATACCATTTTAAATAAAATAATAATAATAATAACAGTAATAGCAATAGCAATAGCAATAGCAATAGCAATAGCAATAGCAATAGCAATAGCAATAGCAATAGCAATAGCAATAGCAATAATAATAATAATAATAATAATAATAATAATAATAATAATAATAATAATAATAATAATAATAATAATAATAATAATAATAATAATAATAATTATTATTATTATTATTATTATTATTATTATTATTTATTATCATTATTATTATTATCATTATTATTATCATTATTATTATTATTATTATTATTATTATTATTATTATTATTATTATTATTATTATTATTATTATTATTATTATTATTATTATTATTATTATTATTATTATTATTATTATTATTATTATACGTAAATATATAAGTGTTTAAGATAATGCGGAAATGAGTCTCGATAAAACCCGCCACACCAGTATATATAACAAATAGAAAAGATTAAGAGTAGAATAGAAAACCTACTTTGTTTTTTTTAAAAAAACATGTAAACCTTTAAGAATTTTTTAAAACTAACCACAATATACACAAACACTCAGTCTCTCTCTCTCTAATTATAAAAAAATTAATACATACTCATTTTGTCTATTTTAAAACTCTATACTATAAGGCCCCGTTCGCGGGACGCCCACAGTTGGTCATTTATCGCACATAGAACAAACAATTACATTTAACTTTCATAAAATATTGCAGCGAAATTCAAAATAGACATCTCATTATACTATAAAAGCTTTTGCCAAATAATACATCGTTAATCAGTTACAAAGTATATTGTTGCATTACATCACAAAATCCATATATAAATGGATGCCATAAAAAAGAACTGAGTAGCCTCGCAGCGCCATCCTCAGCAACATTACCTGCCAACTGGAAACACATAAAAAGTCAGCGTTGCTGAGTGAGTTCTAGTTTTATAGTAAAATACACTTTACTTTCAATAAAACCGTTCGTTACTTTTGAATGATCACACATCATACGTACACATAGATAATATCATTATTATCTTCTTCATTCGTTCATTCATTATTACATCTTTACTTGCGCATTTGATATCTTCCGTACCAATACCATGTGCTACACCCCAAACTATATGGCTACTGGGCCGAAGTCTATAAATGGACAGTTGAGCGTATGCCGTAGTACCGGGGTAAGCGGTAGAGGTCCCATACAAATGGTCGGTCACAAAGACGGACCCCAATGTGCATCCTTCCGGGGTAGCGAACCCGCACACCGTTGGGCTAACACCTTATAATTGGCGTGTCCCGTTATCAAATGCTTGCAAGACTTTCATTACTTTCGTTCATTAAGGCATACATCAATTCATGTTCCCCTTTTTATCATCTTTCACTTTATGTTACATAATACTTCCAATTCATTCATTAGCATAACACGTAAAGCCACAAGAAAGATAAACATTCATCATAATCAGGAATATCATGCATACATAACATACATCATACATAAATAAGCAACGCCATCACCATCATCATGCCCAACCTACTCTATAAGGCCTCAACAGTCATCTTACATGAACATATGGGAATTTCCATGTCAAAACTTACGCCTGCACTTTCCCCCGAAAGTCAGTAATTAATCTACACGTTTCCCTGGGTAGAACAACCCTGTTTGGGCGTATGGACATCCTTCAGTCGCATGGCTTCCAGGCGACTAAACATCATGCGATTGGGCTCATGCGGATGAACATCTATGCGAATGGACATCCAGTCGTGCGTATGGACCTCATGCGGATGGAACTAATGCGAATGAACACCTATGTGACTGACCTCATGCGAATGGACTCAATGCGAATGAGTCCCATGTAACACCCGGTTATTTTAAAAAGACAAGAAATGAAGAATAAAAGAAAGAAAAGCAATAAAGTCCAAGTAGAGGGACTAAAAGTGTCCAAAAGGACAAAATCTTTGAAAAAGTAGGTGTAAAGGTGGCATGGCCGCCCATCACCTTTTCTACACTCAAAAACTTCGGACCTTTTAGAGAGAGAAAGGAGGAGAGCATAAACACTCTTGGTTTTGAAAAAGAAGAAGAAGAAGTCGAATTCAAGGTAAGAATTCGTGGTTTTTATGTGTTTATGTCGGGTTTTATCCCGGTTATATGTTTATGTGCTTATGTGTTGTGTATGTGCTTGTGTGTGTGTGTTTGGTGGTGTTCTAGGTGTTTGAACTCATTTGCATTCGGGATAAAAGGAAGATACACCCAAAGTTGCACCAGGTGAGTTTCTAGATCCCGGTTTCTACTTGTTTTAAACATCTTTGGGGCTGAAAATGTATTAAAACAGTTTCACAAAGCTTATGTATGCTTACCCGTATGTATTATGCATGTTAAATGTTGATTTTTGAATGCTTATAGGTTGTTCAAGTTTAGAATAGCCATGTTAAGTTTAGAACAAATGGGTTTGATGATTTGGGGTTGAAAACATATTAGGAACATGATATGCAGAAGGTTCATACGCCTGAAAATGCCATAGAATGAATCAAGTGTAATCCATGCGCCTAAACAATAGCCCATGCGCCTAAGATTACCTTAGAAATGTTTTAAGTATAGCCCATGCGCTCGAATGAACCATGCGTCCGAATGGCCCATGCGCCTGGGTGGCCCATGCGCCTGAGTAAACAATACGCCTAAGTGTCCATGCGACTGAAAGGGGTCATATGCCCCAATAGTACCCATGCGTCCGAATGGCCATGCGACTAAGTGGTCCATACGCCTGAGTTCCCATGCGCCTAAGTGTCCCATGCGCCCAAGTACCCATACGTCTGAACAGGGCCCATGCGCCCAAATAGTGCCATGCGCCTAAACCCTTAGAATTTAATGCAGAATGTTTGGGAGTCGGTGCTTTTAGGGTTTTGACCGAGGGTTGACCAGGGCATATAAATGATGGATTTCATGCATGAATATGATTGATTATGATTGTCTTATGATTGTTCCTTATTGTTATTATTATTGCTATTAATATTATTACTTATAGAATGTGACTTTGTGTGGTATCTTTATTATCGTAACGTAAAGTATATTGTAATAATAAAGAGAAAGAGCAATAAAGAAAAGAAGAGGAACATTAATAAAATGTTAAAAAGTCTTGCAAGCTTATAGGAGGTACACGACCGTGTTGTCGTTAGCTCAACTGTGCTGCGGGTTAGCTACCCTTTTATTCACACAGGGCCAGTCTTAGAGATTGGTAGGACCCTTGTAGCGTATCCTGGGTGATTGGGTCGGCCTTGTATACAGTACACAACACCCTTTCGAGGGATACAGTTCACCCTTTCGAGGGATATAGTTTACCCTTTCGAGGGATGTAGATGGCCCATTACCCGCTTTCCATCGCGCATATAGTTGGGGTATTGCTCATTGCTCCATACAGACAGTGAAAGATAAAGATAAAAGAAATCAAAGTAAACAATGCATACAGTAAAGAGGTCGAACAGTATTTGTTCATATAGTTAATGCATGCTCACATATACAGTAAGGCCTGTATTTTTAAAAGAAAGAGTATTTTCATATACCACATATAGAAAGTATTTTATTACTATAAAAATTGAAACTCACTCAGCAACGCTGACTTTTATACATTTTTAGTTGGCAGGTAAATATTGCTGAGGATGGCACGAGGGTGAAGCTACTCGGCAGGGAAAGACTGACATCCATTCATAACTATTATTTCTGTTGTTTTGTAATGCTATTAAACAGTTCTTTTGTATTCGATCAAACAATAATGTATTGCTTAACAACAGGGTTTAATGAAATGAAATGAATGGTTTTTGTTAAAACGATTCCGCTGCTTAAGTTTATAAATTTATAATGTATTTAATGCTGTGAATGACCAACTGTGAGGTGCTCGGGAACGGGGCCTTACAAGTTGGTATTAGAGCCAAAGTTTAAGAGAACTGGGTTAAATAAACTTTTAAAACCTAAACTTAAACCGAAAATAGGACAAATGAGGGATGTCAGCCCGAGTAGCTACGTGCCATCAGGTATGTCTTTTCTTAATGTTAACCGGTATTATGTGTGCATGCTATTTGATTTATGTACTCTTAATAGATTTAGATACTGATTAAGTCAAGATAGGAAATGCTTGGGGTATGAAGAGTAAAGTAAGTGGCTAATCACAACTGGCCACTGTAATTAGGGACTTACTATACTTAACATAAACTGAGCTATTACCTTGAATGACCACGTTAGTGTTTGAATCTTATAGTGTGCTTTAGAGGATGGCTGGCGGTAGATCTTCCAAGGCCTCTCGTGGTGGAGGTAACGGTGCTGCCCCGCGACCTAAAAGAGGGAGACCCAGAGTCGAGAAGGTGGTTCATGAGGGACCAGAGACCCCTCATCCGGAGGGGTGGCGACGAGAGTGCCAATCTCAGAGCCTCAGTAAAGGAGGTTGTGGTGGAAGAGGTTCATCAGGTCATGCAGACAATTCTACCGTCCGTAATGACCGAAGTGATCAAGGCATTAAAGGAAGTGAACGAAACAGGTCCTCGGGAGGACGGGAACATCCAGAGCCTGAAACGGTTCTCTCTGATGACGAGGAGGAGGAAGAAGAAGAGCCTGCGCCGGAGGCGGCCCGAGGCTACAACTACGGGGCGTTTATGAGATGCAAGCCCCCTACCTTCGACGGAAATGGCACTACGGCTGCTGCTCACCGGTGGGTGAGGGAAATGGAGGCCGTTCTCGATATCAGTGAGTGCCGGGAGGATCAGAAGGTGAAATTCGCTACCCACTCCTTCGTAGACTCGGCGTTGTGCTGGTGGGACAACATTGTCCAAGCTGAGGGTAGCAGAGCCATTGGGAGAATGAGATGTGTAACGCCCAGAAATTCCTTTCAAGCCGACGAAAGAAGAAAAAGAAATAAAGTCCGAAGTCGAGGGACCAAATCCGCCAACGAGAGAAACTTCGATGCACGGGAGTATAAAAGGGGGAAGACACCCCCATTCTTCCCATTTTCAGCCAAGAGAGGAGAGGAGAAGAGAAGGAGAAAAAGACGAGAAAAGTTGGTTCGGGTGGATTTGATCGTGGAAATCGACGTGGAGCGAGTCAAATTGAAGCTCTACTCGTCGGGATCGTTAAGGTGAGTTCTAGGACCCCTCTTTTACACGTTTTCAACTGATTTTGGGGCTGGAACAGATCTGAAAACCTATTTTTGAGTTTTGGGTAAAAACCCGTTTTTATGCATGTATGTATGTGTATGATGCGTTTGAGGCTTGATTTCTTGGTTGGTTACGCTTGAATGAGGTCGTGCTATGTTTCCCTAAGGTTTAGGATGGTTGATTTGAGCTTAAAAGAGGTTTGGAAGGGGTTAGAGGCTGAAACCCGTCGGCTGCGGTCGGGATGAACTGCATTCTGCATCAGCTAGGGCTAGGCGACCGACTGGAGGGCGATTGGAGGCCATTCGGCCGATTGGAGTGCGATTGAGGTCCATGCGCACGCTTGCCATGCGACTGAGGTCCATACGCACGATGGTCATGCGACTGAAGTTCATGTGCTGGGGAGTCATGCGATTGAAAGATTGTGCGACTGAGGTTCATTCGCACGAAGGTTATGCGATTGAAGTCCATGCGCCTGGAGGCCATGCGACTGAGGTTCATTCGCACAAAGGGTATGCGACTGAAGCCCATACGCCTGAAGTCATGCGACTGAAGGCCATACGCATGAAAGCTATGCGACTGAGAGTCCATACGCATAGAGGTCCATTCTCTCATAGTCCATTCGCATAGGGTCCATTCGCATAGATGCCCATTCGCCTAAGTGTTCAGTCGCCCTGAAGGCCATGCGACTGGAGGGTGTCCATACGCCCGAATAGGGTTTATGCGCATATGAGTTTTGAGGGACTTTGAGAGATGATGGTCGAGATGAAATTCCTCGATGATGTGATGGGCATGGACGGTATAAGGTGACGTATGATGATGAGCTAATCATGATGATGATGATGATGATGATGATTTGTATGCCGTTATGTGTGATGTTAGGCATGGCGGTGCGTGTGATGCATAGTAGGTATGATGTGTGTGATGTGATGTATGATTGATGCGTATGTAAGATGATGCTGCATGTTTATGTTTATGTTTACGTTCCTTAATATGTATGTTTATCTTTCCTATGGCTTTACGTATTATGATAATGAACGAATGAATGAAATGAAGTATTATGTAACGTAAAGTGGAAAGAAATGAAACGTCTTACATGCATCGGATAACGGGTCCTTCTTTGTGATTGACCATTAATGTAGAACCTCTACCGCTTACCCCTAGTACTGTGGCATACGTTTAGCTATTCATTTATTGACTTCGGCCCAGTAGCTATGACTGATCGGTTACTCCTACTACTGTGGCATGCGTTTAGCTGTTCATTTAATTGACTTCGGCCCAGTAGCTATGACTGATCGGGGTGTAGCACATGGTATTGGTGCGGATGATGTCCGATGCGCAAGTAAAGTTATATGGAGCGAATGAATGAATGAATGAATGAAGACGATAATAATGATATTATCTATGTGTATGTATGATGTGTGATCATGCAACTGTAACGAACGGTTTTATATGAAAGTAAAGTATGTTTTATAATAAAACTAGAACTCACTCAGCAACGCAGACTTTTTATATGTTTCCAGTTGGCAGGTAAAGTTGCTGAGGATGGCACGGGGCGACTACTCAGCTTATTTTGGATGGCATCCATATTCATAGTGCTTTTGCATTGTAAAGAACAAATATTTTGTAATTGAACAACGATGTATTTTGTTGCAAAAGTTTTTATGATAAAATGATGTTTAATGTTTCCGCTGCAACGTTTTATGAACTATACATGCAATTATATGTTTTATGTGCGATGAATGACCAACTGTAGGCGTCCCGGGAACGGGGCCTTACAAGTTGGTATCAGAGCCAAAGTTTAAGTGAAATGGGTAAATTTTCAAAATAAACCTTAACTTAAACTGAAAATGGGACGAAAGGGGAATGGGATGCCAAACTGAGTAGCTGCGTGCCATCAGGTATTTTCTTAAAGTTAACCGGTTTTATGTGCGCATGGTATGTGGTTATGTGTTTTATGTAGATTTAAACACTGATGTAGTCAGGACAGGTAATACTTGGGGTATGAAGAGTAAAGTAAGTGGCTAATCACAACTGGCCATTGTAATTAGGGACTTACTATACTTGACATAAACTGAGCTGTTCCTTAAATGACCGTGTTAGTGTTTGAATCTTTCAGTGTGTTTAGAGGATGGCCGGTGGTAGATCGTCGAGGGCTGTGTCAGGTGAAGGTTGTGGTGGACGTGGTGCTGGGTCGCGTGTCACTAGGAGCATGATAAGGGCTGCTGAGATGGAACCTGAAGAGCCTGGAATCCATCACCCGGAATGCGGTGATGATACTGCTAACCTGAGAACCGCAATGAAAGAGGCTGTGGTTGCGGGAGTTCAACATGCGATGCAGACGATTATGCCGTTGATGGTGACTGAGGTAATTAGGGCGGTGAAGGAGACGACCGTGATTGAAGTAAACAAGAAGGGTAGCGACGACAAGAATTTGAAAGGAAAGCGGGTTGAACGTGAGAGTTTCACCCCAAACAACAAGGCTGCGAGGGTGGATGACCGACGTGTGGTCACATCCAATATGGGGTGGACGGGTTGTGGTAACTGTGGACGAAAACACCCTGGGGAATGCAGATTGGGTACCAATGTCTGTTTCCGTTGTGGAAGGACCGGACATGTGGCGAAGAACTGCAGAATGGGGAGGTGCTATTCTTGTGGTGGGGAAGGCCACATGAGCAGGGATTGCAAGAAGCCGAGGGCTGAAGGTTCGGGGGTGAGGAAGACTGGAGGAGAAGGACGGGTGCCAGAGCGTTTACGATGATGCAAGAAGAGGCTAGGACGGACCTCGATGTGGTGTCAGGTATGTTTTGAGTAAACCAAACTCTAACTTCGCTGTTAGTTGATTTTGGCGCGAGTAAGAGTTTCATTTCTGCTGCCTTTTGTGCTGAGTCGCCCATTAGGGGTAGAGGTATTGATAAGCCCTTCAATGTAGAAACTGCCATAGGTAACTCTACCAGGATTTCGATGCGATAGATGGCCGCGACGTGGAATTAGAGGGTCATAATTTTTCAGTTAGACCATTCGTGATGACCTTAGGCGGTTTCGATGTAGACCCAGGAGTGGATTGGTTAACGGAATACGAGGCAAACATTGTGGGTCGCAAGGAGATGATACGATTGACAACGCCTGACAGGAATTTGGTGACGGTTTTTGGCGATCGGGTCACGACGATCTGGAAGCAAAATCAATGGCGGTGACGGGAAAGTGTATGAGGCGTGGATGTAGTGCCTATCTGGCCTACGTAAAGGATGTGGAGGCGCCGACACCGCAACTGTCTGATGTACCGGTTGTGTGCTACTTTCCAGATGTGTTTCCTGAAGACCTACCAGGAGTGTCACGGGACCATGAGATTGAGTTTTAGATTGACTTGATACCATGTGTCCAACCAGTAGCTAAGGCACCGTATCGATTGGTTCCGGATGAGCTAAAAGAGAATTGGCGGAGTAATGGTAAGAACCGTTTGATAAGGGGTGGGTTAGACCGAGTATATCTCCTTGGAATGCTCTGGTCTTATCTGTGAAGAATGAAGGCGGTAGTATGAGGATGTGTGTAGACTACCGTGAGCTGAATAGGCAGACAGTAACGAATCGGTACCCTTACCGAGAATTGATGATCTGTTTGACCAGCCCTAGAGTACCAGTTGGTTTCCAAGGATAGACCTTCGATCTGGATATCATCAGTTAAAGGTGAAGGAGCTGGATATTCCTAAAACAACTCTTCGCACGCATTATGGACACTACGATTTTCTCGTTATGTCTTTTGGTTTGACCAATGCGCCAGCTGCTTTTAAGGATTGGATGAATCAAGAGTGTCGACCCATGTTAGATAAATCAGTGATTGGGTTTATGAAAGATATCCTGATTTATTCGAAGAGCGGGGAGGAGCATGCCGATCACGTTTGAGAGGTGTTGGAGACGCTGAGAGGGAAGAAAATGTATGCCAAAGTTCTCCAAGTGCGCATTCTGGTTGCGCGAGGTTTAGTTTTGGGTCAGGTAGCGAACCCCGACGGGATTATGGTGGAACCGGCAAGGGTGGAGGCGGTGATGCAATGGAAGTTTTCTGAGACGCCATCCGAGATTCGTAGTTTCTTGGGTTTGGCGGGCTACTACAGAAGATTCATTCAAGACTCTTCCAAGATCGCCTCTCCACTAACTAAGTTGATCTGGAAAGATGTGAAACTTGCATGGGGGTCAAGCTCAAGAGAAAGCGTTCGATGAATTGAGGGCAAGACTGATTCAAGCGCCCATTCTGTCATTACCCGATGGGAGTGAGGATCTGGCGTTTTATTCAAATGCTTCCTATGCGGGGTTGGGATGTGTGTTAAGGTAGAGGGAAAGGTTATAGCCTTTGCACCCGACAGTCGAAGGTTCACAAGGTAGAAAGCCTAAAGATAGGCAGAAGTCGTATGCCGATGAGAGACGTTGACAGATTAAATTCCAGGTCGGTGATAGAGTTATGCTGGGAGTCTTAAATTGGAAAGGTATCATTCGGTTCAGGAAGCGGGGCAAGTTGAGCTCGAGGTACGTAGGGCCTTTCTGAGTCGTAGCTCGGGTAGGAAAGGGTGGCTTATAGCTTGGAGCTACTAGAGGAACAAAGTGAGATTCACCCGATATTCCACGTATCTCATCTGATGAAATGTTTGGCGGACGAAGATATGGTTGTCCCACTAGATGATATCGAGGTAGATGAACGGTTCAATTAGATGGGGCAACTAGTGGCAATCATCGATCGAAAGGAGAAGAGGCTGAGTAATAGAGTGGTTCTACTTGTGCGCGTACAGTGGAAGCGCAGAAAGGGATCTGAGCATACGTGGGAAACTGGAGAAGAGATGAGCCAGCATTGTCCACGGTTGTTTAAGGAGTAACAGGTTTCGGGGACGAAACCTATTTAAGGGGGGTGGACTTGTAACGCCCGGAAATTTCCTTTGAAGCCGACGAAAGAAGAAAAAGAAATAAAGTCCGAAGTCGAAGGACCAAACCCGCCAACGAGAGAAACTTCGATGCACGGGAGTATAAAAGGGGGAAGACACCCCCATTCTTCCCATTTTCAGCCAAGAGAGGAGAGGAGAAGAGAAGGAGAAAAAGAGGAGAAAAGTTGGTTTGGGTGGATTCGAGCATGGAAATCAACGTGGAGCGAGTCAAATTGAAGCACTACTCTTCGGGATCGTTAAGGTGAGTTCTAGGACCCCTCTTTTACACGTTTTCAACTGATTTTGGGGCTGGAACACATCTGAAAACATATTTTTGAGTTTTGGGTAAAAACGCATTTTTATGCATGTATGTATGTGTATGATGCGTTTGAGGCTTGATTTCTTGCTTGGTTATGCTTGAATGAGGTCGTGCTATGTTTCCCTAAGGTTTAGGATGGTTGATTTGAGCTTAAAAGAGGTTTGGAAGGGGTTAGAGGCCGAAACCTGTCGGCTGCGGTCGGGATGAACTGCATTATGCATCAGCTAGGGCTAGGCGACCGACTGGAGGGTGATTGGAGGCCATTCGGCCGATTGGAGTGCGACTGAGGTCCATGCGCACGCTTGCCATGCGACTGAGGTCCATACGCACGATGGTCATGCGACTGAAGTTCATGTGCTAGGGAGTCATGCGATTGAAAGATTGTGCGACTGAGGTTCATTCGCACGAAGGTTATGCGACTAAAGTCCATGCGCCTGGAGGCCATGCGACTGAGGTTCATTCGCACAAAGGGTATGCGACTAAAGCCCATACGCCTAAAGTCATGCGACTGAAGGCCATACGCATGAAAGCTATGCGACTGAGAGTCCATACGCATAGAGGTCCATTCTCCCATAGTCCATTCGCATAGATGCCCATTCGCCTAAGTGTTCAGTCGCCCTGAAGGCCATGCGACTGGAGGGTGTCCATACGCCTGAATAGGGTTTATGCGCATATGAGTTTTGAGGGACTTTGAGAGATGATGGTCGAGATGAAATTCCTCGATGATGTGATGGGCATGGACGGTATAAGGTGACGTATGATGATGAGCTAATGATGATGATGATGATGATGATGATGATTTGTATGCCGTTATGTGTTATGTTAGGCATGGCGGTGCGTGTGATGCATAGTAGGTATGATGTGTGTGATGTGATGTATGATTGATGTGTATGTAAGATGATGCTGCATGTTTATGTTTATGTTTACGTTCCTTAATATGTATGTTTATCTTTCCTATGGCTTTACGTATTATGATAATGAATTAATGAATGAAATGAAGTATTATGTAACGTGAAGTTGAAAGAAATGAAACGTCTTGCATGCATCGGATAACGGGTCCTTCTTTGTGATTGACCATTAATGTAGAACCTCTACCGCTTACCCCTAGTACTGTGGCATACGTTTAGCTGTTCATTTATTGACTTCGACCCAGTAGCTATGACTGATCGGTTACTCCTAGTACTGTGGCATACTTTTAGCTGTTCATTTATTGACTTCGGCCCAATAGCTATGACAGATCGGTTACTCCTAGTACCGTGGCATACGTTTAGCTGTTCATTTATTGACTTCAGCCCGGTAGCTAAGGCTGATCGGGGTGCAGCACATGGTATTGGTGCGGATGATGTCCGATGCGCAAGTAAAGTTATATGGAGCGAATGAATGAATGAATGAAGAAGATAATAATGATATTATCTATGTGTATGTATGATGTGTGATCATGCAACTGTAACGAACGGTTTTATATGAAAGTAAAGTATGTTTTATAATAAAACTAGAACTCACTCAGCAACGCTGACTTTTTATGTGTTTCCAGTTGGTAGGTAAAGTTGCTGAGGATGGCACGGGGCGACTACTCAGCTTATTTTGGATGGCATCCATATTCATAGTGCTTTTGCATTGTAAAGAACAAATATTTTGTAGTTGAACAACGATGTATTTTGTTGCAAAAGTTTTTATGATAAAATGATGTTTAATGTTTCTGCTGCAAGGTTTTATGAACTATACATGCAATTATATGTTTTATGTGCGATGAATGACCAACTGTAGGCGTCCCGGGAACGGGGCCTTACAAGATGGCCTGAACTGAAGAAGTTAGTGATTGAGGAATTTTGTCCTCATAGAGAGATGGATAAGGTAGAAAGAGAGTTCCTGCAGCTGGAGGCAGGAACGATGACACACCAGCAGTACACCACTAAATTTAACGAAATGGCACGGCTGGTGCCCGATCAAGTGACACCACTGTCACGAAAGATTAAGAGATACATCCAGGGGCTGCCGGCGGATATCCATAGGCATATGATTGCTGCCCGGCCGAGCACCTTTAGATCGGCGGTTGATTTGGCTGGCAGATTGTATGATGAGCGCGAGGTGGTGGTGGCTGAGATGAACAAGAAGGGTGGAGGTGACCGTAACTGGAATAGGAAACGGTTTGGACGTGGAGGCGCCGCTCCAAACAATAAGGTGGCAAAAGTGGGCGACCGACGTGTGGTCACAACTGGTGCAGAACGGAAGAAGTGTGGCAAATGTGGAAGGGAGCATACTGGTGAGTGCAGGATGGGGATGAACGTATACTTCAGGTGTGGCCAGCCTGGCCACATCGCTAGAGACTGCAGGAAGCCGAGGGCGGAGAGCTCGGGAGCGGGGAACAAGAAACCGGAGGAAGGAGGGCAGAGGGCAGGTGCTAGAGCTTACACTATGACCCGGGAGGAAGCCAGAGCTGATCCCGATGTTGTGTCAGGTATGTTTCTAGTAAACCAAATTTATGCCTCTGTATTATTTGATTTCGGTGCTAGCAGGAGTTTTATTTCCACTACTTTCTGTGCTAAGTTGCCTATTAGTAGTAGAAATATTAGTGAACCATTCGATGTAGAAACTGCCATTGGTAAGTCCACTAGAATTACTGATGGCTGTGCCATAGAATTAGAAGGTCATAGGTTCGCTGCTAGGTTGCACGTGATACCCCTAGGTGGATTCGATGTAGTACTAGGGATTGACTGGCTAGAAACCTATGAAGCAAACATCGTATGTCGAAAGAAGATGATTCGATTGGTTGCATCCGATGGGAGTTTGGTTACGATTCATGGAGATCGTGTTACTACGATCCCTAAGATGATTTCGATGGCGATGGCGGGGAAGTGCATAAGATGTGGATGTAGCGCCTACTTGGCCTATGTAAAAGATGTGGATGCGTCGGTACCGAAATTAACCGAAGTGCCAGTGGTGCGCGACTTTCCGGACGTATTCCCGGAAGAGTTACCCGGCGTGCCACCGGACCGCGAGATTGAGTTCCAAATTGATCTGATACCCGGTGCTCAACCCGTTGCCAAAGCACCGTATCGGTTAGCTCCAACAGAAATGAAAGAGCTGATGGAGCAGTTGCAAGAGCTGCTTGATAAGGGGTTCATTAGACCGAGTATCTCTCCCTGGGGTGCTCCGATCCTGTTTGTGAAGAAGAAAGACGGTAGTATGAGGATGTGCATTGACTACCGAGAGCTGAACAAGTTGACGGTGAAGAACCGATACCCCTTACCAAGAATTGATGATCTGTTTGACCAGCTCCAAGGTGCCAGTTGGTTCTCGAGAATAGATCTACGATCTGGTTACCATCAAGTGAAGGTGAAGGAGCAGGATATCCCTAAAACAGCTTTTCACACGCGCTACGGTCATTATGAGTTCCTCGTTATGTCGTTTGGTTTGACCAATGCGCCAGCTGCTTTTATGGATTTGATAAACTGAGTGTGTCGGCCAATGTTGGATAGATCAGTGATTGTGTTTATTGATGATATCCTGATCTACTCGAGGAGCGAAGAAGAGCATGCCGGCCACATTCAGGAGGTGTTAGAGACCTTAATAAGGGAGAAGTTGTATGCTAAATTTTCCAAGTATGCATTTTGGTTGCGCGAGGTTCAATTCTTAGGTCATGTGATAAATCCCGAGGGGATTATGGTAGACCCTGCAAAGGTGGAGGCAGTGATGCAATGGAAGTCTCCAAGGACGCCATCCGAGATTCGTAGTTTCTTGGGTTTGGCGGGCTATTACAGAAGATTCATCCAAGACTTTTCCAAGATCGCTTCTCCACTAACCAAGTTGACCCATAAAGATGTGAAGTTCGTATGGGGTCAAGAGCAAGAAAGGGCTTTTGAGGAGTTGAAGGCAAGATTGACCTAAGCCCCTGTCTTGTCATTACCCGAAGGAAGTGAGGACTTGGTGGTTTATTCAGATGCTTCCTACTCGGGGTTGGGTTGCGTGTTGATGCAGCGAGGTAAGGTGATAGCTTACGCATCCCGACAAATGAAGGTGCATGAGGTTAATTATCCTACTCATGACCTGGAGTTAGCAGCAGTGGTCTTCGCACTGAAGATTTGGAGGCACTATCTGTACGGGACGAAGTGCACCATCTTCACTGACCACAAGAGCTTGAAGTACTTTTTCGAGCAAAAGGATCTGAACTTGAGGCAGAGACGGTGGTTAGAGCTCATAAAAGATTATGATTGCGAAATCCATTACCATCCGGGCAAAGCCAACGTGGTGGCTGATGCCCTTAGCCGAAAAGAGAGGCCCGAGCCGATTCGGGTGAAAGCTTATCTACTAATCATGACCTCCGATGTGATGAAGCAAGTCAAAGAGTTTCAAGATGAGGCACTGAAAGAAGATCATCTTAACTCTGAAAGGATGAGAGGTCTAGTTGGGGAATTGGGTGAAAACACACTTGGTGTTAAAACTCGATTTGAACGAGTGTGGATTCCTCGTTTTGGGGATCTACGTGTGAGGATTATGGATGAAGCTCACAAGACTCGATACTCCATTAATCCCGGTGCCACGAAGATGTATCAGGATATGAAGAAAGATTATTGGTGGCCGGGTATGAAGCTTGATGTGGTGGAGTATGTGAGTAAGTGCCTTACTTGTTTACAAGTGAAGGCCGAACATCAGAAGCCGTATGGGAAGATTCAACCTTTAGATATACTGGAATGGAAGTGGGAGCACATCACCATGGATTTCATTACGAAGCTGCCGCGTACGCCGAAAGGGTACGATGCCATATGGGTGATTGTAGATCGTTTGATGAAGAGTGCTCACTTCCTACTGATCCGCGAGACATATTCATCTGAGAGGTTGGTTGACCTGTTCATCAAGGAGATTTTAGCTCGTCATGGTGTGTCGGTGTCCATCGTGTCTGATCATGACACTCGGTTTACCTCTAAATTTTGGAAGAAATTCCATGACGCCATGGGGACGAGATTACACATTAGCACGGCTTATAATCCCCAAACTGATGGTCAGTCAGAAAGGACCATTCAGACATTGGAAGACATGCTTCGGGCATGTGTGATTGACTTCGGGGGAAGTTGGGATGACCACTTACTGTTAGCTGAATTCTCGTACAATAACAGTTACCATGCCAATATTGGCATGCCACCATACGAGATGCTAAATGGTAGAAGATGTAGGACGCCCGTATGTTGGGGAGACATTGGGAAAAAAGAATTGGGAGGTGTCGAGGTGATCGAGGCTACAACCGAGAAGCTAGAAAAGATTAAGGCCTTTATGAAGGCAGCCAAAGACAGACAGAAGTCGTATGCCGATAAACGGCGCAGACCGATCGAGTTCCAGGTGGGTGACCGGGTTATGTTGAAGGTCTCACCTTGGAAGGGAATTATCCGATTCAGGAAGCGGGTCAAGTTGAGCCCAAGGTATATAGGCCCTTTCCGAATCATTGCTCGAGTTGGAGAGGTGGCCTATAGGTTAGAGTTACCAGAGGAGTTAAGTGAAATTCACCCGACATTCCATGTATCTCATCTGAGAAAGTGCTTAGCCGATGAAGACATGATTGTTCCACTGGAAGATATCGAGGTAGATGAAAGGCTCAATTATGTGGAGCAACCAGTGGCAATCATCGATAGAAAAGAGAACAGGCTGAGGAATAAAGTGGTTCCTCTTGTGCGTGTACAGTGGAAGCACGGGAAGGGATCCGAATCTACATGGGAGACTGAGGAGGAGATGAGGCAGCATTATCCTCGTCTGTTTGAGGAATAACAGGTTTTGGGGACGAAACCTATATAAGGGGGTGGACTTGTAACACCCGGTTATTTTAAAAAGACAAGAAATGAAGAATAAAAGAAAGAAAAGCAATAAAGTCCAAGTAGAGGGACTAAAAGTGTCCAAAAGGACAAAATCTTTGAAAAAGTGGGTGTAAAGGTGGCATGGCCGCCCATCACCTTTTCTACACTCAAAAACTTCGGATCTTTAGAAAGAGAAAGGAGGAGAGCAGAAACACTCTCGATTTTGAAGAAGAAGAAGAAGAAGTCGAATTCAAGGTAAGAATTTGTGGTTTTTATGTGTTTATGTCGGGTTTTATCCCGGTTATATGTTTATGTGCTTATGTGTTGTGTATGTGCTTGTGTGTGTGTGTGTTTGGTGGTGTTCTAGGTGTTTGAACTCATTTGCATTCGACTTAGAAGGAAGATACACCCAAAGTTGCACCAGGTGAGTTTCTAGATCCCGGTTTCTACTTGTTTTAAACATCTTTGGGGCTGAAAATGTATTAAAATAGTTTCACAAAGCTTATGTATGCTTACCCGTATGTATTATGGATGTTAAATGTTGATTTTTGAATGCTTATAGGTTTTTCATGTTTAGAATAGCCATGTTAAGTTTAGAACAAATGAATTTGATGATTTGGGGTTGAAAACATATTAGGAACATGATATGCAGAAGGTTCATACGCCTGAAAATGCCATAGAATGAATCAAGTGTAATCCATGCGCCTAAACAGTAGCCCATGCGCCTAAGATTATTGAGTCGTTTGTCTACTTTGATATCTTCCAGTGGAACAATCATATCTTCATCTACCAAGCACTTTCTTAGATGAGATACATGGAATGTCGGCTGAAATCCACTTAACTCATCCGGTAACTCAAGTCTATAGGCCACCTCTCCTACTCGAGCAATGATTCGAAAAGGGCCTATGTACCTCGGGCTCAATTTGCCCCGCTTACGGAAGCGAATAATGCCCTTCCAAGGTTAGACCTTCAATATAACCCGGTCACCCACCTGGAACTCAATTGGTCTGCGTCGTTTATCAGCATACGACTTCTGTCTATCTTTGGCTGCCTTCATGAAGGCTTTGATCTTTTCAAGCTTCTCAGTCATAGCCTCGATCACCTCGACGCTCCCTAATTCCTTCTGACTAATATCACCCCAACAAACAGGTGTTTTGCATCTCCTACCGTATAGCGTCTCATATGGGGGCATACCAATGTTGGCATGATAACTATTGTTGTACGAGAATTCAGCTAACGGTAGGTGGTCATCCAAGCTTCCTCCAAAATCGATAACACATGCCCGAAGCATGTCCTCCAATGTCTGAATGGTCCTTTCTGACTGACCATCAGTCTTGGGATGATAAGCCGTGCTAATATGTAACCTCGTCCCCATGGCGTCGTGGAATTTCTTCCAGAATTTGGATGTAAACCAGGTGTCACGATCAGACACAATAGACACCGGCACACCATGACGAGTTACGATTTCCTTGATGAACAGATCAGTCAACCTCTCAGATGAATATGTCTCGCGAATTGGTAGAAAGTGAGCACTCTTCGTTAGACGATCAACTATCACCCATATGGCATCATACCCCTTCGGGGTACGCGGCAGCTTCGTAATGAAATCCATGGTGATGTGCTCCACTTCCATTCCGGTACATCCAAATGTTGGATCTTCCCATACGGCTTCTGGTGCTCGGCCTTCACTTGCAAGCAAGTAAGGCACTTACTCACATACTCCACTACATCACGCTTCATACCCGGCCACCAATAATCATTCTTCATGTCGTGGTACATTTTTGTAGCACCAGGATGAATAGAGTATCGAGTCTTATGAGCTTTGTCCATGATCTTCATTCGTAGATCCCCGAAACGAGGAATCCACAAACGTTCGAATCGGGTTCTAACACCGAGTGTGTTTTCACCCAACTCTACGACCAGACCTCTCATTCTTTCAGGGTTAAGATGATCTTCTTTCAATGCTTCATCTTGAAACTCCTTGACTTGCTTCATCACATCCGAGGTCATGATCAACTGGTATGCTTTCACCCGAATCGGCTCGGGTCTCTCCTTTCGGCTAAGGGCATCCGCCACCACGTTGGCTTTGCCCGGATGGTAATGGATCTCGCAATCATAGTCCTTTATGAGCTCCAACCATCGTCTCTGCCTCATGTTCAGATCCTTCTGCTCAAAGAAGTACTTCAAGCTCTTGTGGTCAGTGAATATGGTGCACTTCGTCCCGTAAAGATAGTGCCTCCAAATTTTTAGTGCAAAGACCACAGCTGCTAGCTCCAAGTCATGAGTAGGATAATTGACCTCATGAACCTTCAACTGTCAGGATGCATAGGCTATAACCTTTCCCCTCTGCATCAACACGCACTCCAAACCTGAGTAGGAAGCATCAGAATAAACCACCAGGTCTTCGCTTCCATCGGGTAATGACAGAACTGGAGCCTGAGTCAACCTCGTCTTCAATTCCTCGAACGCCTTCTCTTGAGCCTGACCCCATACAAACTTCACGTCTTTTCGGGTCAGCTTGGTTAGTGGAGAAGCGATCTTAGAGAAGTCTTGAATGACTATAGTAGCCCGCCAAACCCAAGAAGCTACGAATCTCGGATGGCGTCTTTGGTGACTTCCATTGCATAACCGCCTCCACCTTTGCCGGGTCCACCATAATCCCGTCAGGATTCACCACATGACCCAAGAACTGAACCTCGCGCAACCAGAACGCGCACTTGGAGAACTTGGCGTTCAACTTCTCCTTCCTCAACGTCTCTAGAACTTCCCGAATGTGACCGGCATGCTCTGTCTCGCTCCTCGAGTAAATTAGGATATCATCGATAAACACGATCACTGATTTATCCAACATCGGCCGACACACTTGATTCATCAGATCCATAGAAGCAGCTGGCGCATTGGTCAAACCAAAAGACATGACAAGGAACTCGTAGTGACCATATCGCGTGCGGAAAGCTGTTTTAGGGATATCTTGCTCCTTCACCTTCAACTGATGGTAGCCCGATCGAAGATCTATCCTTGAAAAGCAAATGGCACCTTGAAGCTGATCAAAAAAATCATCGATTCTCGGTAAGGGGTATCAGTTCTTTATCGTCAACTTATTCAGCTCACGGTAGTCAATACACATCCTCATACTACCATCTTTCTTCTTCACAAACAGGACCGGAGCACCTAAGGAGAGATACTCGGTCTAATGAACCGCTTATCAAGCAGCTCCTGCAACTGCTCCATCAACTCTTTCATCTCTGTCAGAGCCAGCCGATACGATGCTTTGGCAACAGGTTGGGCACCCGGTATCAGATCAATCTGAAACTCGATCTCTCGGTCAGGTGGCACTCCGGATAAGTCTTCTGGGAACATGTCTAGAAAGTCACACACAAACGGTACATCGGCTAGTTGTGGTGTTAGCGTATCCACATCCTTTACATAGGCCAAGTAGGCACTACATCCACGCCTCATACATTTTCCCGCCACCGCCATCGAAATTACTTTCGGAATTGTCGTGACCCGATCACCATAAACCGTCACTGAACTCCCGTCAGGCGCTGACAGCTGAATCATCTTCTTGCGACACATAATGTTCGCATCGTAGTCCGCTAACTAATCCATCCCAAGAACCAAATCGAAACCATCACAAATGGTCTAACAGGAAACTTATGACCCTCTAGCTCCACATCACAGTTCTCTATCATCTCAAAAATCCGGGTAGACTTACCTATGGCAGTTTCTACATCAAAGGGCGCTTCAACACGTCTACTACTAACAGGCAGCTTAGCACAGAAAGCAGCAGAAATAAAACTTTTACTAGCACCAGAATCAAATAACACAGAAGCTAAAGTTTGGTTCAATAGAAACGTACCGGACACAACGTCAGGGTCCGTCCTAGCCTCCTCCTATGTCATGGTGAATGCCCTAGCGCTCGCCCTCGTTCCTTCACCCCCGGTCTTCTTCACCCCGGAACCCTCAGCCCTTGGCTTCTTACAATCCTTACTTATGTGACCCTCTTCACTACAGTTGTAACACCTGCCCGCACGACAATCCCTTGCCATATGCCCTACCTTCCCGCACTTGAAGCACACATTCAAACCCAGCCTACATTCTCCCGCATGCTCCTTTCCACACTTGCCACACCTCTTCGATCCAGCTCCCGATGTGGCCACACGGCGGTCATCCACCCGTGCCTTTTTGTTACCCGTCGAGGCATCACCCCGACCAAACCTTTTTCTGTTCTCGTTCCGATCACCACCACCCCTCTTGTTCGCTTCATTCACCACCAACTCTCGCTCCTCATAAAGTCTCCCTGCCAAATCAACCGCCGACCTAAACGTGCCTGGCCGGGCTGCGATCATATGCCTGCGAACATCCACCGGCAAACGCTAAACATACCTCTTGATCTTTCAAGACAGAGGCGTCACCAGATACGGCACCAGCCGTGCCATTTCGTTGAATCTGGTGGTGTACTGCTGGTGTGTCATGGTCCCCGCCTCCAGTTGCAGGAACTCTCTCTCGATCTTATCCATCTCCCTCTGAGGGCAGTACTCCTCGATCACTATCTTCTTCAACTCCTCCCACCTCATCCTTCTTATCGCCCGGTTACCCTCGACTTGGACAATGTTGTCCCACCAGCATAGAGCCGAGTCCACAAATGAATGAGTGAGAAACTTCACATTCTGATCTTCTGGGCACTCGTTGATGTCGAGAACAGCCTCCATTTCCCTCACCCAAAGGTGAGCAACAGCAGCAGTAATGTTTCCATCGAAAGTAGGGGTTTGCATCTCATAAACGCCCCGTAGTTACAGCCTCGTGCCACCTCTTGCACAGGCTCATCTTCCTCCTCTTCTTCATTATCAGAGAAGATTGTTTTAGGCTCTGGTTGCTCTCGTCCTCCTGAAGACCTGTTTCTTTCCTTCCTTTCTCCTTCTTTCACAGCCTTGATGACTTCGGTCACCACAAACGGTAAGATTGTCTGCATGACCTGATGTACTTCTTCAACAACAGCTTCCTTTACCGCGGCCCTCAAGTTTGCACTCTCATCCCCAGCCTCCGGATGAGGGGTCTCAGGTTCTTCAGGAACCACCTTTTCAACTCTTGGCCTTCCTCTTTTAGGTCGCGGCTCAGCATCAGGCCCACCACGACCTCCACCTCTAGAAGCTTTAGAAGATCTACCACTAGCCATTCTCTATATCACACTAAAAGATTCAAACACCAACATGGTCATTCAAGGGAACAGCTCAGTTTATGTCAAGTATAGTAAGTCCCTAATTACAGTGGCCAGTTGTGATTAGCCACTTACTTTACTCTTCATACCCCGAGCATTACCTATCCTGACTACATCAGTATCTAAATCTACATACAACACGTAAACCACATAACATGCGCACATAATACTGGTTATCATTAAGAAAATACCTGATGGCACGCAGCTACTCAGATTTGCATCTCATTCTCATTCCGTCCCATTTTCAGTTTAAGTTAAGGTTTATTTTGAAAATTTACCCGTTTTACTTAAACTTTGGCTCTGATACCAACTTGTAAGGCCCCGTTCCCGGGACGCCCACAGTTGGTCATTCATCGCACATAGAACAAATAATTACATTTAACTTTCATAAATATTGCAGCGGAATTATCAAAATAGACATCTCATTATACTATAAAAGCTTTTGCCAAATAATACATCGTTAATCAGTTACAAAGTATATTGTTGCATTACATCACAAAAACCCTATATAAATGGATGCCATCAAAAAGAGCTGAGTAGCCACGCAGCGCCATCCTCATGTGATTGGGCTCATGCGGATGAACATCTATGCGAATGGACATCCAGTCGTGCGTATGGAACTCATGCGGATGGAACTAATGCGAATGAACAGCTATGCGACTGACGTCATGCAAATGGACTCAATGCGAATGAGTCCCAAGCGACTGGAACCAATGCGACTAAGCACCTATGCGACTGGACCTTCAGTCGTATGACTCCCCATGCGACTGGACCCCCAATCGTGCGATTGAACTATCAGTCGTGCGAGTGAACCCCAATCATGCGAATGAACCTCAATCGCCCCTCAGTCGGCCGTATGGCTTTCAATCGGTCGCCTAGCCCTAGCTGATGCAAAAAGGAGTTCATCCCGAACCCAATCTGCCATTTTCGACCTTCAAGCTCATCCAAACCCATTCTAAGCCTAAATCAACCATCCTAGACCTTAGTAATGCATACCACAACACCATACAAGCACACACAAGCCCGGAAACAAACACCAAACGCATCACACACAACCACACCCAAATGGGTCAAACACACACACATACAAAAACGGGTTTTTAATGATTTCCAGCCTCAAAATCGTTTGAAAACAAGTAAATGAGGGGTCCTAGAACTCACATAAACGATCACAACAAGAAGGGCTTCGATTGGACTAGCTACTCAATGATTTTGCTCACTCGAACCAACCCGAACCAACTTTCTTCCTCTTTTCTCCCTTTCTCCCTTCTCTCTTTGTTTGGCTGAAAATGAGTGTGGGGAGAGGGTTATGGCTGGCCTCTCCCTTTAAATACCACCACACTCGACTTTCTCTCGGTGGCGAGTTTGGTCCCTCGACTTTGGGCTTTATTTATTTTTCTTCACTCGCCGGCTTCAAAATAAATAAATAACCGGGTGTTACATATACTTAGACTTTCTAGTTATGTCAAATTTACATTTAATTATTTGAACATTTCTAAACTTTCATATTTAATCCTTCGAGTTATATCAAATTTTCTTTTAACCATTTTACAATAAAGCTCGTTGTTTATAATATAATCACCATTTACGCATTCGTTATTTTTCTTCTCTTTTTTAATGTATTTATTTTTTTATAGTATTTTTTATCACAGTTTTTATCAGCGTTTCGTACATAATCTTTTTTCGAGTGGTTAGTACTAACATATAAATCATCTGAATTAATTCTTTCAACTTTTACAACCCCTGCTACATAGCGTCGGTCCCACCCACTAGTATTTATATATTAGTCTATACTATATATAATAGAGAAACCATTGTTAGATTTGTAATTTTACATCAATTTTAAGATGTCATACTAAGACTTGCAAGCTTAATGTATAATGTCATAAGATTTATTCCTATTATACCCATTTTATACTTTAAATACTTGTACTCCACCGTTTTCTAATTAAATTTAAAGTATGACTATTATATTTAAGGTTATCTTAATCTATCTATCTATATACTATTATATAATAGAACGTTTTAGACAACATTGTAATCTAATCCATTTTTAAGACACTTTATAAATATTTTTGTTACATTTGATACAAGTGATAATAAATAAACAACTTGTTGTTTAAAAATTTGTTAATCCATATAGTAATATAGATATGTTTGATATCCCACATTAATTAAATAAAAAAACAAAATAAGAGTTAGCATAATAAGAAAGAGTTAGCTAAAAACACAGTATAAAAAATATTTATACCCCCCGTCACACCGCTCGGGTTTCACCCACTAGTTATTTGAAATATATATATATATATATATATATATATATATATATATATATATATATATATATATATATATATATATATATATATATATATATATATATATATATATATATATATATATATATATATATATATATATATATATATATATATATATATATATATTCATCCTCAAATATTAAAAAGCAATGATCGTAAAGGTAATGACTTTGTTTTAAAACAAATTACAATTTTATAAATATTATTTAAGTCATTCAATACTTTGGTGTGTGTATATATATATATATATATATATATATATATATATATATATATATATATATATGTGTATATATATATATATATATATATATATATATATATATTCTTATGACTCAATTATTAATATTAATGGTAAATAAATAGTGAGATTTATATTTTCTATTTTGGCTACTGAATTTTAACTTTTGTGTTTAACTCCTTGATTATTACACGTTATATACATATATAGATATGTGTATATATATACCTTCTCAGAGAGAGAATACGAACAGAGAGGATGGTGCTCCGGAAGGTGGTGGTTGTCCTAGTAGACGCGACGGCTGCGGACTGACATGCCAATCCACGTAACACCGGTTACACCCCTTCGTCGTTCCTCTATATGTGTGTGTATATATATGTCATTTGAGAGAGAGAAAGAGAGAGAGGATTACAAAGAAACACTGGTGAGAAGACGATGGCCCGTGTTCTCCGGCCAATTTCCGTTCAGTCCATTTTAGGTCTTGTTGGAGCATATATTGTCATATATAGTGTGTTCGTCGCTTGTCGAATAGTCTAGGCTTAATGTAATGCGAATGAGCCTCAGTTGTATGACTAAGCCATGCTAATGGACCAGTCGTGCGACTGAGAGATACGATTGGGCCATTCGTAAGACTGAACCATAAGTATGGTCCAGTCGTACGATTGAACCATACGCATGGCCCAAATCGTACGAATGGGCCCAATCGCATCTAATATGGGCTGAGGCCTATTAATACCAGTTTTATTGTGTAGAGAGATGAAAGAGTGTGCCCGGGGCCTAGGGGCTGTCGGATGAGAGGGGAGATCATGCTCGATCTCCCCTTGCCAAGAGTCGTGATTCTATGTTGTAACAAGCTTGTAATCATTTGGTTTTATCAATGAAACCATTTTATTATAGTTCGTGTTATTATTTGTCTCTTGGTTTTCGGTTTTGTTTCCTTCCGACAAGAACACGCTCGGATTTCAACCGATCCAGCGACTTCACAATTGGTATCAGAGCCGGTTACTGCTGGAATGATCTAACAATCATTCTAGCAACCGGAGCTCTTGATTTTTGGATCTATTTCAGGTACTTTGACGTTAAACCCACTTCTTGTTTGTCATGTTTTGCTTAGATCTTGTTACGTGTGTTGGTTCTTGGTTAAGATCGAACTCGGAAACACGTTCTTATCACCCTTGCGAATCTGATGATGTCTATTTTGGTTCGGTTCATGTAAAATTTATCAGATTAGGGTTTTTGGCAGCCATGGCGACTGGAGATCTGAAAATCTGCGTGCAGACCCGTTCGTGCGACTGGACCATGCTAATGGACCATTTGTGCGACTGGACCATGCTAATGGACCATTAGTGCGACTTGACCATGCTAATGGACCATTCGTACGACTGGACCATGCTAATGGACCATTCGTACGACTGGACCATGCTAATGGACCATTCGTACGACTAAACCATGCTAATGGACCATTCGTACGACTGGACCATGCTAATGGACCATTTGTACGACTGGACCATGCTAATGGACCATTCGTACGACTGGACCATGCGACTGGACCATTCGTACGACTGTCATGCTACTGGACCAGTCTTATGACCAGTCATGCTACTGGACCAGTCTTATGTCCAGTCATGCTACTGGACCAGTCTTATGACTAGTCATGCTACTGGACCAGTCTTATGACCAGTCTCACGAAGATATCATTCGTATTATCCACTCATACGAATGTGATAATTGTACTCCATGTCATACGAATGAACGGTGTTCCAGACCAAAAAAAAATTTCTGGAACTACCTTTTGCACAGATTTGAGGATGAGCGAAGCACATTCACCTTGAGGTTCTTTTGTCAAATAAGTTCGATGGATACCCTATTATTCGTTGGACTTCCAGAATAGGTGATTGTAGTTAGAACACAAAAGAGAGAAGAGAAGATGTCAGCAGTCGGTGCTGATTTTATGGGGTAATCAGAAGCATCTGACTATTTATGAGCCAATCAAGTTATATCTATCCGCACAAAGAGGATTCTCATTCTTAGGGGGAATCCATGTATAGAGAAATTGAAGACGCAATCAGAAAGTGATGATGTGAGCCGGTTTCTGATGATGAATCTGAGTGCATGCTGATTTGTTTGAGATTGTCAGCTGTATATTGGAACCTTCTACTTTTTTCCCAATACACCGTATGAAGACGCCAGCAGAGCACAACGTTTATATATTGGGATATGCTGAATTTGAGGGGGAATATCTGCAGATGTTAATGCTAATCAGGTTAGGCTGTGTGAAGATTGAAGCAATGGAAAACTATTCATGTCATTATCTGGAAAAATCAGTCATATGGGGAATCTTGCTGCTATGATGGTGTTCTGCAAAGTAAACGAAAGCTATTGTGCCTAAATTCATTTTCATACTGTAGCAACCTGACGGATCGGCAACGTTGGCTAATATGGTTTTTCGTTTGATTCTATTGGAAACCAGAGCAAAGATTGACTGAAGATTGTAAGAGGTGTTATCTACTATTCGTAAGCAACGTCCAAGGGGGAATTTTTCGGAGCATATATTCTCATATATAGTGTGTCCGTCGCTTGTCGAATAGTCTAGGCTTAATGTAATACACCTGATATGTTGTAAACATATAAAACTGGGTCATTCGCAGGAGCATATGCAAATGAGACTGAGTTGTACGACTGAGCCATGCTAATGGAGCAGTCGTGCGACTGAGAGATGCGATTAGGCCATTCGTAAGACTGAACCATATGGTCCAGTCGTACGATTGAACCATACGCATGGCCCAAATCGTACGAATGGGCCCAGTCGCATCTAATATGGGCTGAGGCCTATAAATACCAGTTTCATTGTGTAGAGAGATGAAGGAGTGTGCCCGGGGCCTAGGGGCTGTCGGATGAGAGGGGAGATCATGCTCGATCTCCCCTTGCCAAGAGTCGTGATTCTTATGTTGTAACGAGCTTGTAATCATTAGGTTTTATCAATGAAACCATTTTATTATAGTTCGTGTTATTGTTTGTCTCTTGGTTTTTGGTTTTGTTTCCTTCAGTCAAGAACACGCTCGGATGTCAACCGATCCAGCGACTTCACAGTCTTTTTACTACAAGCACTATTATGGAACTAAAATATTAGCACAATTGAGGTGTGACCGTGCAAGGCGCGTCTGGGCACCCTAGTTAATATTATCATTTATTTAGATATAGAAAATAAAAAAATGATAAGAATATATCACACATAAATCCTTTATATTATTTTATTAGGTATAAAGATAAAGATTTTAAGATATTTCTGTCATTTCACGTCCATTTAACAGCCAAAGTTATCGTTCGTCCATTTAGGGGACCCAAAGTATTATAAACGTAGATAAACAGTTGGAACCAAATCCGTTATTTCTCAAAGTTTGAGAACAAAAGTGTAAATTCGCCAAACCACATGGACTAGGAGTGTGTAAAACTCGGTATGAACCAACAAAATCAACTACATTTGGTCTTGTTCAAGAAAATTATTAAAACGGAAATTTGGTTTAATTCGTGGTTCTAGACTTTACAAAAATCGATTCTTTGTGAGGCACATTCAGGTAATCAGGTTTAAAGCTTGATCTAAAGTTATCCTTTTTTGAATTTCAATCTTGAAACGACGTGTTTTAGAATTGTTCTTTTTTCAAACTGTACAAGCACATATATAATTCGGTTCATAGTGTTGATTGGGATCAAAGTACAAAATAAAACAGTACCGGTGAAATACAACTCATTTTCTAGTTTTGAAACCATAAATAGTTTCATGCGCGGATCATCAACATATATAATTAATTCATTGGGAAATTTGGAGTGAGTTTAATGTCGGATCCTTCATGATTTAATCTTGTGAACTCGCTCTACCTTCTTGCTAACGCTTTTTTCTATCTTTTAATATGTTATTTATTCGTTCATGTTAAAAAAAAGAAAGAAAGAAAGATCCTTCAAAAGGCTAATTTTTGTAGGTATGATCAAAATCAGGATTCAGTATTAAATACAGTTGTTCAATTTGTTGTTTCAAGTATGTGAATTGTGTGTATACTTGAACTTTTTTAATGGACGCTCATGTTTAAAAAGAAGCTGCAAATTTTCTATTTGCATGTGCTCTATATCAAGACCTATTAAATTCCTGAGCAAACTGTGATGGATCTCATTCCTTAGTCTATATAACTATATATAACCATCATATATGGCGTTACAATAATGACAAAGCAAGTATATAAACGATTCACATTTAATTTATAATTATTCTAAAAACTCATGTAATAACCTTTAACAAACTATTACATGGTAGTTATACCAATTTACTATAAGTAACTTGAAATCCAGACAAGCTAAAGCAGTCATATGTGACTTCATAACATAACACCAAACAAACTAATAACATCATATAAAATATAAAACACATCTTTAGCATTAAGTATATGTGTGCAAGCAAGGTGGTGGCGTCCATGCTATTGATACTATAAGAAGCACCAAGGATACTAACGTGGATCATTTTCTGCAAGCGTCATATTTGTTATACTTGAAGATGATTCCGATTCATTAGTACCTTGAATCAATGGGATGTCGTAAAGATCTGATTCCTTAAATTCCGGGATTGAACTCTTAGTCTCTATGCGTGTATTTTGTTGAGCCCAAGGATGAGTTTTAAACTTCCTTAAGCCTTCTAGCTCCGTTGCCACCTCCTTCATTGTAGGTCTATCACGACCTGCAAAACTAAGGCATCTCATTACCAGATCACCTACTGCTTGTAACTGCTCAAGAGTCCCTTCACGTAAGAGTCTAGGTTCAACAATTTCAAATAAGCGGTTTCCTTTAACTGAATTGACAAAATACGTTGCTAGATTTTTTTCTTCATTAGTTCTATCGGAACCAATTGGTTTTCTCCCGGTCATGAGTTCTGCAAGAACTACTCCAAAGCTATATACATCACTTTTCTCGGTTAGTTGGCTTGAGTTGAAGTATTCCGGATCCAAATAACCAAGCGTACCTTGAATAAGAGTAGTTACTTGTTCGTGATCTAATGGTACTAACCTTGATGCACCAAAATCTGAAATTTTTGCCGTGTAGTTCTCATCTAATAATATGTTGGTTGATTTGACATCTCTGTGTATGATTGGCATAGTAATCTCTGAATGAAGATACCCAAGTGCACTTGCAGCTTCCATGGCTACTCTTAAACGATTCTCCCAAGATAACCAATGCATTCCACCTAATCTATGATGGATGTGATGGAAAAGAGTGTTATTTGAGATGAATTCATAAACTAGTACAGGGACTTCCTCTTCCAAGCAACAACCCAAAAGCTTTACCACATTTCGATGAATGACTTGCGTAAGAATCATGACTTCATTTATGAACTGCTCTGATTGGGTCGCATCGACTAGTTTAGACTTCTTTATTGCAACTACACGTTTATCGGATAGAACTCCCTTGTACACTATACCGTATGCACCTTTACCAACAATGTTTTCTTGAGAATAATTATTAGTTGCCTTTCTAAGTTGTTGAGTGCTAAACAAATTCATTACCCCATGGGATCCTTGTGATTTGATCTTTTGTTTTAGTAACACACCTCCGTTTTGCTCAAAGAACTTTTCTCGGAGCCTTGTTAGCTTCCTCCTCCTTATGCCAAAGTAAATGCCCGCTATTCCAGATAGTAATGCTAACATGCCGGATACGATTACTACATATGTGCATGTAAATAAGCAAACAATTTAATATGTAGTAATGTACGGTTTCTACTTTCACTAAAAGAGCATAGTTATTGAAAGCTAACATGCTGAATGTAGACATTTTCAAGGTTTGATTAGTACACATAAACATACATTCATATTACTTTACATGGAAAAATTACCTATAATGAATATGGTAGGTATGTTTTCTGAACCTTCTGAAGCAAGGGGTTGACAACCGTTTGTTATGTTTGCATCTCCAAAGAAGTTTGGCGGACAAGTACAAGTGTAACTCCCTATAGTATTAGTACAAACACCATGACAAGGGTTGGATCCGCTATTGCACTCGTCGATATCTAACAAAAAAAAAAAAAAAATTCATACTAACTATACCACTAAGGAATACGTAAGGGAAGTAGTATAGAGACTAAATTACATAAAACACTACCATAACCATTAATATCATCCCTGTTTATAAAGACCAGCTAGCTTATTATATATTTTTCTTAACGTAATCAAAATCAAACACTTCTCATTGTCTTCACACAATCTGTGTGCAACACCATCATCAGCTTATTCAACCGGCCATCACCAATCACATTATAGCCTCCCCAAACTAGATCCATCGATATACAGACACAAGAGCATAATTTCTTTGTACAAGTACACTATCCTTAAATAAATAAAGATCCATCTATATGTTTGATTAAAGAAAGATGGCGACCAGCTAACCAAGTAGTGGCTGGATGTATGTCACTGTCAGGACGAGAGTGAGACGTGGTGGACGGAGCCCTTTAGTACAAAGGGGCGAAACACCGACATGATCACGCCACCCTTAATTAAAAAACGCATATTTCACACCCCTGTCGGGATCTACTCGTTGAGCCCATAACGCAGGCCAATGGTAACCCTTAATATAGCCAATTTTGCCTTAAAGTTTTAATAAAATTTTAATTTTTTAGCTAAAAAAAGTATCCCCTAGTATACAATATGATAATTCCTATGTATTACCCGCCATAATTTGTACCTATAAATATGATGGTATGTTTCATTTGAAGTAATGGTATTCAAGGATTTTAAGTTTGTGTATCCATCTTGTTTATATTCTTCGATTGTGATTTGCTCTTTGATTACCAACAGTGTTATTAGAGAGGGTTCAAGAAATCTAATCGATCGAGTGAAGAATCGAAAGTGTTGACCATTGTCTGAAATTGAATCAAGAAACTGTTTTTATTCAAATGTGATTCCTCGCTTGAACATCCTAGGTTGTTCGTAACAATCGATCAAGGGAAATTGCTTTGCTTGTGATCGTCGATCGGGAACTTGAATGCGAAACTAAATCTGTGTTCGGAACATAGGCGTATAAAACTATCGCCCTAATTCAATCGACTAAAGAAAATTTAATATTGTTGAACAATTGTATCAAAACACAAAAGGAAAAGGGGTTCACTGGACCATGTTAATTTTGTCTTTGAATGATTGAATCCAACATCAGGTTCTGCCTTTTGTGTTTTGTTTGAAATTTAATTAAAAAGGGTATTGGTGGTGGTTGGTCCATCGAAGAAACAAAATCAAAGGATTGTATTTTGTTATCAAGCCAAATTTCGGCTTATTGATTCATGGTTGTTGGCTGATCAGTGATCACCTAAGAAAACCCAAGGCAAAGGTGAAAACTTGTTTCGCTTTGTGGTGCTTCTTGTTCACGGTGGTAGAATCTTGAGGCATTGACAAAGACGAAACAATTCGAAATAATTCAAGACTGGATCACGTTTGAAGATAACAGATATTATCCAGGTGTCAAGTTTAGTTTGGTCTTTATTCATAACTATACAAGTATATGTATTAGAAAAGCAAAACCGAAAAGATTTAGAATAGATTGTTGGTTTGTTTGGTTTAGGCAACCGAGATAAACCCGTGTCCTGTTATCGGTAGAAACAATTCGTTAACCTGTGTACTAGTAGAAACAGTTGGCTAGCCCGGTACTGTTGAGAAAAGTTGGTAAACCCTTGTACTGTCAAGATGTGTTGGTTAACGCGTGTACTCTTGTTATTTGAAACGGTTGGTTTATATTTGCCTCACATAACCTGTATACTATTCTCGGTATATAACGGTTGGTTTTGATTCACATTTTGAACCATTGTTATTAACAGTTGGTTTTGAAACCCGTGTACTATTAATGTCGGTTGTTTTTTATTCACATTGTGATTAACCCGTGTACCGTTGATGTTGAAACAATTGGTTGCTTATAACCCGTGTATTGTTTCCGAATTAACAGTTGATTTTGGTTCGTCCTAAGTTCATAGGCAACCAGAAAAACTGTGTACTGTTCTTGTGGAAAAAGATTGATAAATTTGTTTTAGAAGTATAGAGTTGTTATCAAATTAATCATAACTAAAGGTTGATATCAATTTGATTTGATACTAGTATAGTTGAAATCAAACTCGATCCGAAACCTATAGTAGTCAATCTATTATGATTGTGAAAAAGAAGACTCGAAAAATGGTTGAGTCCAAAGATAAAAAAGTTGTAAGTTTAAAGAAAGGAGGGACATCAGTGAGTTTTCAATGCCCCATGTTAAACTCCACAAATTACACCATTTGGGCCATAAAGATCATATCGATCTTTAACGTTTATCAAATTTGGGAAGCCGTTGAATCAAAAGTGGGAACTGAAGTTGATGAGAAAAAGAATAATACAACAATTGCATTGTTATACCAAGCAATTTTAGAAAACATGGTATTGCAAATTCCTAATCTTACTTCAGCTAAAGAAACTTAGGACGCGTTAAAGGTTCGACTTGTGGGAGTTGATAGAGTTAAAGTGGCTTGGTTACAAACACTCGATTCCGAGTTTGAATCTCGAAAAATGGATGTTAACAAATCCCTTGATGTCTGTGTCGGGAAGATTAGCGAGATTGCATCACAAGCAAGCAATCTTTGGCATATCATGAATGATAAGAGACTGGTCCGGAAACTACTTGGTTCGGTACCTTAAAAGTTTCATTCAGATTGTTGTTGCGATCGAGTAGTTTGTTGATCTTGGTACAATGCCATTCCAAGAAGCTGTCGGAAGATTGAAAGCTTTTGAGGAACGCACCAAGAAGCAAGTCAAGGAGGAAGAAAGTCATGTTAAACTTTTATTCACCAAAGAAGAAGGAAAGGAGAAAGTCAAGGAGAATAGATGTGAATGTTGCGGTCATGAAAGTTAAAGTCAAGAAAACAAAAGTCCTGGTCAAGGCAAAAACGGTAAGGCATGGGGGAATAAAAAGGGAATGAAGTTTATCATATCAAAGATCACATAAGATGTTTCAGGTGTAATAAACTTGGAAATTTCAAGCAGGAATGTTCAAAATGAGAGAGAAAGGAGGCGACAGACTTAATCCGCGGAGGATGATGAACCAACACTACTTTGATGGAAACCGGATCTCAAAGGATGAAAACCTTTTTATTTACCTAGGTGTATTAATATTCGACGTTGGTTACAAGTGGCAAACGTGCCATAATCACGTGACTGTTATCGTGTATCCAGACGCAAAACACGATAACTTTACCCGTTACACCCAATTACCATCGAAATCTGTCATCGAAAACTATCGTTAGTCTCTATTTCTCCACCAACTTTAACACTATATATAGTTAACTGGTGTAGTGGAGAATATGAACACTTCTGGCCACACCAAACATCTTTACCGCATAACCTCTTTCACTGTTGATTGTCACCAAAAACCATCGTGTTTTGACCTCCATTTGACCAAAACCTTCACCGAAAGATGTCGATATTTTACTTGTATATTTTATGTAATTTAACTTATCTTTTTATTTATATAATATACCCATTAATCAAACATTTATACATTAAGTTATTTTTGTAGGAAAAAAAATATTTGAATTAAATAATTAATAATAGTAAAGATTAATTTATAAAATAAAGTAGTAAAAAATAAAGAAAGAAAAATGTTAAGCAAATAAAAGAGAGAAAAAATTAAGAAAAGTTACACATTTAGTCCTTTAAAAGATAACATCTATTGAAAAATAAAAAAAAATGTTAACCTCTGTTAGTGGATTTACGTCCCTCGCCCATTCAACTCGCAGATTTACGGTGATGTTTCGTTGTTAGTTTCTTTTCACGGTATTATGCCCACACTATTTTCAGCATCCGGGTTTGCGGCATGATTTCATAGTAGTTGATTATTGTTTTATGTCCACGCCGCAATACATGGTCTTGATATTGGTTGTTATTAAAACTTAATAATTCTTATTATATAATATCCGATATTCAAGTTGTTTTAAAAAAATATCTGAAAATCCAAAAATATTCAACATTTCTAATTAATATTTATTATTTATAAGTTTTTATAGAACAATTCGGAGATTTAGGATATCTAAATACCTAAACATTAAACAAAACACTATCCGAATCGGAAGCCAAAAATTTTTAGATTTTTCGTGTTTGAATATTTCGGATTTGAAAATTTTTGCACAACCCGGTCGATGGCATTAAAAAGGTTTTGTTACATCTAATGGGCAAGAGACCACGTACTGATCGTAAATATTAAAAGAGATCAACTTCATAAAAGGTTTTGTTAAACTTACAGTAACAACGAAATTGTTAATTATGGCTACAGTCGGTTTTTAACTTGCCTTTTGAAGGGTTTTTATAGTTTTAATTATATAAATACTAATTACTAATTTATGTATGTTTAATGGGTTGTACCATATGCTTAGTGTGATGTACACACTTTTGTCTTTTTTTATAAATATATTTTAATTTTAACCCAATACTTTTATAATTTTACAAATTTAACCCTAATATTTTGTTACATTCAACTTTTGTCCCCTATACTTTCATATTTTCAATTTTTTTTGTTTTACGTTTCAGTTTAAATTTTACGAGTTAACACACTGCAGCATGTTTGTCTGGTTCAATGTTTTTATCCTTATTTTTCCCATTTAACAACCCCGTCATTCGCGTTCCTTCTAGATTGACTTACTTATTATTGTATTATATGTTTTACGTTTTGCATACGTGGTTCAACGTTTTTACGTTGGTTTTAATTTTTTTCTTTTATTTTAAAATACGAGCTTTTCGATGTTAATGGTCACTGATAGTTGTGTGTCATCGATGTTACTTGACATGGTTTTACACCTCCATCCCCGGCAACGCAGGGGCTCAATATTACTTAGTAATTAAAGACCAACGGTAGGAATATACTTACTATTATGATAGAGTTTTTACAAAAAAAATAATTGTGTGTGAGCAAGTAGGAGACTAACCTTGGCAACCTGTATCAAGATAGGGGTTACCCTCATACCCATCTCTGCATTTACAACGATAGCCACCACCTTCTACATCATAACATGTACTATTCCCTTTGCATGCGCCACCACCTTCTACACCACAACTACCATTGGATTTGATCACCCAATCAAGCACAACGGGCAACGTGGACCTTATCTTCTCTGCAAACTTCAGGTAATCCATAGATAAATCATTGACACCACCAAACTCAAAACTTCCTTCTTCGACAAGAAAACCATAGCCACATTCATTGAAGGACAAAACATCTGAATGATTTTGTATGCTGCGAAGTGTAATATTGTAGTACGAGAGACCACGGGGTATAGATGTTTGGCAACACCCGATTCCGGAGCATTCCCCATAAGGCACATCACGTGCTTTGGTACAAAGTCCGAAACACCCACTGGAAAAGTCGCCCCCGTTTGTCCCGCTAATCAAAGCATAATCGTCACAACCAAGGACTGTGAACTTGTTCTTTGTTGAGAAAGTGTAGTACCCCGCTAAGTTGGTCCATCCAAAATCTTGATCGAAAACCACACCTTGGTTGTCGTAGCATTTGTAAGAGATTGTAGTGAAGACGCGCAACTCTGAATCTGAAATGTTGTATATTTCGAGGCCTCCAACAAATAACTTTGGGTGCTCATAAGAATTGTTACACGTCAGATTAAACGTGCGGTCGAGGAAACAATCTGTTCCGATACCAAAAGGGTAAGGAACTGTGACATTCCCGCACTGGGACATACAACCCGGTTTTGCTATGTTGTTTGTCGTGTTAGCACCTTCCACGACCATTGTAAGATGAAATGTAAAGAAACAAAGGATGAAATGCAGAAACATGTTTTACTCTTTATAACGTAGGTGGTGCAATGCTTATTTTTTCATGTTTTACTAGCACTACATATCATATCGATTTATAGATCGAGTACTTTAGCGTGCATGAAACTGCTAAACTCCTAACTGAACGATGACCGTTGACGCACGGCTAACACATTCCGTCTTTGATGGTGCTCGTTTTGTATTGAACCGATTGAGCCAGGTTGTGTTGTGGTCCTATGAAATTGGTTTGATTTGATAGCATGAAAGACTTTAGTTGACGTTGTCGTGTAGAGGAGACTATTAAAATGCCGTGAGAATAATAATAGCTTAAACGAAGATTCCTCGTTTGGCCCCAAATGAATATCCACCATGAATCTATTAAAAAATCTATTTTCTGAAAATTCAATTATGTCGTGACTTATTGGTCATCAATCTACACAGATAATGATTTATAACTATTGACGATTTATTTGTCAATTTAATTCTTTACAAATGCCATTTATTCCTATTATTCTTTAGCAACTGGTTTAAAAAATATGCTCCAGCAATTAGCTATAAACTAGTGTTTACTTCATGAGTTTTTTTCCATCGGTGAATTTACGTATGTTGATCACTATTAACATTTTATACCGGCCATTGAACACGTAATTACAATTGGCTTGTTTTGCCGCTATAGCTATGCAACTTAGAGTAGAAATAATAATAATAAAAGCAATATACGGAGATAATAGAGAATAACTCGAAAAACCCAGAAATTTAAGCAAAGCCTTCGAATAACGTTATTGGATTTATGTTTTGTATTTTTGAAGTGGTTATTTAGCCGAACAAACAATCCTTTTTTTGAATACAGCGTGAACCTATAAATTTTAGGTTAGGGTTACAGTAAAAATAATGTTTAATCTCAAAAATCTAAAAATAATTGTATAGTTAGCATGTGTACTTTTATTGTTTTGAAATGAGGGTATTTTGACATTTGTAATACCGTTTAGTTTTGAATAAAATTTATATACAAATATATAAAAATTAGCATGTCACATTAATGTTGTATTTAGAATTTTATAACACATCATATTATGTTATTAAAATAAGAAAAAGGAAAAATGATGCTTTATATATTAAAAAACTATAGGTTTATGTACATAATTATTTACAACTCGGGTTAGTGAAATTTAGACAGAATGTTGATAAAAAATTATAAATTATTTTACTATATTGTTAAAATAAACTAAACAAAAATTGAAATCACTTTATATAAGGGAACTAATTTAAACATTCAAGTAGCTTTGATATTTTGATAAATTGTACATTGTAATATATTACTTGTTTTGTGATGAAGTTACATAAAAATGTAAATAAAATTAAATCACATCCCAACGTTATATTTGACATTTTAAAAACACCACCTTTGATTATAAGAGTGAAACAACGTATGTTAACAATTAAATAAAATGAAAAACAATATAAAAAAACAATTTTCTATGGCATGTAGGTCAAAAGTTGAGGGGCGATGCTACTATTCATAGTAGGTTGCAGAAATTTTTTTTTACAAAATAATTCTAATAAATGCCGTTGGGGTTGTGATGGTGATATTAAGTCGTTTAAGTATGTAAGGCTTAAAATATGAGATTATCATTGAGAATATAGTGATTAGATTTTTAAAGTTTAACAAAAGCCACATATAAAAGAAACTTATTTTTATCAATCACCATAATTTTTTTATAAAAATTATATATTTTATAGCATGTAGGCAACTTATTCAAATGGAATCCGCATAGAAACTTATTTTTATCAGTCACCATAATTTTTTTATAAAAATTATATATTTTATAGCATGTAGGAAACTTATTCAAATGGAATCACATTAACGGTTTAATTTTTTTCTCCAAATGAATAACTAGTATCTGGACCATCCCATTGCGGCACGTAAAGATATTTCACTTTTTAGAAAGACTTTAAGATTAACTTATAATAAAAGAATTTCTACTATAGCATCCATACTACTTCTGGTAGTTTTTCGTACTACAACATCCATATATACTACTTCCGGTTAGTAACAATAGACCTGAAACCAAAGCTTCCTAACATCCAAGACACACAACTTAATCTATAATAAAATGAAGCTAACTTAACTCTTACAATATATTGCATTAGTCATAAATGTTGCATTAACTTAAAACAATATTGTTATCCAAGGTTGTATTAGTTGAAATCGAATTAAATCTAAAACAACTTTTTATTAGATAATGCAACATTTATATTATAAGGAATGATTCCACAAATTAAGTCACTACCTTAATTCTAGCCTACCTATAATTGGAAGATATCAATGTGATTATGTAGTCTATTTTAAATCCGTGTAATTAGCCTTTCAATCATCCATTTCCATGTTATATATTGTCTATAAATACATTGTAGAATTAACTGTTAAAATATCAATAAAAACTATTTTCAATCTTCAACCTCTTTATGGTATCAAGAGCCTAAAAGCTCCCTTGAGCCCTTTTTCATCGATCTTTTTTTTTCAGCCAACATCCATGGCTAACACTTCTGCAACCATCATCACCCTTGCTACTCACACTCACTTCCCAATTCAACTTACATCAGAAAACTTCCTGTCCTGGCGCAAGCAAGTTCTCTCAACCCTAACAGGTCTCGAACTGGAGCAATTTGTTGATGGCCTCACAGAACCACCTCCGAAGACTATGGATGGAAAACCAAATCTGGCGTATCGACTTTGGTTTCGTCAAGACCAGATCCTTCTTGGTGCACTTCTTGGCAGTTGCTCGGCTATAATCCTACTGATTGTCTCCTCCGCCGAAACCTCTTGACACCTCTTCTCTCGGTTAACCGACAGTTACGCCGGCGTTTCACGCTCCCGGATTATTTCTCTCCGGTCCAAACTCGCAACCAACATCAAAAGAAACAAACCGATTGCCACTTATCTCTACGAGATAAAGGCAATTGCTAATGAACTTGCCCTAGCGCAAAAGCCCGTCGATGATGATGATCTCATGGTTCATATTATCACTCACCTTGGGGAGGATTACAAGCCCATTGTAGCTGCTCTCAAGATTTGAGATACTTCCATCACCTTTGTTAGATCTAGAAAGGCTGATGCAACCAAAACCAAATCACTTAGACTATTTTGGTGCAACTAATAAAGGACTTCCAAAGCTAAGTGTGGAACTTCTGAAGGAAAAAGGAGCTCTTCCGAAGACAAAGTGTAAAACCAACTTCCGAAGGAAAACTCCAACTTCCCGAAGACAAAATATTCACTTCCAAAGATCAAGACTTACAGTGAAAGATTAGAAGTCAACTTCCGAAGTATGAAAGAAGTCCTCAAGCCTCGGAAGTACAAAAGCCTCTTCCGAAGTATAAGTGGCTTTGGAAGAACTTGTTCTTCCGAAGCCAACTTACCTTCGGAAGACACTACTATTATCCAGTGGACATAAGTATGGTCTCCCTGACACTCCGCTGCATACCTCTGAGATACTGCATGATGTTTTCTCAAAAGCCATGTAGTTGACCATACTTTATTCCACTGTTTACCTTTATAAGTTAGTACAGTTGCCAACTTTAGTTGGTAACAACAGGTAAGTCATGGACATGTCATGACTACCATATCTTAGATAATACTTTATCTAAGATACCTTAACTTTAGCATTGTAGTATATGCTTTAGTCTTAGGTTTTCAGCTGGTATCAAAGTATATCCGGCTGTAAGATCTAGTATATATAGTTTCTTATTGTAACTTATGTTTTATGCTTGTAAGAGTCTTGTAATACTTTGAGTTGAGAAGTAATATATACAAGTGCCTTGAAAATTATTTCTTTGTGTTCTTTGCTACTTATTATATTATTATCAACTCTTAGAAGAGATTCTACTTCATCTGATTTGAGTGTAATATAAGTGAGTTTGAGAGAAATCCAAGTGTTTAAGTGACAAACCCGATCCTACAATTGGTATCAGAGCTTTTTAGGCTCTTGATTGTGAGATCTTACCATCCTAATCAACCTGTTTTTCACTCCTCCTTACACCACACTCAAAATAGCCCTCAACAAGTCTGAAGTAGAGATGGGGACGATGACTAAAGCACCCATCATCACCCCTAAAAACTTCAGGTCATGGAGCAAACAAATGGAAGGCTTCATCAAGTATCAAGACAGCAAGATGTGGCAATCTATTGTCAATGGCCCGTATAAGCCAAAGGTAGCTGGTGGAAACGGTGCCATGATTGAGAAAGCTGTTGAAGAGTATTTTGTTGAGGACCGGAAGAAGCTGGACATTGATAGCAATGCTATGACTGTTCTCATGACTGCAATTCCCAACTCCATCATGGTGGGGTTTGAGCATTGCAAGTCAACAAAAGAACTGTTTGATGCACTTGCTCACATATACTCAAGCTCAAATGACTCCAAGAAGGACTCACTGAAGCAGCATTTCGAGAACTTCACCTACGTTGCTGGAGAGACCCTCAGCCAGCAATACTTTAGGTACATGGATCTCATTTCTTCCCTTCAGTCTGTGGGAATTGCTCTTGAACTTAGAGACCTCACAAGAAAGTTCATGAGTGCACTTCAATGAGTGGACATTCTACTGTGTCTCTATCAAGAGAACAGAGAACCTGAATACACTCACCATGACCAAACTCTATGGCATCCTTGATGGATACCGTTTGGAAATGGAGAATAATAGAGGTCGTCAGACAAGCAGACCCTTGAGTTTTCCTGCTAGCAACGCTTTAATGGTTGCTGAAGGCTCAGGACCCTCCCAGCCTCAACAATACCTGAATTACACCCAGCAGCCATCCTGTTCTTCCGGGCCATAAATCACATTTCCTGAGACTCCTAGGTCTCAACAAGCTTAGCAAAGTTCCTTTCAGGACAGCTGTGCTTTTGTCTCAGGAAGTGGACACTCTAATGATTATCAATATTGTTTTGATGATCTAGAGTGCTTCAGCCCAGATGACGTGGAATACGTGGACATAGTCCAACAAATGGCTCTCTTAACCTACAGAGCAAAGAAGTTCTTCAAGAGAACTAGAAGGCAATTTCCCCAGAACCCAATCAACAGCAAATTTAGGTTTGACAAAACCAAGGCCAAATGTTACAACTGTAACCAACTTGGTCATTTTGCAAGGGAATGCAAGGCTCCCAAGTCGAATCCGGGAACCCCACAGGCCTCCACACATCCCTCTACACCAAAGCCCACTGAAAAGTCAACAGTGACAACTGCAATGGCTCAAGAAGTTGACTGGATTTTCATGGTACAGGATGTGACTCCTGCTCAAGCACATATGGCCGGAACAGATGACAATAAGGTATATGAACATCTCTGTAATCCTGCCTGTATTGCTAAGGTTAAATTGTATCAGGACTACAATATGGAGATTAAATCCGATATTGAGTCTTTAAATGTTTTAAAAACTGATTTTAAAAGGGCTGAATCTGACTATCAAAAAAAATTGAGGAGTTAGAGAAAACAGTGTCCCTAATAAAACATGAACATACTAACTATAACTTAAATAAAGGATTTAATATCCAAATTATCTTAGGCTCAAGCCCAGCTTGTCACAGTTAAGGCTCAAGCTAGGAAGTATGCTATTTCTGAGCAAACCTTCCAAGCCATTCTTGTATCATCCTCTCACTCAAAACTTTGTTACCAAAACAAAGGTGGGTTGGGAACCAATGAAATTGCTCCACCATACTCTTATGAGTCAATAAGACAACCAAGGTGTGGTACTTAAGAGCAAGAGGTTCCATCTGCTGACCCACCTTCTCATGAGTCAAAGAGTGATGCAACCATGGAGACCATCACATGGAAGAACCAGGTAATTATACCCTCTCCTATCGGTGATGATCAACCCCTGACCATCAAAGCCAGAAGAAGCAGAGCTAAGGCAGCCAGAAAAACTACCAAGAAAGTGGCTGAGTCTATGTTGAAGATAAACCCAAAGCAAAAAGGTGTATTCATCTCAGCTAGATTCCAGGTGGTTGGAAACTTTGATTCAGGAAAGGGGTGTAGTACCAGCACTCCTGTCCTACCAAAGAATCAGAAATTAAAGGGAAAGGTTGCTGATGAAGAGAAAAAGAACAAGAAACAGCAATCCTCAAATTCCCAAAAGATTAACATTGCATGCATAATGTGTGATCTGCAAAAGCACATGGCCAAAGATTTATTACTACAATCCTGCTAGCACACATAATGCAAATAATGTTAAAAAGGAAGGAGTCATGGAAAGTTTCTTATTTGGACCATATCAAATGATTCAAGTGATGAAAAGGGAAAGCTTGTTTCCGAAGCAAGGTTGCTTTCGGAAGAAGGTCCTTCTTCCGAAGGGAAAAAGGCTTCGGAAGCTAAAGCTGTCAAGACTCAAAAGAATAAAAGAGTCCCCTTGAGACCATCCCAGAAGAAGACTGCTTCGGAAGAAAAGGTGGTGAAGGCTTCTTCCGAAAAGAAAGAAGCCTCAGAAGAATGCCAAGCTTCAAAAGCTTGAACAAGCTCATCCTCCATGATCAACCAAGGGATGGAATGGAAGATCAAGGAAGATGCTGCAGCCCAAACCTCTTCTTCAAAGACATCCATTGAACCCCCATGCATAAATTTTGGTTCAATTATGTCACTATCATTGGAAGAACCCAAGACCAACAAGGCTTGGGTTATCAATCAAAACTAATCATCTCATCTTATGTGCAGGGACATCCATATGACAAGAATAACAATGTTTGGATTGTGGATAGTGGATGCTCCAGGCACATGACAGGGAACAGATCTCTCCTTTAACAATTTCAACATTATGATGGAGGTCCTGTCCAGTTTGAAAGTGAGGCCGGAGGATATATTTCTGGCAGAGGAAGTATATCCAACGGAAAATTAAAGGTTGACAAAGTTAACTTTGTCAAATAGCATGAACACAACCTGTTAAGTGTTTCTCAGTTTTGTGATCAAAAGCATCAAATGCTCTTCACAGAATATGAGTGCATAATCCTCAAACCCGGGATGACAATTCCTCAGGAATTATTGCTTCTTAGATCTCCCAGGAAAGAGGATATGTACAAGCTGGATATGAACAATGCTTCCCCAATGGGAGAAGTATCATGCTTTCTTTCCAAAGCTGATGGTGATGAGTCAACACTATTGTATACACGAATGTGTTATGTAAATTTTAAGACAATTAATAAATTGGCTAAAAATAACTTGGTACATGGTTTGCCTAAAAAGGAATTTTTCAGCAAAGATAACTGTGTTGCATGCCTGAAAGGGAAGCAACACAAGACATCTCATAAATCCAAAGTTGTTAACTCCATTGCCACTCCATTACACTTATTGCACATGGATCTATTTGTTCCCACAAGTATAATGAGCATTGGAAGGAAATCATATTGCCTAGTGATTGTTGATGATTTTACTAGATTTAAATGGATATTCTTTTTAAGAACCAAAGATGAAATTGCTGAAACTTTAAAATCTTTTATTCTTAAAATAGAAAATCAAATTGATCACAAGGTTAAAATAATTAGAAGTGATCAAGGGAGTGAGTTTAAGAACCACATTCTTGACTCATTCTGTAACTCAAAAGGAATTGCCAGATAATATAGTGCCCCTAGAACTCCTCAACAAAACGGTGTTGCTGAGAGGAGGAACATGACACTTATTGAGGCTGCTCGGACTATGTTAGCTGATTCAAAACTACCTCTAATATTCTAGGCAGAGGCAGTCAACACTGCATGCTATGTGCAGAACAGGGTCCTTGTAGTTAAGCCACATGGAAAAACCCCTTATGAGATATGGAACAAGAGGCCACCGTTCATTGGCTTTCTAAGATCCTTTGGCAGCAAGTGTACCATACTTAACACAAAAGACAATTTGGCAAAATTTGTTGAAAAGTCGGATGATGCCATCTTTGTTGGATATTCCTCTAACTCTAAAGCTTATAGAGTTTATAACAATAAAAATCAACAATTTGAGGAATCTTTCAACATTGTAGTTAATGAGCACACTCCTTGTGTTAGGGGGAACGGCCCTGATCATATCTTTGATTTAGAATTGTTTCCAAACTATTCTAAACCATCTTGTGAGAATGTTTCAGCTGGAACAGGTGCTCAAAGTGATTCTGATGATGACCAACTGTTTGAGCTTCTCAGACCTATTCCAAGTTCTCCAAGAGCTGCAACAAATCAAGTTCCCACTATTGGCAGATCTAATAGTATAACTATCTCAAGGAATAGTGGAGCTTCAACCAGTAGTTCACTTGTTGACTCTCAAACTTCATCAAGTGACACTGTACAACACCAAACTGATGGAAGCAACATCTTGAAGGAATAGGCAACTGTTAATGCTGCTTCACAGCAAACAAATGATGATGTTTCTCATTCATTTAATCAGTCCTCATTGAATGAGTTTGAAACAGCAGCTGGCCCAAGTGTCCAAGCTCCTGAGCAAAATATGTCCAATTTGGATCTATGTTTGCAACTGAAGGTAATTCCTAGACTTAGGATTCACAACACTCATCCAGCTGAGAACATCATAGGGGAAGTTTGTGAAGGCGTGAGAACAAGAGGACAAACTCACAATAGGAATGTATGCTTGTACTCATGCTTTTTATCCCAAATGGAACCCAAGAAGGTGGAAGATGCCTTAAAAGATAGTATTTGGTTTGAATCAATGCAAGAGGAGCTGCTTCAATTCAAAAGACAAAAGGTTTGGAACCTATGTCCGCTACCATCTGGTCAAGTACCTATAGGCACCAAATGGGTTTTCAGAAACAAGAGAGATGATAAAGGCTTGATTATCAAGAACAAAGCAAGACTGGTGGTTCAAGGATACACTCAAGAAGAGGGAATCGATTATACTGATGTCTCTGCACCTGTTGCAAGACTTGAGGCAGTTAGGATCTTCCTTGCTTATGCTGCATCAAAGAATTTTACTGTCTACGAGCTTGATGTCAAGTGTACCTTTCTATATGGGGATATAGATAGGGAAGTCTATGTATGCCAACCTCCAGGATTTGAAGACCCACAGCATCCCAACTATGTGTGCAAATTGGATAAAGCTCTATATGGGCTGCACCAAGCACCTAGGCTGTGGTATGAGACATTGTCTCAGTTTCTCCTAAAGAATGGTTACACTAGAGGTACCATTGATAAGACTCTTTTCTTAAGGAAGTCTGGGAAAGACATCTTGCTCGTTCAAGTCTATGTTGATGACATTATATTTGGTTCCTCAAATGACTAAATGTGTAAAGACTTTGAGAGCATCATGAAGAAGAAGTTTGAGATGAGTTCCATGGGAAAAATGGACTTTTTCTTTGGAATTCAGGTTAAGCAAATGAAGGAAGGGTTTTTCATCAGTCAATCTAAGTATGTCACTGACATCTTATATAATTTTGATATGAAAGACACCTATACCCAGAAACCACAATCTCTGCCCTAACTCTCAGGGGGAGGATGCTGATCAACATCAGTATAGAGCAATTATTGGTTCTCTGATGTATCTCACAGCAAGTAGACCTGATATCATGTTTGGAACTTGTATTTGTGCAAGATATTAGGCTGCTCCAAAGGTGTCTCACGTAGTTGCTGCCAAGAGAATCCTCAGACACCTTAAAGGAGCATCTAAATTAGGTCTCTGGTATCCAAAAAATAGTGATTTCAATCTCTATGGTTACTCTGACAGTGATTATGGTGGCTGCAATATCAACAATAAATCAACATCCGATGGATGTCAATTTCTTGGTGGAAGGATCATCTCATGGCAATGCAAGAAGCAATCTTGTGTCTCTACATCAACTGTTGAAGCTGAATACATTGCTGCTGCTAGTTGCTGTGCTCAGCTGCTGTGGATTCAGAACTAGATGATAGACTACGGATTCAACTTCATGAGCACTCCTATCGACATTGACAACAACAGTGCTATCTCCATTACCAAAAATCCAGTGAAGCACTCCAAGACTAAGCACATTGATATCAGGTATCAATTCATTAGAGATAATCATGAGAAAAATCTTATCAAGCTAATCAAAATTGATTCAAATGAACAATATGCTGACTTGTTCACCAAAGCCTTTGATGAACAAAGATTCAAATATCTCATTACAGCTATTGGGATGATAAACCTTGATTAGTCTATCTCATTTGAAAACCTTTTAATGTGTAAAGTTTTATGTCAAAACAATCTAAGCCATGTTACAAAAGGTCTTTCTCAAAAATTTTATCTAAGTATAAATTCTTCCAAAGAGGAATTAACCCTCGGAAGATATTTTACATATCTTCCGAAGCAAATTCCTCCCTGGATAATTTTCTTCTCGGAAGAGTTGTTAAGTCTCGGAAGAAGCGATTGATTTCATATCAGATCTACTTCCGAAGCTTGTAACACTCTCCATTCGGAAAGCAACATATACTCTCGGAAGTAAAAACTTTACCTTCGGAAGTAAATTTGCCTTCGGAAGAACATTACCTTCAGAAATGTTTTATACTCGAAGAAATATTTTACTATGTAACGAAAATCTTTTGGGCCCCACTCTGTAAAAAGTAAAGATTTTGTTAATGATATCGGATTATTTAAATGTACTAACATTACCGCCCCTGTCACATCATCCACTGAAACATCCCATCATCTTATCCAAACCCCCTTTAAACCGCCATTTCACCTGTTTAAATAACTCCGGCTAATCACTTACATTCTTTTTACCAAAAATTACTGCCCTAAAAGCTTTCTTCATCTCCATTTCATCCAATTCCAAACTATCTTCCTGCAACTTTCTCAAATGGCACTAAACCCTCAGCACAACCAAGTCACACTCCTTGATTCTTCAAGGGATGCCGACTTCTCTGATATCATCTCCTTTCTAACCCAATCTTCTTATTACACTGCCCTGACTTTTAACCTCACGGTTTACTCAAATCATATGTCTGAATTTTGGGCAAATGGTCAGATTGAAACCCTAAATGGGGTTCGCGTCATAAGATCGAGCATCTATGGCCAGGAGTTGGTCATTTCTGAACAACTCATCAGGGAGCATCTAGAGCTTCATGATGAGGGCGCTCCTATAGAGTTCCCCAAAGCAGATTTGGACAACACTTATATCCAAATGGAATATGGTGGAGATGTTAGCAGGTCAACCATTTACAAGTTTAAGTTCTCTTACAACTGGAAGTTCCTGCTGCATGTAGTTCTTCATTACTTGTCCAACAAATCTGGAGGATGGGATCAAATCCCATATGAACTTGGGTGCCTAGTTCATGGTTTGGTGAGAAGCCTCCGCTTCAACTACTCAAGATTTGTGCTGACCAATCTTATGGGAAACCTTCAACGGGACACAACCTTCATGTATCCTAGGTTTCTTCAGCACATAATCATTTGTGAGCTGGACGAGAGTAAGCTTGTCTATGCAGCTGCTCTTATTGTTCCTCAAATGAGGCCGACCATCTTCAAGACTTTGAAGAGAGTGTCCACCAACTTCACCGGAAGATATACTGCACTTCTTCCAAGTATGACTGAGCCAATGGCTCCTGGTGACATCCCTGTTAACCCCACAGGTGATGAACCCACACCAGCAACTACCCTCACATTGCCAAATCTACCTTCTCCCCCCATCACCATCACTTATCAAAGACACCCCAAACGAACCCTTGTTCAATCTTCTCTGATTGAACAAGCTCCTCCTGTTGTATCCAAAAAGGCTAGAGTGGAACAATGGACTCCCACTCAGCCTGAGGTCCAACCATCCTTCACAATTGACCTCAATATGGGTCTTGAGTCTCCTCAGTCTCAGACCCATGAGCCCGAAACCCAAGCTGAAAACCCTCAGGGAGAGTCGTTATACTCCCCTGAGCAGCCAAAAAGGGCCAGCCCCACCATAGGCTCAATGCCTTTAGACATTGATCAAAGTCCCGGGTCACTAGGCTTTACAACACCCTCTCAAGAATCAACAGAGTCCAGAGAGATCTCTTATCTCTAGCCCCCATCAACAAGCCTTTACTGAGGTGAGTCCCACTAATGTGGAGGGGACTCATGTAGATTCAGCTGCTACTACTAAAGGAGCCTCAATAGACCCTCATGACAGTGGTAAAATTATTGAGACTAAATCTACGGCAACCATGCCCTTTGATGACTCTGAAAGAGACATCATTGAGCAAGGGAAACTAGGGCGCCAAGAAACCACATCTGGCGCTGAGGATGAACATACTAGGTATGTTACCTCATCTCCCCGTGATTCTTCAAAAGAAGATAAGGGAAGACTGCAACTCACCATTGAAGACCTACTTTCTAAAGTCTCAAATCTTGAATCTAAGGTTAGGACTTTAGAGGATAGGTCTGCCACTCAGCAACTTAAGATTGAAAATCTCAAGGCCAAACTAGCTGAGAAACAGATTGAGAGGTCTTTTAGGCACGTACCAATTCAGGTCTCGTTGACCTCTTCCTCTAGCTCATCAAGCTCTCAAGATGATGCCACCAAAAAGGGGGAGAGTGTTTAGAGACAAAGCCAAAGACAAGAGGAACCACAAAATCAAGCTCTCACTTCCCTAAGCTCAAAATACCCTATGCAACAAGCTTCAGTTTTTCCTGAGCCTCCTCCAGTTGTAATTCAAGTGGATCAAAGGATGCTCCAAGATCTCAACAGGTTCTTCAACAAGTTCCTGTTGGAATCTCTTATTGAACAGCCAAGTCCTGATCTGTCTGTGATTTACTTTGGAGCTCAAGAGCTTAAGAGGTTAAATGCACCTTCTACCACTATTGAGGAAGTTGGTCAATCTAATGTCCAAGTGGAACTTGAGATTAACTTCGAAGGAGAAACAAGGACTAATGGCCTAGCAATTGAGACAGTTGGGATAGATAGTGCATTCTTACATAATTCCAAAGCACAAGTCAAAGCCTCAGAAGAACAATTTCAATCTTCCGAAGCTGAGATTGCAGCTGCGGAAGGACTATTCTCCTTATCCGATGATCTAATAGTCACAGATGCAATCCTAGAACTTGCACCTGAGGTTAATAGGGAGGATTTTCTCACCCAACCCCTAGTTCAAACATCAGCATTAACTCCACCTTCCACTTCTACTACTCAAGCTGAACCTTACATCCAAGAACCCCCAAAGTCTAGCACTTATGAAGATATCAAAGGAAAGAGGAAGATGACTAAGGAAGAGCTTCAGGAGGAAGAAAGGTTAGAAAAACTCAAAAGAAAAGGTAGACTTCCAACTGGAAAACTGCTAGCTGCTAGTAGCAAAGCAACTGCAGCCAACCAGAAGGCAGTCAACAATAGAAGAAGAGTAGAAATCATTGATAGACTTGTCAGTCTAGGAGCTGTGAGCGAAAATGTACTCCTTCTACCACTAGAGGAGTTAGTTGAGTTGGAAAAGGCAACTTTGCTGCAAAAACAATAAAAAGAAGAGCAGCAAGGTTGGACTTAGAGGAAGAAAGGAAGAGGAAAGAAAGAGAAGCTGATCATCAGCTCAGGAGGGAAAGGATAACTTTCCTAACCTCTAGAGGTTTCTTTCTAGAAGAATTATCTCCACACAACAATGATATAATCTTATGGTTCTTCAACAAAGAGCAAGATCAAATGGAGAAAGAGAGAAAGAAAGCTGCCAAGGAAAAGCTGATGCTAAAGAGGAAGAAGGAAAAAGAAGCAGGACTAGCTGCTGCCAAGTAGATAGATGAGAAGGCCTGAATGAAAAACTATCTCTGGGCTCATGGCTTCTCTGACAGATAGGTGGGTCCTATGTCTGAAAAGACCCTCCAGCGACATGTCAGTGACATAAAGGCTGACATTCGCACGGGGAAGAGGAAGGAGACGTACAGAAGGGGACAGGGGATGATCTTCAAATCAACTACTCAAACCCAACCTCAAACCCAACCACAACCTGAACCAATTCCTTTCCCATTCCCAATCAAAACTGAACCAACCACTAAACCATACACCCCTGAACCTACACCATCACCCTTACCAACCTCTTCACCTCAACCACCTAAACTACCTATCCTCCAACCCAAAACACTAGCCAGAACCCAAACACCTCAACCTACCCAACAACCTCTTAAACCATCCCCTCAGCCTTCTAAACATCTCCCCTTAGAGGAGTTCAAGGTAATCAAGACAAAGCTCATCAATTGCACAAACCGGAGCGACATCTCCTGTAAGGAGGATTCAGTCAAATTGACTTATGTTGATGGATCCTCATGTTCCCTCACTAGAGATTAATTTCTTGATCTACCCAGAGGAACATTGGACTAAGCTACAAATCTCCTTGGCCTCAATTCAGATACTTTGAATGAGGAAGAAAAGAAGCTACGGAGAAGGCTGGTGACTCTGCTGGATACCAAGAAAGGTGACCGGGTGCCAAGACAACCTCTTGTGCCTAGGAAGAAGATCATCCAGTGGAGGTTCGAAGACTCTTCTCACAACTTTGTTGTTGAAAGAGAGAATGGAGAGCTCAACAGGCTAAGTGCCTCATCTCTGCTACACTTAAGCAGATTTGATATTGCTGAGTTAGCAGAGAAGCCATTCTCCAACCCCTCCAACTCTGATGTAGCTGCTCATATCAGAAATCATCTAGGTAGTCTTCATATGGCCGAGCTAACTGCTAGGACCAAGGTTGAAGAAGAGTTGAAACTGAGAGGAGGATTAAAGGAAGGGATCAATAACCAAAGGCAAAGCCTTTCTACAAATGGTTGAAGGTCCTGAACTTGAATCTATAGTTAGATGGGAGTATGACTATAACTCTCGTCAACTACCTCTTTTCAGGGGGGCACAACAAAGGGTACATGTCATTCACAGTGATAGACCGAATCTCCTATCCACTAATGACTTGTACAAGCTTCTCAGCACCACTTCAGGGAAGAACAAGGAAACAGATAAATATCTTGTCCCTGGTGTTGAAAGCTTTGAGAAGCAGAAACAAGTGAGGTTTTGGTAGCATCAGCCTAGGGGAGTTTGTTGGATCTAGAAAGGCTGGTGCAACCAAAACCAAATCCCTTAGACTATTTTGGTGCAACTAATAAAGGACTTCCGAAGCTAAGTGTGGAACTTCCGAAGGAAAAAGGAGCTTTTCCGAAGACAAAGTGTAAAACCAACTTCCAAAGGAAAACTTCCATTTCCTAAGACAAAATATTCACTTCCGAAGATCAAGACTTAAAGTGAAAGATTAGAAGTCAACTTTCGAAGTATGAAAGAAGTCCTCAAGCCTCGGAAGTGCAGAAGCCTCTTCCGAAGTATAAGTGGCTTTGGAAGAACTTGTTCTTCCGAAGCCAACTTACCTTCGGAAGACACTACTATTATCCAGTAGACATATGTATGGTCTCTCTGACACTCCGCTGCAGACTTCTGAGATACTGCATGGCGTTTTCTCAAAAGGCATGTAGTTGACCATACTTTATTCCACTGTTTACCTTTATAAGTTAGTACAGTTGCCATCTTTAGTTGGTGACAAAAGGTAAGTCATGGACATGTCATGACTATCATATCTTAGATAATACTTTATCTAAGTTACCTTAACTTTAGCATTGTAGTATATGCTTTAGTCTTAGGTTTCCAGCTGGGATCAAAGTATATCCGGCTGTAGGATCTAGTATATATAGTTTCTCATTGTAACTCATGTTTTATGCTTGTAAGAGTCTTGTAATACTTTGAGTTAAGAAGTAATATAAACAAGTGCCTTGAAAATTATTTCTTTGTGTTCTTTGCTACAGATTATATTATTATCAACTCTTAGAAGAGATTCTACTTCATCTGATTTGAGTGTAATATAAGTGAGTTTGAGAGAAATCCAAGTGTTTAAGTGACAAACCCGATCCTGCAATTGGTATCAGAGATTTTTAGGCTCTTGATTGTGAGATCTTACCATCCTAATCAACCTGTTTTTTACTCCTCCTTACACCACACTCAAAATGGCCCTCAACACGTATGAAGTAGAGATGGGGACGATGACTAAAGCACCCATCATCACCCCTAAAAACTTCAGGTCATGGAGCAGATGAATGGAAGGCTTCATCAGGTATCAAGACAGCAAGATGTGGCAATCTATTGTCAATGGCCCGTATAAGCCAAAGGTCGCTGGTGGAAACGGTGCAATGATTGAGAAAGTTGTTGAAGATTATTCTGATGAGGACCGGAAGAAGCTGGACATTGATAGCAATGCTATAACTGTTCTCATGACTGCAATTCCCAACTCCATCATGGTGGGGTTTGAGCATTGCAAGTCAGCAAAAGAATTGTTTGATGCACTTGCTCACATGTACTCAAGCTCAAATGACTCCAAGAAGGACTCACTGAAGCAGTAGTTCGAGAAATTCACCTACGTTGCTGGAGAGACCCCCAGCCAGCAATACTTCAGGTACATGGATCTCATTTCTTCCCTTCAGTCTGTGGGAATTGCTCTTCAACTTAGAGACCTCACAAGAAAGTTCATGAGTGCACTTCCCAATGAGTGAACATTCTACTATGTCTCTATCCAGAGAATAGAGAACCTGAATACACTCACCATGACCGAACTCTATGGCATCCTTGATGGATACCGTTTGGAAATGGAGAATAAGAGAGGTCATCAGACAAGCAGACCCTTGAGTCTTCCTGTTAGTAACGTTTTAATGGTTGCTGAAGGCTCAGGACCCTCCCGCCTCAACAATACCTGAATTACACCCAGCAGCCATCCTGTTCTTCTAGGCCATAAATCACATTTTCTGAGACTCCAAGGTCTCAACAAGCTCAGCACAAACTTGCCAAACGGGAGGAAACTTCAATGAGTGGGAGTATAAAAGGGGGAGGGCAGCCCACACCCTCTCCATTCTTGCAAAACTCAGCCAAAGAAGAGAAGAGAAGGAGAAAAGAGGAGAAAATGGTTGGTTCGGGTGGATTCGAGCATGGAAATCGAAGTGTAGCAAGTCAAATCGAAGCTCTACTCGACGGGATCGTTTGTGTGAGTTCTAGGACCCCTCTTTTACACGTTTTAGAATGATTTTGGGGCTGGAACACATCTGAAAACCCTTTTTCGAGTATTTGGGTGTAAACCCATTTATGTATGTATGTGTATGTGTATGGTTCGTTTGGGGCTTGATTTCATGCTTGGTTATGCTTGAATGATGTCATGGTATGCTTCCCTAAGGTTTAGAATGGTTGATTTGAGCTTAAAAGAGGTTTGGAAGAGTTTGGAGGCCGAAAACGTCTGCTGCAGTTTGGGATGAACTGCATTCTGCGCACAGCTAGGGCTATGCGACTAGAGGTCCATGCGTCCGAATGGCATGCGACTGGGTCCATACGCATGACAGGAGTGCGACTAAGGTTCATACGTACAAAAGTAATACGACTGAAGGCATGCGGATGAAGGTGATGCGACTGAATGAAATGCGAATGAGGGTCATGCGACTGGAGTCCATACGCCAATGAGTCGCGCGATTGAGGTTCATATGCACAAAAGGTGTGCGACTGAGAGCCATTCGCATGAAGGTCATGCGACTGAGGTCCATACGCCCAGATGTCATGCGACTGAGCTTCATTCGCATGGGAAGCATGCGATTGGAGGCTATCCGACTGGAGGTCCATTCGCCTGAGTGTTCTCATACGCATGAGAGACCATGCGACCGAATAGGGTCCATACGCCCAAATGACCATAGCATTTTCTGACTTTCGGGAAGTGCAAACGTAGGCTCGGACCTTTGGGGTTGTAGATGATGTGATGAGCACGGATGATGTAAGATGATTTATGATGATGAGCTGATGATGATGATGATGCGATGCATGATGATGTGTGATGCCGTATGGTTTTATATGATGTGATGTGCGTGATTCATGTGATGTTTGATGTCGTGTGATTGTGCATGATGTATGTTATGTATGTATGATGTTGTCGTGTGTGATGATGTTATATGTTGTTATGTTCCTTATTGTTATGTGTGATTATCTTCTCGTGGTTGTGCGATGTATGTTAATGAATGAAATGAAAGTATTATGTAACGTAAAGTGGAAGATAATGGAAAGAGGACGTAATGAATGAATGCAAGCATGAACGAACAAATGAGAGTAAGGATGGCTTGTAAAAGAAGAAAGGAGGTCCACGACTCATTGAGAGTTGTTAGCTCAACTGTGTGTGTATTATAGTGTGCGATCTTGGCTAACTCATAAGAGGACATAGACACAGTAGGGAGTTCAATTTTGGTAACTGCTCCGATACGTGCGATGTGGTATTTACTGTGTGCTATGTAGCGTGCGATTTTGGCTACCTCATGTGGATTATGTAGCGTGCGATTTTGGCTAACCCATGAGATGGCGTGCGATTCTGGCTAAACCCCAAGAGTTCTCACACACACAGGGGGAGTCGGTCTTGGTGACCACTCCGTTGGTGCGATTTGTGCGATATGTACGATGGATATCATAAGGGACTATAGACATAGTGGGGGTTCAGTTTTGGTAACTGCACCGATACGTGCGATGTGGTATTTACTGTGTGCTATGTAGCGTGCGATCTTGGCTACCTTATGTGTGGGATTCGTGCGATATGTACCTTGGGCACGAAGATGCGAAGGTGCGATTGGTGCGAAAGGTGCAATATGTATGAAATGCACGAACGGAAGAAAAGATGTTATAAACGAATGAAGTGAATGATAATGTACCGTGCGATGATTAACGAATGAAGAATGTAGTTACTGTAATGAAAGATAATAATTATATTATCTGTATGTACGTATGATGTGTGATCGCATGAATGTAAAGTACGTTTTAATGAAAGAAAAGTATGTTTTATATTATAAAACTAGAACTCACTCAGCAATGCTGACTTTTATGTGTTTCTAGTTGGCAGGTAAGGTTGCTGAGGATGGCACGGGGCGACTACTCAGCTTATTTTGGATAGCATTCAATGTTATAATGCTTTTGTAATGAAATGTAAAATGATATTGTGAAATGAACGGTTGTATTATTTTGCAAACGCATTTTGATGAAATAAAAATGTTGTTTTTAATGTTTCCGCTGCAATGTTTTTATGTAAGACGATGAAAATATATGTTTTAAGTGCGATGATGATCCAACTGTAAGCGTCCTGGGAACGGAGCCTTACAGATCTCTTCTTTCATGGCACCACAAACTTGGGCATCCCTCCATCAAAATCCTAAAACTTTTACTCAATAATTTTAGGAATTGATTTCAATAAAATATCCAATGCTTTATTTCATTGTACTGTGTGCTCTTTAAATAAAAGTCATAAATTACCGTTTGGTGAAAATTCATTCAACGTCTCCAAACCTATTGAGCTTGTCTACTCGGATGTTTGGGGTCCGGTTCAAACCTCTAACGATGGCTATGCTTACTATGTCATATTTTTCGATTTTTATTCTACATATACATGGTTATATCCAATGAAAAGAAAATCCGATGTCCCTATTTTATTTCCCCAATTCAAGTCTCTCGTTGAAAAATTCTTTCACACACCACTTATCTCTGTTTTTTTCAGACAATGGTGGTGAATACATTAGCCTTCTTCCCTACCTTCAACAAAATGGTATCTCTCACTTTACCACTCCCCCACATACCCCTGAGCAAAATGGTGTTGCCAAACGATGCCATCGTCATATAGTTGAAACTGGGTTGTCTCTCTTAAAACATGCCAACTTACCACTCACTTTTTCGTCACATGCATTCCAAACCGCCGTCTATCTTATCAACTGTCTCCCTACATAAATCTTAGATTTTAAATCACCCTACGAAAAATTATACCGCAACCCACCCAAATACACCAAACTCAAACCTTTTGGTTGCTTATGCTTCCCGTGGTTGCGTCCATATGCACCATCAAAACTTCATCCTCGATCTACATCATGCCTCTTTCTTGGTTACTCCTCCTCAAAATCGGCCTACAAGTGTTATGATCCCACCTCTCACCGCCTATACCACTCGTGTCATGTCGAATTCATTGACCATATCTTTCCGTTTTCTATAAATGCCGCCACTACAACCATATTACCCAACCCAGATACCTTCATCCCCATACCTTCCTCTCATTCCACCTCTTTACCTAACCCTCCAAATCTATCTTCTGCTTCCTCTCCTACACCACCTGCATCTCACAATCATTTCCCTCCTTCCACTTCCGCTTAAACTACTCACCAAAACCCATATCCTAACGGACACCCCACAAATATCTCTCAATCTTCGTCCATGCCTACTACCGATACAACACTATCCTCACTCCCTTCCTCTCCAAACCATGCTACTACTCCTACATCCGACACCACTGCCTTTATCCCTTCCCCCTCTCAGATTCCCACTCCCGTGTATGCCCCTCATAACACTTCTACTACCAACCAAACTTCCACTCCCACTCCCACTCGTCCCCAGCATAATCGCAAACTCAACTCAAAATACTACAACCCCAACCTCGTAAATACCACTACACTTCATCCTCTACCACCCACCCTTGAACCCACCACCCACATTCAAGCTGCCAAAAGCCCACAATGGCGTAATGTAATGGACTTGGAATTCAATGCTCTTCTACAAAATCACACGTGGGAACTTGTTCCAGCAAACTCTCACACACTAATAGGATGCAAATGGGTGTTTCATATTAAACGCAATCCTGATGGCTCCATTGCTCAATATAAAGCCCGTCTCGTTGCCAAAGGCTTTCTCCAACAACATGGAAAAGATTACTTTGACACATTCAGCCCTGTCACTAAACCTATCACCATTCGAACTATTCTCTCCATTGCTCTCTTGAAGAATTAGCCATTAAGACAACTTGATGTCAACAATACCTTCCTTCATGGTACTCTAAATGAGGATGTCTTCATCACCCAACCTCCGGTCTACATCAATCCTCAATTTCCTCATCACCTCTGCAAACTCAAAAAATCCCTCTAAGGTTTAAAACAAGCCCCTCGCGCTTGGTACACTAAGCTCATATCTTTTCTTCTTCGCTTTGGATTTCGTAAATCCTTAGCCCATGCTTCCCTGTTTATCTACCAACATTCAAAAGTCACTTGCTACTTCATGGTCTATATGGATGACATTGTCCTTACTGGAAATGACACTTCTTTCTTAACCGTTTCATTGAAGCCTTAAGCAACACCTTTTCCATCAAAGACCTTGGCATGCTCCACCACTTCGTCGGTGTTGAAGTCATTCCCATACCATCAGGACTTTTCCTTTCTCAACATCGTTACATCCAACATATTCTTCAACAATTTCACATGGATGGCGCAAAAGATGTCACTACTCCGCTTAGTGCCACTTACCATCTGTCCGCCAAACGACTTGTCTTCTTCTGTTGATGCCACACCTTATCGAAAACTTGTTGGGTCCCTCCAATACCTTGTCTTTACTAGTCCTGATATCTCTTTTGCCATTAACAAGCTTTCTCAGCTCATGCATAATCCGCATCAAACTCACTGGTAATCTCTTAAACGTGTTCTTCGTTACTTAAAGGGAACAATTCATCATGGTCTCTTTCTAAATCGCAATTCCTCTCTCCATCTCTCGGCTTTCTCATATTCTGATTAGGGAGGTGTACATGATCAAGGTCTGTCAACCACTGCATACGTTATTTACCTTGGCACCAACATCATTTCATGGGAATCTGCTCGTCAAAAGTCTGTTTCCCGCTCCTCTACAGAGGCTGAGTACAAGGCCTTAGCTAATGTGTCTGCCGAACTAATTTGGACCAAACACTTATAACAGGAACTAGGCGTTCCTATATCTCAATCATCAATATTATTTTGTGACAATACAGGTGTAACATATTTCTGTGCCAACCCCGTTTACCATTCACGCATGAAGCATATCGCACTTGATTATCACTTTGTTCGAGAACAAGTCACAGCCGACAAACTACGTGTCTTACACATCAGCTCTCAAGATCAACTTGCAGACATGCTCACCAAACCATTGCCAAGAGCTCCCTTTCTTCGTAATCGGTCCAAGATTGGAGTCTCCGACGGATCCTCCATCTTGCGGGGGCGTATAAGGAATGACTTCACAAATTAAGTCACTACCTTAATCCTAGCCTACCTATAATTGGAAGATATCAATATGATTATGTAGTCTACTTTAGATCCGTGTAATTAGCCTTTCAATCAACCATTTCCAAGTTATATATTGCCTATAAATTCATTGTAGAATTAACTGTTAAAATATCAATAAAAACTATTTTCAATCTTCAACCTCTTTATATATTAGCAAATGCAATATTCTTTTAAGATAATACAACTTTTTTGAAAAGTTGCTTAAAAAAGTTGCCTTTGGGTTGTTTTAATTAGTAGTGAGCACACATACGACTATGAGTTACAAATGTTAGATTTTTCTTTTGTGCACACCACTTTCAAGCACAAACTACTGATTTAATATTAAACATGAAGGTGATCTTGTAACCATTGCTACCGGCGATTCTAATGCTTTGTTTTTTTTATATTTATTTATGTGGAATAAAATGAACATAGTTGGAAGCATTTGAGTAACATGATATAGTAAACATATTTCGTTCTTGTAGAGGTGTAAAAAAGCCATTTGACTGTTGGTATCAAAAGGGGCGAGATATTGAATAACAATAAGCAAAAGGAAACAACACAGTAAGATTAGTCGAATGCCTCTTTATTGCTGCTTCAACTTTCAGTACAAATTTTCACTAAAATGAAAAAGGAGAAAAGTAATCCAACGTCCATATTCCTTCCATATTAATCGGTCAACTGACCAATTCAGCATTCACCAACACTCTAGCTCCCCTTTAAGGTCGACTTGTGTCTTCAAATCTTCGTGTTCGATCAGGGCTCGCATTTCTCCAAACTTAACCCACGGTAGAGCTTTAGTTAACAAGTCTTCCTCCTAGGTCCCCGCTTACATGATTTACCTGAACTTCTTTCTGTTCCACACACTCTCATATGCATTGGAACTACGAGTCTATATGATTGCTCAGCCTGTTTAAAACGAGATTTTTCATAAATACAATTATTATATAGACTCATTGTCAACAAAAAGTTATGCTTTCTAGGCTTCTTTTCCGGTTAAATCACTAATCAAATTCCTTATACCTAACACTATTTTCAGAATCAGATTGGACCAGCCGGTCAAACCGGACGGACCGGGATTCGGAGGTTGAACCGGTTTGATCCACCCTAAATCATTTTGTTTTCAAGGAACCTGCTAGTTCGAACTGGACCGGATTTTTCAATTTTTTTATTTATTATTTTAATGAGTTTAACGGGTGGTTCAAAATATAAATTAAAGTGTGTTGGACATAAAATTATTGTTGAGTTTTTATATATTACTATAAATTGTTGGGTTAATCGGGTGTCGTTCATGGGTCACGGGTCATTGTTTGGTAGATCACGGTTCATAATTCACGAGCTTCACAAGTCAAACGGGTTGTAGAATTTAGTTAATTAGTCACATGTATATTTTATGCTTTTGATTGTTTCAAAGTAGTAGAGGAGTGGGTCAAAATCACGGGTTATATTAACTTGTTTTTTGGAGCTTTTACGTGCAACTTGTGCATTGGTCAAGAAGTATTCAACTAATGTCTAGGGTTGCTATTCATTGAGTTTTTCTTCTACAAGTTCTCGTGTATTTCTTTTCTTTATATTTGAGAGCAATTTTCTTGTGTGATCATAAGTGCTTGTGAGGTCTGAACTAACAAACCACACATATAGAATATATATATTGAATTATATATAACTATATATATCTAATATACATATATATAATTGTAACATTATATGTTTCTTAAATCCGGTACGACCAGTCGACCAGTAAAATTACTGGTTCATCGCCTGATTCCGTTTCTGAAAACATTAATCCCTAATGCTTGACATGCCACCAAGGTTGCAGCCATAAACACTACTTTACAAGAACTAAGAGCTGCTGTTATGTGCTTTAATGAAGCCCAAGTTATCAAAATTTCAGAGTAGTCAAAAGCTGTTCTAGTGGTGCCTCTCCGGTGTACAGCACTAGTCATTTTATTGTCTCTATTACCTAAAAGTGTTCCATCACCTCCTCTTTGATAATTCAGGGCTTCAGACCATAAACTATTGTGCGTCTAATATATCAAAAAATCTGTTTCACCGCGGCATATTATATATATTTTAATTACCAAGTTGAATGTATATATTTTTAAGCATAAAGAACAACCATTTAACTTTTTATTTTTTTATTCTAAACCCAATAATTTTACATATTTTACAATTTAACCCTTGTAATTTTTTACTTTTAACTTTGGTCCCATATAGTTTTTAATTTTTACAAAATTTTGAATTTGCATTTTGTTCTAACTTTTAAAAGTTAACACGTCTTGAAGTGCGCGTGTGGTTCGACGTTATTACATCTACTTTTTTTCCGTTTAACAGCCTGTTGCAACATGCGAGTCTTAGATTTACTTATTTGTTGTTTTTAATGTTTTACGTTTCACGTGCGTGGTTCAACGTTTTTATATCTACTTTTCGTTTGGTTTTCTTTTTTCGTTTTTATTTCCTCTTTAATACAAGATTTTCCGTTGTTGGTGGTCGCTAACGAAAATATGACATTTGTGTTACTTGACACGGTTTTAAGCCCCCCCCCCCCCCCCCCCCGCCGCCGCCACGCGGGGGGCTTAATACTAGTATATACTAATTACCAACTCAAGTTTCCATATAGTAACAAAATTCTAAGCATTAAAAGTTGTACATGTCCTTTTTTCTTTTAATCATCTATTTTAAACCAAATACTTTTACATATTTTACAACTTAACCCATATAATTTTCACTTTTGGCTTTGGCCCGTATACATTTTGTTTTTAAAAAAATTTCGCTTTACATTTTCAGTTTAAATTTTGAGAGTGAACAAATTGGTAACATATGTGTGTGGTTCAACGTTGTTACACTTTTTTTTTCCGTTTAACGGCCTCATCGCAATATGTGGGTCCTAGATCGTCTAAGTTATTGTTTTTAATGTTTTATGTCTCTATGTTATTTTCCGTTCGATTTTATTGTTTTCTTTTTTATTTCTTTTTTTATACGAGTTTTTTTTGGTGTTAGTGATCACTGACAATGTTGTAACATTTTAGTTTTTATGGCTAGAAAGACGCTGTATATTTTTACATAAAATTATGTCAAATTTTTATTTTTATAAGAGGTGGCTTTAATATATAGGAGAGAGAAAAAAAATTCGGGAATCTTTTTCAATTCAAGTTGTATTCTAAGCATTAAAAGTTATACATGTGTTTTTTTTAATCTTTTATTTTAAACCAATATTTATACATATTTTACAACTTAACGCATATAATTTTTCACTTTTATCTTTGGCCCCATATACATTTAATTTTTACAAATTTTTCGTTTTATATTTCCGTTTAAATTTTGAGAGTGAACAAATTGGATAACATATGTGTGTGGTTCAACGTTGATACACTTTTTTTCCCGTTTAACGGCCTCATCGCAATGTACGTGTCCTATATCGTCTAAGTTATTGTTTTTAATGTTTTACTTTTCTACGTTACTTTCCGATCGATTTTATTTTTTTATTTTTTATTTCTTTATTGATACGAGTTTTTCAGTATTATTGGTCACTAACAATATTGTAACATTGGTTCTATTTTTCGTGATTTTACGTATCGCTGAAATGCGGGGGCTTAATACTAGTTAACTCTGTTTTGGTGATCGCATGTATTTACTTACCTCTCCCACTAGATAATTAAAATCAGACCATTGGATTCACGGGTTTCACACTATAATCTTTTGTTATTGTTATGAACGAAATTATTACAATGCATGAGATTTGTCCCACATCAATTGTACCAAATGGGTGATGGAACTTATATCATTGTTACAGACCAAATAGAAGAACTCGATCAAAAGACTAGTTTGATAAGTGAGAGAACTCATTTGGTCTATAAAACTCACATTAGTGGCCTATGTATAGCACGTATAGTTACTAATAGCATAAAAATCATCAGAAATTAATATTTCAAATTTCAAATTGGATGAGAGAATTATTTCATAAAAAAACAATAGGAAAATTAAATAGCTAGGTACGTTTGTGCATTTTAAATAACTATTAAATATTTTAAAGGCTTTTATAAACTTAATTTAGAACAACTTAAGGGTGTTTAAATGAGTTACAAAATTTTAGTAAATTTTATGTTAGTTAATTAGTTATGGTTTGATATATCAGAGTATATTACATTGAATTAAAAATGAGATCTTCACTGTGAAAATACGTATGCAAATATTGTTTTCAATAATATAATTTAACAGTAGGCATCAAGAAATTAATAAATAAACAGGAAAATAAATAAAAATAAATCATATATCATATATTAACTATAAAGTAATTCTAAAAGATACCGAGAGAAAATTTAAATAAATTCTGGACAAAGAAATAAAAGTTCTATTTAGAGAACATTTCTAGAAATTTAAAAAGATCATTAAAAACGTTTTTTTAGAATATCCAATGAGAATATTAGAGATAAACAAAAGGTTTTAAAGAAACTATATTTTGATAAATACTTTTCGAACTACACTATTTTGATAAATAAATTTTTCACCTATACTATTCGGTTGAGAACTCGTGAATTGTGTGAATACTTGAACTAGTTTTTAAGAAAACTCAGGTTTTAATAAGAAACTACAATTTATCCCTTTCCATATGCTTTACTTTACTTGTCACCGAAGAGGATAGTTGGCATAATTGCTCTACAAACCTCAGATATGTGGTAGTAACCAAGTATAATATTTTTTTGTTTTAAGCTGTGTTTTGTAATCTCTTATGTTTACTATTTGTTTGATATAACTTTAGACATGGTGGTTGTTATTATGAACCTTTGATTACAATGTGGTAGTAATTATATGTTACAAACTTTTTGTTTAGGTTGTGTTTGATTTCATCTTAATCATGGTGATTGTGATTAGTTTCTCGTTTTCTTGGTTTAGGATTTTGTGTTTGTGTACTGGTTTGTGGCTCTTGCCTCTAGGTCTTTGATTTTGGTGTTCGATTTGAGAATATAATTGCTCTTTGTTGGGGGCAACATGTATGATTTACAGGTTGTTAGTACGCTATTTGTTTGTTGGGTCCTTGCTCATTATTTGGTCCTTTGATTTTTGGATTGTTAGTTGTGTTGGATTGGGTGTAACATACAATATATTTGTTGAATTAGAGCCTTAATTCTCTGGAGTGTATGTATTCAAATCAGTTGGTTAACTAAGCTAATTTAATAATATAGTCTAATATAATATTTATTTAGTATTTTACCATCTTACATGGTATTACTGTCTTAGGGTTCTGGTTACATTCTTCTTCTCCGCTGCGCTACCATAAAAATACAAACATTAATCGTTACCACCACAATCAAACCCTAGACAGGGTGGCGCCACGCGCCCCCGCCCTATCCATTCTCTTTGCTTTTAGTTCTTTTATATTTTTCATTCTAAATAAAGATCCGTCTCGGTTTTAGATTCAAGCCACTTATATTAAATCTTTCTTCTCCACAAAACTCGTATGCGCATATCCCATATTTCTTGTTTCTTTTTTTCGTATGTTCTTGCTGGACCACGAACTCATTGCCACCAAAGAACACTGCCTTACCACGGTCACCGGCTTTTGGCATGACACACCACCGCACGATCATGGTTGTCAAGTGTCATCTAGCTTGTTCCTTTTTTATTTTTTGATTGGGATACCGAGCACGTGATCATGTTGCCATTGTCACGGCGGCTGCTGAACTACAGTCTGCCAACGCGCCACCTACAGGACTACGGTCCCCCGCGCCGCCCAGGACTTCGGTCCGCCACCGCGCCCTAAGGCGATGCTACATTGTCGCATTGGATGCCACTCGCATGATTACATGATCATTTAATATTCTGGATTGCATTTAAGGCTTTGGATTGAAGATTGCAAGATTGAGAAATTTTGGCCAAAGATTGTGACGAGATCGAGACTATTTTAATTTTTTAGTGATGATTATTATTAGGGTGAGCCTACATGCCCATTTAGATTTTTATGGTTTCATTGTAAATTCTATATATTGTAACTTAAGCTATCAATAATATTCATTTAGTTTTTTATAATTTTAAATTAAATAGTGGGTTTACTTTCTTTTTCATTAACTTAGGAGCCATGATCATATTTTTTTTTTATATGTAATTGTTGTTTTGACGTTAGAAATCAAGCAGAGAAATTTGAATTAAATTTGGTTTCTATTCTTCGTCTTGTTATTGGATTCTAACCCACTCAAAGGGTTTATCTATCGGGAAATTGACCATCTTCAATCGGTCTCTATCATCATGGCTGCCTTGTTCATCGCCTCCATCATCATTATCATAACTATCTTTCTAATTGTTATATTAGTAATTAATTGATGTTTATATAAATGATCTTTAGCGCAAGCAGTTGAGGTAGGTACTCAACACAATTAAAAATGAGTCATTCTTGGTTTCAAGTCTTGTTCAGAGAAAAATGAGTTGAGCTAAAAGGTTTTTTTCACTTGTGGGTTTGCTCCTAAGGGGTTGGGGTGCGGTCTTGGTTGGGAACAGATAGGCGGACCTGATTAAGATAACATCTATTCACTACTAAAAAACTACAACTTTTGCTACAAGCGTATTTGAGGCAAAGTTCTAGCAAATTGAAGGTAGTGACAAATTTACTACAAAAACGTGGTTGTAGGAAAAAGCCCCGTAGTAAAAAAGTTTCCTACGAATTTGCCACAAAGCGTCTTACAATTTTGGCACAAACATATTTTGTCGCTAACTTTACGAGAAAACTCCCACAACCAGCTTTCAAAAGTATTTGCTACAAATTTGCTGCAAATTTATATTTTAAGGTTAACGACAATATAGCTACAAAACTTTAAAAAAAATTCAACAAAGTAGCAACAAACTTATAAAAAAGTTACGACAAATTAGCCACATATCCATAAGAAGTTGCAACAAATTAACCACAAAACTGAATATTTGTATTTTTATTTTTTGCTATAAGTTTGCCACAACATTTAATAAAACATTAAAAAATCCAATAAAACATCAACATGTTTACAGCAAAACTACATAAATATTTGAAAAGACAAAAAAATTAAAAACCCAAAATTTTATAAAAAGACCCACTACAATTTTAGCATTTAATCCCAATAACAATCAAGCGTACTAAATAACAATATTTTAGTGGTTACAATTAATCACCAATCGAGATAACATTTAAAAATACGAACAATCAACGTTTACTTATCTGCTAGCTCTCAAATAGTCTCTTCCATTTCTCATAATCTCTTCCATATATAAGTAAAATACAATCCCCCACCCACATCAAACAAAAGCAAGTAAAAGGAGTTACACGTGAGTATACTAAAAATATATGCCCTTAACTTGTATGGTTAAACTTTTGTTTTGACTTCTGATTAACAACATTTCAATAAGAATTCCTACGTCGGATAATTGGAATCATAGTAACAAATTAATAATGCAATATCCTCTCATATGCCTATATTAAATATCAATAGAAACCATGCCAGTTACTCATCAAAAATAGTTGCTGAAATTTAGTCTACTTCTAATCAGTTAATCGCTTAAAACACAGAGAGTGTCAATAAACAACAATGAAATAATATGAATATACATACATCACATAATAAAACGATCGTACGTGATAATTATAGGACAGATACAAATCTGATTGTTACCAGAATTAGGCCAATGGTGTCTCGAAGCTTCAATTGATGATGGCGGAGAGTTCGCTACTGGTGGAGAAGGCGATGGCGGTTGCGTCGCTGCTGGTGCTGGCGACCGGAGAAGATTACCGGTTATGAATCGCTTCCAGGGTAGAGTGTTCTAGGGCGCAATGTCGCAAAGTAGAATTTTAAGAACTTCAACAAAATGACGATTTACAAGCTATGTTATTTAGGTTGTCTAACCCATATATTAATTACATATTAAAAACCTCAGCAAAATGACCCACTGTCGCAATGGTTGGTCTTGTGTTCATTGTTAGTCTAGACCCAAGTCCGAAACTTGTAAAGCTTTTGTTTTTATTCTACTTGTATGTGGTTTATTTCTTAAAATTTTAAACTGTTATGCTTTTTTTTTTCAAAATGTCTTTAAAACAAAAATAGAAATCTAAATTTAATGTACACTACAAGAAATGCCTCCATTAGCGGCGACTACAACCAATAGCGGCGACAGCCATTAGCGGCGACATCTTTAGCGACTGTCGCCGCTATTGATTAACGATCCGTCTGGGGTTTCTAAACTTAGATCTGGCCGTTGAACGTGCGACAGATCTGACGGTTGAGGTTTAATCGTACACCAGAGTATTAGCGGCGACACCTTTAGCGGCGACATATCGCCGCTAAAGGGTGCAGACCCAATAAATCGGGATTACCATCCTCTTTCCCCTCTTCCCCTCCACACCACACCTCCATTTACGCGACCAAGCTGCTGAAATCTCCGGCAACCACCATTTCACGACCACCGGTCCGCGACCACCACACCTCAACCTCCGGTCATCATCTTCCTCAACCTCCGCTAATCATCTTCCTCAACCTTCGGTTACAACCCTCAAAGTCGGACCCACCACCACCTCCGGTTACCTCAAAGTCGGACCACCACCACCCTCTTAACGTCATCCATTTAAATCTGGTCACCACCGTCGCCGATGTTGCCGTGGATCTCGACCACCGTCGCCACTAAAACCTTTCGTTTTGATTTTTTCTTACAAGGTAATTTTTTTTGGTTTAAACACAAATTTATGGTTGTTTATGTTTATGTATGGTTAAAACATGTTTAGGTCTGTATATTTAGTAGGTTGAACAAAATTTTTAGGTGTGGTTGAAATGATGAACTAGTAAGATGAATTTAGATATTTTGGGTTGGAAATGATAAACTACTAAGATGGATTTAGGTATTTTGGGTTGAAAATGATGAACTAGCAAGATGGATTTAGGTATTTTGGGTTGAAAATGATGAACTAGTAAAATGGATTTAGGTATTTTGGGTATTTGATGTAAAGTAGTTGTTATGGATTTGATAAATAGGATTTGATGCTTAATTTTTAGTTGAGTTTACGTGTATTTGGGTATTTGATGTAGAATTTTTGTTTAATTGATTGAAAAATGTTTATATATTGATGCTTAGTATGTTGTAGGTTTGAAGTAGATGGATTTGTTATTTACTTACTTAAAATTTAGTTGAAAATTTATATATATATATATATATATATATATATATATCTATACTATATTATAATGCACGAAGGAAGGATTCCGGTCAAAATTAATAGATTTGTAAACTTTAAGCACAAAGTACAACCCAAAAACTCAATTTAACAAGGGTAATTGTGTCTTTATAACGCTACTTATAAAGTGGAACTTTAAACTTATTTACACATAGACCCTTATACATATATATTAGTTTTCTCAGGTTTGTTACAGTTATACACTTAAAATAAAAAATCTTGTTTTTTAAGGATCTTTTTAGACTCTAAAAATATGAAATTTAAAAAAATATTTACACATTGATCCCTTAATTTATCCCAAATTATAATACACGAAGGAAGGATTCCGGTCAAAGTTAAGAGATTTGTAAACTTTAAGCACAAAGTACAACCCAAAAAATCAATTTAACAAGGGTAATTGTGTCTTTATAACGCTACTAATAAAGTGAAACTTTAAACTTATTTACACATAGACCCTTATACATATATATTAGTTTTCTCAGGTTTGTTACAGTTATACACTTAAAATAAAAAATCTTGTTTTTTAAGGATCTTTTTAGACTCTAAAAATATGAAATTTAAAAAAATATTTACACATTGATCCCTTAATTTATCCCAAATTATGAGTTTTTTTATGGATTGTTACTATTTTTCACCTAAAAGAGAAAAAAATTATTTTTGTTCATATTTTTCAACGTACACGTATTAATCTAAAAGTAGCAGTTCAACCGACTAATCTTTTAAATGTTTCTGTGTAAACAAACCTTAAAATCATCATCTAAAGTGTAATTTACAACTACTCAATACTACAAATTACAACTAAATAAACGAAATCTGAAACCTAACCATCAAGTTTAAAATTTAAATATTTTCAAATGTATAGTCAAAGTGTGCAACTAATTTCAGATAACTACTACATGATATCCTATATTATCTCATAAGTGGTTGTTTTCAAAGCCATATATCCGGCTCCTTCCATATGCTTTCACTCACTCTCACTCTCACTCTCACTCTCAATCTCACTTGTAGATGAAAAGAAAATGACTATGATTCACGTTTTCAAATCCACTCATCTTCTTCCTCAAACCATCAATTCATCATTAACAAAAGGGAAATAGATCTGATGGTTTCACATATTTTGTTTCGCTCAACCTGTTTGCTTTGTCTCTTCTACTTCGCACCGTCGTCCATCATCATCAAGAAGATAATAGACGTCTAATCTTGCTTCGCCTATTGTACTAGATTCTTCTCTCATTATTCCCTCAGTCTTGCTGCAAAATTTACATTTGTAAGGTTACTAAAGACCTTTTCTTTTCTGATGTCTAGCAAGTGCACCACAGCTTCAACAATAATCAAGGGTTTTTGGTGATGCATTCAGGTAATCGCTACACTTACACTATTACATTTACATCTAGGGTTTTTGTTGATGTAATGCGCTGGTTAGAAGTTACTAATACATTTGTTGTACCTAATTTTGGTTTAGAGTCATTACCTGCAGTTATTTTCTTATACATATTGAAGAGGTGAACATCAAGAAGTATAGTAGTTTATGGGATATGCATCTTACTTCTTTGAACTTTTTGATGAGTTGTTCTATTGCTCTACTATAATTGCTAATTGTCTTTCCAGTTACAGTTTATTTCCCTTTGATTTCCGATTTAGGTGGCCCAACACACACATAGGTGGAGTGGTGGCGGTAAGTTTACTTTGTAAATCTACCATCTTGCTATTTATGAAACTATGATAATTTGTCCTGAAACTTAATCTGTTATCTTGATCTCTTGATAGGTTTCTTGAAAATTTTGCAAAGAAATACTAGCTAGACTTGTTAATACCGTCTTAGCAAAATCAACACTTTGGTATGGTTTTGCTTCTTTTTGTTTCATATCCATCCTGTTTTACAAGTGTTAGCTTGAGGTAAGTTGATTTTCTTTAACTGTTTTGATTTTTACTATATTTCAATCATCTTTGTGGACTAATGTTATTATTTTGTTATCGGTTTGATTTTCATTTTTGAGCATATAAAATAATTTTTTTGTGTTGGTCTTTCTAAGATATTCATAAATCAATCTAGAGATGTCAAATCTTAGAATTTAACTTAAAGAAGCATTTGCAATTCACTGGCTTCTTTATACTAAGTTCTCCATTTGCTTGCAGTGTTTCTTTAATCTTTATATAGTTTAACATAACTACATATGGTCTATAAAAGATTATGCAAGTTCATATTAACTTGGAAGTCCAAAACTAATATTTGTTTCTCAAAAGTAGAAATATGTTTTATAATTATGGTGTGAAGAGGATCAACTTTTGTATTACGAGTTCACCCCAATAAATGTTTTTTTAGTATCATTAGACATGGATATAAACTGGTTCGATTTAGATTTGTTTGATTGCACAACTGATTATCTTAGTATGATCAGTTTACCATATCGTCTACTTGTGTTTATGTTACATATTAAGATAACCATTTGATCCAATTTTTGCAGATTGATAGAGCGAATATGGTTGGCTGTAAGATTCATTATTGGTAAAATTCATGACAAATATAAAATAATAGACTCAAGATAAAGGTGGAGGAATATGATGATTTCTTGCTTCTGGATCTCGTAGAGGAGTATAACAAGCTCTCATACAAAAAGTAAATACTATAATTAAGTTCCTTATGCTCATTATATGAAGTTCATTCTATTTTTCTTGTTTTATGACAGTGTGGCTTTCTAGAAAGATGTCAATGCACTATTCAATTCTGATTTTTATTTTAAAGATGCCGACAACATAATTGGTATAATATCATGGCTTTTTGCTTCACCAAATTTTAGATTGCCTGTCACTACTTTTGGGTAAACAATGCTCTAGATGTTATTCTTTTTGGTATTTAAAACTAAGTTATCTATACTCATAATAATTTTCCATCGGTTCTTTAATTAGTAAATTATCTTCTTTCTCTTGATTGTTTGTAGAAAATGGAAATGTCTGAGTATGAAGCTTACATGAGCAAACATGTTTTATGACGTCAATTCCGTTTAAATGGATGCTTTTGATGCTATGAAGGTAACCTTCAGTTGTGATTCAGAGACCAAATTAAAGTACAGATCAAATCTTGAATATGATCTTATAATTAGTACTTAAATGGTTGTTAAGTTTTGACTTTGATTGTTATTCAATAGCATGTTTTTGAATTTCTTTAGTTATTTTTTAAGAAACATAAACTGCATCTTAATTACTCATGTCACGTACTTGACAGTTCTGAAGCTTTTCAAATTACCATACAACGAATCTTTTGCAAAGCTTCCTAGATTGTTTTAAAGATGTGGAAAAAATTACTATTTTACAAGAATGAGTTGCATTATTTGTGTAGTGTCAATTTTGATGGTCCATTTAAGATTTACACGTTTACAAACCTTGATTTTCTGTAAATTTGCACCAAATGATTTTTATAAACGCAACTAGCATGTTTTATATCGTATTTGACATTTATTGTTGATTTCATTTGTCTGTTGAAGGAAAACTTTCCTTAATTTGATATATATGATATATGAACTTACTTATGATAGAGAAAGAAGCCAAAAATCCAAACAATGACTATGAAGGCTGCAGTCTTAATGATGTTGAAGGGGATTTTAATGTACCGAAGTTTGTGCAACTTATAGAAGCCATGCTAGAGGAAATTAGTAATAGGGCTGTAAACGAGCTGAGCCGAGCCGAGCCAGGATGGGTTCGAGCTCGAGCTCGAAGCTTATCGAGCCGAGCCGAGCCGGCTCGAAAATTTTTTACGAGCTCAAAACACCGGCTCGAGTTCGGCTCGTGAAAAGCTCGAGCCAGCTCGTGGCTCGTTCGAGCCGGCTCGATTTAAATATTTTTTTTAAATTTTTTCACATTAATTTATATGAAAACACAAAAAATATATATTAGGGTTTTTATATTTTGTTGGGTACTACGTACTTATGGGAACAAAGATTATTATTTTGAATATAAACAATTTCATATCAAAATATATATTTTTAAACAAAATACTTAATGTTTTAAAAAAGAATCCATTTTTATTTTTAAGAAAACATTTTTAAAATCCTAATATAAAAATAATAATCATAATAATAGTAGTAGTAGTAATAATAATAATAATAATAATACTATATAAATATATATATACATATATTATATGCACCGAGCCACGAGCTGAGCCAACGAACCGAGCCACGAGCCGAGCTCGAACCGAGCTAACCCTGGCTCGAGTTCGGCTCGTTTAGAATTCGAGCCGAGCCGAGCCGGCTCGTTTAGATTCGAGCTTTTTTCGAGCCGAGCTTTTTTCGAGCTTTTTTCGAGCGAACTTCGAGCGAGCTTCGAGTTACGAACTTTTTGTACAGCCCTAATTAGTAAGATGGTAGTTTAATTCTTTCTTCCTTGCATTGTTATTTTGGCCTATTTGATTTACTCAACTAAAGTCTTAAATTTGTTTATTAGAATGAAGATATATACGATGAACCACTTTTGGACATTAATGATGCTGACAAGGGTGATCCACTTGCTATGGTGGAGTATATTAATGACAGTTATGCTCATTACAGGAAACAATAAGTAATATTTCGACTGTAATTTTGTTAGGATCAATAACTAGACATACTTTTTATGGGCGTGTGTTTCTTGATGGATGGCAGGAACCCTAAACCTATGAAGGGGTTATTTAAGTTATGACTAATGAGTATTTAATTTAAATAATTTATGCGAATCCGTTAATTAAAGAGAGCTAAGAGGACAACACATCTCCTCTGGTCATTTATCACTAGGGATGGTAAAATCTGCTTAGATAGGTTGGCTACAAATCGAAGTATGTTCTAGCCACATGTCACATCAACATGACATAACCAATATGATTGGAGGCATTTTCATTGACTAACTAATCAAGGGATAATATGTAGTTATTTACTTAACAAGAACTTCCATATTCATTGTAGAACTAGAGTTTATAGTAACCTATGATGCCATGATCTTACGAAAAACAATAGGTTCATTACATATTTAAACTCATGTAAGATACTGTATATGTAATAGTCAACTTTGTTAACCGATTCTTGGAATGCCGATTCTTGACATGTGGTTGGTTGGCTGCATATTCTTACAAAACGTTCATACCAATTTATGTGACCATTAAGTGAAGACAACTAATAATATAATTCGTTGTGACTTCTTTTTGTTATGTGTGAAATTAACTTCTGAGTGGCTACTTTTTAATTTGTATGGTCAAATATACGAGGGTTTTTGTTTTTGATTGTTTGTAGTTCTTCTAATCATATAAGTAACATTGTGTTTAAGTTTTTGGATTAAGTTTACATCCAACAAAAAATAACAATAATAAATTAAAGAAACAATAGAAAGGTAAGATGTTAAAAATGTTAGCAACAGGATGATTATTGATAAAGTAATAGAGAAGAGTATCATATGCGAGATGTCGCCACCGCCGCATCGCGCGGGTGTACTACTAGTATATATATATATATATATATATATATATATATATAGGGTTAGGTTCTAATAAAAACTTCAATTTAAATGAGAACTCTAAGAACTTCTATTAACCATTGATTATGTTAATCAATGGTCATTATTAAACAAGGTTAAAAATAGGCAGAAAGGGTATATTAGTAATAACCATCAAAATTAGTTTTTAAATAGCTGTATACTATTTGAAAATCCCGAATGTCACTCACATTCCTAAAGTTGGTTCATCTAGTCTAGAGTACGCACCAAATTATAAAAAATTAAATCTTTAGCTGGATTGGATTCTTTCAAATAGTTGATTCAATTAAATAGGAACCAGAAATCAAGAAAGAAGATTAACAACAAATATATTGGAATTATCTTTTTTAAAACAAGCAGCAAGAAGATGACGTACAATGATTAAGAGTAACAAGCAATTATGTTCATCTAATCTTATGTGCATTTGTCGACGTCATGCTACATATGGGTCATATTAACCCATTTAAAAACATACATGTGTAAATGTACTGGCGATAATATTTGTATATAGAAAATTTGTTGATCATATTTAAGCTAGTAATTATATTTACTTATATGTAAACTATTCTAACATGATATTTTTATAGTATTGATTAGAGTTACAAATTTACAATAACTAAAATATTTTAATATGATATTTGTTAACCGTTTATTAGAGTTACAAATACTGAAATTATTTATACATGTATAAACTACTAATGCATATATTATCATATTTACACATGTGTAAGCTTTTAATTGCAAAGTATGTTAGCTAAATGACATATTTATATAGGAAGGATTATCTGAAAGACTCATATTTTTTGATAGAACTCTAGTAACTCTTTTTTTGTATATATTTTTACATGTGTAAACATACGTAAAATAGTTCTTTTTCTAACACATGTTTTCTCATGTGTAAAAATATATAAAATAAGTTCTTATAGAAACTAAATAATAACTTTTAAATTTATGAGAACTCTAGAAACTCTTTTTTACAAGTTTTTACATATTTGTAAATTAGATCTTTTTAACACATGTTTTTTTTACACATATATACATATTTGTAAACTTGTTTAAAAAAGAATTACCAGAGTTCTCATATGGAACATAAGAGTTCTAATTTGACCTTCCCTTGTTTATATATATAAACATTTTTAATTTGAAATCTATATATTGTTGTTGTGTTTAATATTGTAAATACGTAAGCTCCTTATCACGTCTACAAAACTTAATTGCTTTAATTTCTACAAAGTTCATATATAGATAAATCTTTTTAGATGACGTACTATTCTATATTTTATGTGTAAATCTTGTTAGATAAATCTTGTTTTTGTGCAAATGTTCAATTTGAATAAGAAAAACTTATGCTTAGATCCATTTTGTTTGGTTCGATCGAACAAATATAAGTTGATTTTATTCTTATTGTTCACACCTCACCTGTTCTAGATAAAATTGCATGGATGATGGAAACATAAGACCTTAACAACAATATGTAAACAATATTAAAAATTACACCAATTATTAATATTTTAATGATGAAATTGAGTGGATGATTGTGATCACGAAAAAAGTTAAACATGAGGTGCGGAATAAAAAAAATACTGTTATAAAATGTTAATTTTAAAAATTGAGCAATCTTATTTTAAAATTTATTTTAAGTTAAACTGCCTAATATAAAGAAGATAAATTAGGCAGTTACAACTCATTCATATTGTTTAATTACATTGTTGCCCTTTAGTAATAAATAAATAAATAATAACATATAATGAAATCAATGGTTGATATTAGTTCTTATAGTTCTCACGATCTTTAGTAGTCCTGAAAAGATCCTGACCCTATATACATACATACATACATACATATATATATATATATATATATATATATATATATATATATATATATATATATATATATATATATATATATATATATATTTACGCATTTCATATATATTTTTTGTTTAAATGGTTGAAAGATGTTTAGATTGGTTCATTAAAACTTTTTTATATGCTATTAATTGTTATGTATTATTAGCTTTTAAGTTTCGCAACTTTATTCTAATCACCACGATCTTACAAAAACACCCGCCCGAAATTGATTTAGTAATCAATTTCGGGTTGTCCCCGTTTTGGGACTGCTTTTTGAATATTTTATCTCATTTAGGATATGAACGTATATTACTTGATTGTTTGTGTATGAAAGATTTGGTTGTTATTTTCTCTTTCATCCTCGGGTATATATTTCTGATAAGGTTTATGCTTGTTAGGATTTGTGTACATATTTATTTATATAAAACTTTGTTTGTACTTCATGTTGTAGTATTAAAGTTTCTTGTAATTTTAACATTATGTTCTAAATCTTATATTTCAATAGATGATATCATTGTGGATTGTTTTCGCATACCTTATGGCTGATGTCATGAGCCATGGAGGTGATGGCGCAAGGGATCCACCACTTCCTCCATTTGGCGATCTTGGAAGTCATGCATTGGATGGTAATTGTTATTATAATTTATGTATTTACTATGTTTATTCAATTATTAAATATATAATGCAACTAATGATTTTTTTATTATAATTACAGGTACGCCTTCTCGAAAAACAAGAGGTAAGGCGAAAAATAAAAAATTGCAGCAGGAGATAGCTAAAAAGGGGGGACCTTTATCTCTCCCCTTTGATAGAGCTGCCACGTATACCCCCGTTGGTGAACTTAATGATATGTTTGTTCGCGATGTGGGAATATACATGGAAGCTAATTTTCCTTTTAATGTTCGTTCGTATGAAAATCTTTCAGATGCTCAGAAGAATGCTTTAGAAGAGCATATGGCAGTAAAAATTGTATAAGTTATATGTTTGTTATTCATTTTTACACAACTAACAATTTTTGTTTAACTTAAATGTAGCGACGCTTTGACTTTGATGAGATTTTGTGAGATCGTGAGCGCGCTCAGATAGAGGGTGGAATCCGTTCGGTGTTTCTCAAATGATTTAGAGATCAAAAAAATATGGCAAAAAGACACTTTGATCGTGTTGGAGACTACGATAATGTAGAACAGGCAAGGGTCAACCCTCCAACGGGAATGAATCATGAAAACTGGAGGAAAACCGTTGATTATTTTATGAGTGACGCATATAGAAATGTATCAAATTCAAACAAAACAAATCGTCAACAACAAATATATACAAACCGTGGAGGGAGTGTTTCATACAGTAGTTATTGTTATAAGACGGTAATGATTTAAATTTATACATTATGTATTACATATTAATATCTTTTAATATATAATATACTTTTTAAAAGCAGAATAAAAGCAGACTTGAAACGTTTCATAATGCTCATACTGGTAAAGATGGAACATTTGACAGCGAGGTAGCACAACAACAATATGTAAGTATTTCTAGAAAGTATAGTTTTCAAATATATATAAATATGTATGTATAAATATATTAATATATTTTTGTTAATTAATACAGAATCAATTAAAGAAAAGATTTGATGAGCTAAGCCAAACCCAAAAAGAAGAAAGTGGTTCATCAACGCTGAATGAAGTTGATATTTTTGAGTCGGTGTTGGGACAACGCCATGGACATATTAGGGGGATTGGGCGTAAACCATCATCATCTGCAGGGACGACTTCTTTTGTTCATGATCACGAACAAAATCCTCAGTCGCTTACACAGGTAAGTGGTTTTAAGTTATTATTTCTCTAAGTTTAGCTTAAACGGGTCAAATGGGTGCAAACGACAAGATTTGAGTTTAAATGGGTCAGAATGATTTAAAGTTGGATGTCTTGAGTGCATCATATTGGGTTTAGGTTGAAATAACCATTTATCGTTAAAATAGACTTTAATTATCTAAGTTTAGCTTAAATGGTTCAAAATGGGTGCAAACGACATGATTTGAGTTTAAATGGGTCAAAATGACTTAAAGTTGGATGTTTTGAGTGCATCATATTGGGTTTAGGCTGAAATGACCATTTATCGTTAAAATAGACTTTAATTATTTAACTTTAGCTTAAACGGGTCAAAATGGGTGCAAACGACATGATTTGAGTTTAAATGGGTCAAAATGACTTAAAGTTGGATGTCTTGAGTGCATCATATTGGGTTTAGATTGAAATGACCATTTATCGCTAAAATAGACTTTAATTATCTAAGTGTAACTTAAACGGGTCAAAATAGGTGCAAACGACATGATTTGAGTTTAAATGGTTTAAAATGACTTAAAGTTAGATGTCTTGAGTGCATCATATTGGGTTTCAGTTGAAATGATCATTTACCACTAAAATAGACTTTAATTATCTAAGTTTAGCTTAAACGGGTCAAATGAGTGCAAACGACATGATTTGAGTTTAAATGGCTCAAAATGACTTAAAGTTGGATGTCTTGAGTTCATCATATTAGGTTTAGGTTATTTATAACTTTGTAAAATGTTTCTAAGTATATTAAGTGTGTTTGGTTCAACATGATTAAAAGTATATAATTCATTTTTGCAGGAACAAATTTCAAGTTTGCTTCAATATCCTCAATTTATGTCACAAATTACAAACTTAATTGCTTCGCAAAAAGCTCCAAATCAAGCCGAAGAAGACGACTCAGACGAAGGGGATGAATAGCATATTGTATCAATGGGTCACGTTTGTTTTAGAATACTTCTGTTTAACTTTAATTATGACTAAATGACTTATGTTTGCACTTATGTAGTATGATTGAATGATATTGTGAAATCTAGATATATTTGTATGTAATTGAATGTTATTGGGAATTTTATGTTCATTTTGATCATCCAATGAAACTGAAAATTTTAAAAAAATTAAAAAAAATAATTTTTTAAAAATATTGACCATTAGCAGCGACATGTCGCCGCAAAATAGTCATTAAAAAACATTAGCGATGAACCATTAGCGACGACTTTTGAATTATTAGCGGCGACATCATTAGCGGCGACCATTTAGCGGCGATTTCTTTATCATTAGCAACGAACTACTAGCGGCGACTCATTAGCGGCGACATGTCGCCGCAAAAGGTAATAGCGGCGAAAATCATAGGTAATAGCGGCGACAACTGTTGCCGCTAATGATAAAAAAATTTGTAGTGGAAATAAGTTTCAGACAAAACAAAATGGAACCAAATTTGCTACAAACATATATTTTATTTTATTATTTTGTTTAATAAATAAGTGACTTTGAGATTTGGACACAAATCTGTCGCTAGAAGTACTTAATTTGCTATAATTTCGCTACAAACAAATATTTTATTTTATTATTAATTTATAAATAAGTAAATTTATGTTTTGGTCGCTAATTTGTGCTAAAGAATATCAAATTTGCTATAATTTTACTACAAACAAATATTTTGTTTTATTATTTCATCTATAATTAAGTTAATTTGCGACAATTTGGCTGTCTTTTTAAATATTTTGTTGTTTTTTTTTTATTTTGAGCATTATAACTAAAAAGTGTTTTGACATTTTGTCGGTAAATGGCGAGTAAAAATTTACATTTTGCTACAAATTTGCGATAACTTAAAGTTTTGTAGCCACTTTGTAGAAAAGTTGTGTGAAATATCAAAGATATTATTTTTTTAGATTTTGTTGATATATGGTCACAAATTAGAGGCAAATATGTGATTGTAGGAAATTTGTGGCAAATGGTTGTAGCAAAAATAACCATTTTCTAGTAGTGATTCTCCTAAACAACATTGTACATTTCTGTTTATAAAAATTGTTGTTTATTTTTAATACAGAATATAAATTAAATTCTTAACTATGGGCAAATAAGTAGTTGTTTGCTTTTAATAAGTAAAGATATTTAAATGTTAAACAGTACATTTGAAAATGAATAATTCTACAGACCAACATAAATAAAAAATCTTGTGGTAAAAGCATACATCATGAATGTATAGAACCGTAAATTATAAAAATATAAAAATATAAAAATAATTACAATACTTGACGATTTTGTATTTAAATCATGAATAATTCTGCATCCATAAAACGAACTTGTAACACAAGCCGAATGAGACAACCGTAAATTATAAAAATAAATGAAAAGTAGATTCTAATTGCACTTGCTCGTGCTTGCAGTAATCTAATGGTTACAAAAGACTTTTTGAATGCATTAATCCATCTAGATTTTGTAATTTTGATGGATTTAAACTGAGCTTGTTAAACGATTACAATACTTGACGATTTTGTAGTTATTGAGTGCTGCTATGATCATTTTGTAGTTATTGAGCAATGCTATCATTGATACTGAAGAATGTCGATGATGATTCACCATGTGATAGCATAGATAGATATTCATCCCTGCGCATAATGGGTCCGATAGTTTGAAGCGTTGAGGGAACATGAGATGTTCGTATAGTTTCTAACTCTGTAGCTACTTCTTTCATTGTTGGCCTATGCTTTCCATTAAGATTCAAGCATCGCATTGCAAGGTTTGCTAGTGCTAAGAGGTCATCCCTACTACCTTCTTTTACAACCAATGCATCCAAAATAGACATAACACGCTCTTCTTCCATAGCCAGCATAAAATATGTAGTTAAATTTCTTGTTTCACCAAATCTAGTAAGGGAAATCGGCTTTTCTCTTGTTAACAATTCAACCAAAACAACTCCAAAACTATAAACATCACTCTTTTCGGTGAATTGACCAGATTGAAAATACTCTGGATCAAGGTAGCCGGCGGTACCTTTGACCAAGGTTGTCAAATGAGTTTTTTCTATTGGGACAAATCTTGAAGTTCCAAAGTCTGAAATTTTTGCCCTGTATTTATGATCCAAAAGTATATTAGTGGTTTTGACATCTCTATGGTATATTGGAATCGAAGTTGCTGTGTGTAAATAAGCAAGTGCTCCTGCAACCTCTGTAGCTATTTGTAGTACCATATTCAAAGAATATGGGAACTCATTTGCCTCGTTGTGAAGACTATCATACAAGGTACCATTTGGAATGAATTCAGATACGAGCAGAGGAACTTCTGTCTCTAAGCAACATCCGAGTAGTTTGACAACGTTCCTATGATTAACTTGGGAAAGAATGACCACCTCATTGATGAACTGCTCTAATTGGCTTTCATCAACTAGTTTTGATTTCTTAACTGCCACAATCCTTCCATCTACCAACATCCCTTTATAGACTGTACCTTGACCTCCTTGGCCAAGAATTCTGTTCTCATTGAAGTTGTTGGTGGCCTTCTCTAACTCATGAGATGTGAAAACTATGGTTATATCAATTAAAGATGGGTCGGCTTCTGCTAGTTGTTTTAGAAGTAAGCCACCATTGCGTTTAAAGAACCTATTTCTTTTTTGCCTTTGTTTGGTTTTCTTGATCACCTTGTATAATAAATAGCTGAGTGCAACAAGAAAAAGGATACCAAAGCTTATGCTAACACCTGAATGAATGAAGACCAATGCAAAATCAAAAGTTAATAAATAGAATGCAGTTATTTACAATTAAATAGGCAACATAAGTAAATTGTAATCCAGAAAGTTTTTGTTGAGATTTCCAGCAAAGACATGCCTACTTCTGTTTATAATCAAGCATGCCTCTATCCGTTATATAATCAAGCATACTCTCTCTCTCAATCATGAAAAGCTATACCATGTAATGAAGCAAAGGTGATTGAATGGCGGAGAATAATTTTCAAGGGATTTATGAACAAATACATAAATCTTGTTGGGGTATTCTTATTAGAAAAAGTACTGGAGACGCATAAATGAATACAAGAGAATAATAAAAATTGTATAAATCATAATGTTTTGGCATAAAGAGTTTTTAGTCACTTATATATCAAGGCAAAAATCTCGCTACATCTTTATGTTTCGTTTGTGCTAAAATTAAATAGCGTGTTTATATGGAATAATGTGAAAACAAAACATTGTTTTAGCTATAACTTTGGAAACATTTTGAATTTACTTGTGTGCTACTATTTGACATAATTTGACTTAGACCCATATGTATTATGAACATATACTTTGGTGTGAGGTTGGTTAATATCAACAAACTTGACATCTCTGTGCATTATTGGCTTAGTGATTTTAGAATGAGAATTGGTCCTTTGATTTAGAAACATACCCTCATTCTGGTTAGAACTTTTCTCGAAGCCTTTTGCTTCATCCTTATACCACCGCAAATCCACATTATTCCAATTTGTATAGCTAACAAACCAGATAATAATAATACATATGCTTATTGAAAACCAACATGTTGAACATATCGATTTTCAAGGCTGAATTAGTGGACCTGAACATTAGTATATGCATGAAAAAATTACCTATAATGATTGAGGTTGTTAAATGTTTTGAATCTTGAACATGTTGACAACCATTTGGTATGCTTGCATCACCAAAGGATCCTGGTAGACAGGTACACTTGTAACTCCCCACAGTATTGATACAAACACCATAGCAAGGGTTAGTTCCTTGATCGTTACACTCGTTGATGTCTAACAAGAAAAAAGGAAAATTAGACTGGCTACTTCAAAAACGAAACGTAAAGCAACAAATATTGCATAAATTAAAGGGTAAATTACATAATTTCTGAGACTAACGTACCTTGACAGCCTGGAGCAAGATAAGGGTTACCCTCGTAACCATTATTGCATTTACAACGGTACCCACCACCATCTACATCATAGCAGGAACTGTTTCCTTGGCATATGTTAACATTGGTGCAATTTCCTTTGGGTTCGATTACCCAATCAAGCACAACAGGCATAGTGGACTCTATCCTCCTTGCAAAGTCCACGTAATTAGTGGATAAAGCGCGAGCACCCCCAAACTCAAAAACACCTTCCTCAACAAGAAAGCAATAGCCACATTCATTGAAAGACGAAATATCTGAGTGTTTTGTTAAGGAGTGAAGTGTGGTATTGTAATACAAAAGGCCGTCAGGTATAGATGTTTGACAACAACCAATACCTGAGCATTGGCCATTAGGCACATCATCTGCTTTGCGACATAGTCCAAAACAACCACCAGACAACTCACCTCTATTTGTCCCCGTAATGAAAGCATAGTCATCACAACCGATGACTGTGAACTTGTTCTTAGTTGAGAAAGTGAACGCCCCATTCGCATCTAAGTCAACCGATGATTCAAATTCACGCACAAACCCACTTTGGTTGTAGCATGCGTAAGAAACTGTAGTGAAGATGCGCAACTCTGAATCTGAAATGTTGTATATTTGGAGTTTGCCATCTCCAATAAACAACTTTGGGGTCTCACTAATAGAAGTGTCACACATTAGGTGAAACGAATGGTCTAGGGAACAATTTGTACCAATACCGAAAGGGTAAGGAACTGTGACATTCCCGCATCGCGTTGGACAACCAAGTTTTGATATGTTGTTCAGATCAGCACGTTGAACGGTTTCCGCGACCATCATAAGAGGAAATGTGAAGAGAAAAAGAATGAAATGAAAAAGCATGTTTATCTATCAATGTATTATGTGGTAGGTATTCATTTTCTGTTATTGATGTAGCACTTTAAATGTTTATTTTACACTGAGTGAGCCAACTTGTGTTGTAGTTTTGATGGCATTAATCGGGTAGGCATGCATCATGACAAAGTCAACATTAAATGTGGTGAGGATAATAGCCAAATGAATATCTACCATGAAATTTCTTCTAGTTAATTAGCTTTCAAATTTTATCTTTGAGGATTCTACCAAGACAAACATTCAAATAATGATTTACTGGAGGTCCTATGTAATTACTAAAGGCATGCATGCTCCATATATTCAACATCGTTCAGAAGGTCATGTTCAAACCTATCTGTGTAAAATAGCAATTCACACGGCAAATGTAATTCATTCATTCCCCGTGTTAATAGCCATTGACACGGCAAACTAAAATTATACTTCTTTCTATTTTTTTTCGAAAGAGTATATGTTTAATGATATTGTGTACCCTAAAGACATTCATTTTCTAGTGGTTAGTGGTTAGGGGTTAAAGTCCTATTGTAAAAATATTATAGAATTAGGAGTAAAACTCAAAAGTGTATGAGTTAACCATTTTCTTTTTCTTTTTTTAAAATCTACTTTTTATTTACTAATTAGTTTATTTTTCTTTAACAATATGTAATATTTAATTTTGGCATACAAATTAAAATATAAAACTTTTCAATGTGTCTTTGAAGAGTGGACTCTTTATATTGAATATTATATTTGAAAAAACAAGAAACTATGAATATGGATCAAAGTTGACTTCTTTTAAAAAAAATTAAATTAGGTTGGAAATATAGAAATGATAGATTCATATTAGAATTCAAACTTCCTCAAATCAAGTGGTTAACTTTAACGTAATATAAACTTCTTTTAAATGGGAAGGTCTTAGAGTTCAAATTTCACTAATGACATAAAAGTTGTTTGTAGGTTAGGTAAGGCTATATATTCACCTTAGGTAGGTTTCTTCCTGAGGCTATTCTCTAGTTCTGAATTGATAACAATGAACTGATATACGAGCTTTCTTTAGGAAACATATAGCCTAGGGACTTAAGGTTTCGTACTCGAATAATAAAGATTATTAGGTAGGCCAATGACCACGTCAATGATTCAAAAATCACTAATATATATAGAGTGCGGGACGAATATTAATCCTCATTTATTACCATAACATGTTAATTTATCAAGATCAATCAAACTCATTATTTTTTTTTGTCGTAATAACATCATCGCACATATAAAACTTTATGTTCTTTTATGTATATGTGTAAATTCACTAGTGTATAAAAGTTATGACAGGTGTAAGTTACTTACATGTGATAAATATTTAGAAGTGTATGTATATTGTCATAACTTTTTACACTTGTGAATTTACACATATACATAAAATAATATGACGTTATATATATGTAATGTTGTTATACCAACAAAACAATAATGATTTTACTTGATCTTGATGAAGTTAACGTGGTTATTGCAATAAGAAATGGTTAATATTTGTTCCTTTGATGACTCGTTTAGGAATAACCAATTCCTAGGGCGGTTAGAGTATCACAGGGGCGGTGCATACTATAAAATTTTGGATATTTGGAATTACGGATGTATAGCTTGAGGGCATGTTGTGTTTTCTAGGTTATGCTTTTTGGCAGCTATCTAGCATTGGGTTGGGATCTAGAAATATTTTATGGTGAACGTACATGAAAACCCTCTTTGGTTTTTCCGAAGATCTTTGGTATACATTTATTTCTTGCAGGTGTGGCTTGCTTTGGTTTTGATACATTTCATGTAACAAGCTTGTATGGTCCTTGCATATGGGTGTCCGTCCTTATGGACTAACAAGGACAGTACAATTTGTAAATCCATTGTGGGGTGTGAAAGGTTTTGATCCTTTTTTTCAGGAGGAATAACCTCTACTTAGTAGGGACTTTGGGCATATATATTAGCAGGGTTATTCCAACTAAGCGTCCGACTGCCCTAACGTCTGTACAAAGCGTATGGCCAATATTGAAACTGTCCTTTCTAGTAGCTTTCTTATCATCTTTTTTAATTTGTAGCTTTTGTTGTTGCCGAAACGATGTGGTATGGTTCAGCAATTACCCCTATCAAATTATTTAGGCCTACTCGTTATGAATAGGATAAATGATACTTCCAACAAGAAATATATAGAAGAATTAGTGCTAGGTTAGCCGAAAATCAAAGTTTATTAGAAGGCTGGTCTAAAATTCCGGAAAATTTAGTATTTATGGCAGAACTAATAATTGGAACATGCCGGAAATGATAGGCAAATCTTATTTGGTAGTGCTCGTGGTGGTACCAATAATACTCACAAAATATCCACAATAGTTTCAAGTATTATAATAATAAATTTAATTGTTATCCACACTTCAAATGGAAAAGATCCGTCATATATTATCATCATATAATACTAACATTTGCCATTTGTGACAAAACTTTCTTTCTTTCAAGTGGGTGCTCCCGTAATTTTGTGGAGTGAATAGCCGTTTACCTTACTGTTATTTGTTCATACTGCAATTATTATCATCCAAATTTATTATTATTTTTACACCTTGATTCCCATTTTTAATATTTGGTGCCATTTACATCCAATAATTTTACACTGTTAAAGTGTAGTTTTTCTTAATGTTACCATAATAATTTTTTTTTCTTCAAACTAATAAAAACCCATTTTTTATAGGTTTACAATTAAACCTTTAATGAATCTTTGAAACTAATCACAATACTTTATCTCTCTTTGTTTTTTTCTAAATTAATACCTACTCATCTGGTCCTTTTTTCAAAGTTTATATTTAAGCATTTGTGTTATGTCAAATTTACATTTAATCACCTGAAGTTATTTTTAATTTTATACTTAAGTCTTCAATTCTATCAAATTTACATTTAATCACTTGATATTTTTTTACGTTTTATATTTAAGTCCTTTAATTTATGTCAAAACTTCTTTAATAACTTTACATTAGAGTTCGTTTTGCACGTAATCTTTTTTTCGAGTGGTTAGTACTAATATATAAGTATCATAATTAAATATTTTTACTTTATAATCCCCGTTGTATAGCGCGGGTCACATCCACTAGTACTCTTTTATGCATATTAAATTTCTTTTTTATTGTCTGCTATGTGACTATTTAGGATGGAGAACTAATATTTGATTCTTATACACATAGATCCAATATAAGATCATCTAACAAGAAGTCCTAAAAGTATACGTAGAAAAAGAACTTACTAAACATTGAACTTGCATGACCAACGATAGCAAGTTCCTCGATCGATGTTTTATGAGATGGCGTTAAATCTACAACATCCCGTAATGAACATAACTTATAGACGATTACTTTCTTTAGCTCCTTGATGACAATGAGAATGAGAATGTTATGAATGTATTTATTAAGTACTCTTTGATTATATTATAAGACAATATAAAGTTTATTAAACAAATACCACCAGGCTGTTTTCATCACTCACTAATGAAATCATCAAAACTCATAGAATGCTGATGATGATTCCCCATGTGGTAATGATGAAAATTCCTCCTCGTGCATAATGTGCTTGATGTTAGTTTCAA
>CM046033.1:31015582-31145582 GCA_025215565.1 Flaveria ramosissima
AAAAACAAGATTTTAACTATAAAAGGCCAATTTACACAATTTAAGGACTTAAAAATTTATAAAGATATCTTTTAGAAAATACTACTGGTGCAAGATTAAATATATTAAAAACTCCAAATACTGTTTAAAACTACCGGCTTTTACCGTAACGGGAGCGTTAAACGCGCAGTTTTTAAAATCGAACCCGTAGACTAAGTTTTGAAGCACTTACTCCATAATAATTCATAATATGACTCTAATAATCTGATTTTTGGTCTAAATGACATAAAGGGCAAGAAACTAAACTTGAGGTAGAAACTGTCAATTTTGAAAACTTGAGGGACCAAACTGTAAAATTTTTCCAAACCTTATAACCGACTTCCAGGAAGCTAATAAACACTTGAACAACAAAATTTCTTAGTATATTTAACCAAATGAAGTGAAAATCCCCAATTTTCATGAAGACGCCTTGACCTGCCATAAAAGGAAAAACTTTATACAAACCTTCACGAAACCAAAGCCTTACTCAATAGCTAAACCCTTGACACCATTGTTGCACCTGAATGAGTTTAGGGCAGTAGCTTATTGCTTAATATGTACATGTTAGGGTGCTAGACTTGAGACACTTCCCGGTACACCAAGAGACTTTTGACTGGAAACCTAAGGTGAGTTCTAGTGATCCCCTTTTTACTATTGTTTTGGGATGAAACATGCTCTACTTTTATGAACTATGATTGTGCTTTATTGATGATTCTATGTGGGATTGTGGTTACCTGCTGATACTTATATCATGATCATTAATTCTTTCGTGAACCGCTTGATTTATATGGATAGATCTATTTGGGGAATCCCCCACACACAGTGGCTTCCGTTCCAGGAAGGTTACCCCACTGAGATCCTAGGGGTCGTTGTGGCATGTAACAAGTTTTGTTAAGATACTATGGTGAACCATCCGGGCAGGTAGGGTTCACTGGTTGGGGCTCAGTTTCTTCCTTCGGGAATATCCGGTAAAACACAACTTTAGAAGAGGCCAACCGGGACTGAGTGCAGGGTTGATTATGATTTTTCCCACGATGATAAACAATGATTATTTCTTTTAATCAAAGAAGGATTTGTTAAGTCCTTTTGTTTTTAAACTTTAAGCACTTGAATTCACCAACTTTTTAGTTGACACTATTTTCTTTTGAGCATGTTTCAGGTAATGTATGAAGAGATCCTAGCGTTGTGAAGACCTAGACTTATCCCCGTGACATGGCATTGGCATATTTTCCTTGATGAAACATTTGAACAATTTTATATTTGTGTTGAACAAGTACAATTTATTTTATGGATGATTGTAAAACTCATTTGGGGGCTTGATGTGTTTCTAGCCCCGCTATCTTTTCAAAAACATTAATGCCATGTGATATCTCTCCTTTGAGCTCTTATAATGGTTTGTTTCCGCTGCCATATGTTGTTGCTAGTCTGTGACGTCCCACCCTACCTGGGCCCGGGGTGTGACAGATTGGTATCAGAGCCAAAGGTTGTAGAGAAGTCGGGAATACCATAGTAGACCCTAGGCTACAACCCTGATACCCTAGGACTGTCCTTGTGGGAAGTGTTGGGATGATCGGGTTGGGTAAATTGATGATTACACTTGATCAACGTAATCATGAATTTACCGGACGCGTAATTTCCATCACTGATCTTTAGGTTATGGTTGGACTTTTTCTGGTTTATATTGATGATTTGAAACTAATTTTAAAAAGGGGATTTAAATGATTTTTATAATGAACTATGTTATCCGATACTACTTGAAGAAACTATTGATCTGGGCAAAACAGACAGCTATATGTTGGAATAACAGATACTATTGCCATCACTACTATTATTAGTACTATTATATAAATCATGAGCTATGAGAAACCAAATTACTCATGATGTATTTCTTACAGGACAACGTCTATGGCTGATAAAGGAAAGGCGCCTGCTCACCCCGACACTGAGACCGCTCCTACCGGAAACCTGAGGAGAGAGAAGCCCCAGACAGAGTATGAGGCGTACCTCCGGAGATGCGGACATCCAGGGTGGATATCCGTCACGTCCGAAGACACTGAGGCTTCCGAGGACTCTTCCTCCACATCACCTTCCCGAAGCCGAACGCGATCCCACTCTCCTCAAGTAGCTGCTCCGACCCTCTCACCCATCCCACCTATTGGGAATAGGGGTGCGCGTACTGTCACCCGACCTCGCAAAAGCGTTAGGCCAGGATCCTCCGTATCCTTTAGGATGCCTCCTCCTCCTCCCCCGCCTGTTAGGATTCCGACATCGGTACCTCCACTGTTTGACCCTCGTGACGAACGCCTGATGCCGCCGAGACATAGTATGTATGACGGCCCTAGCGTACTGGCTGGTGATAGGTACTCCCAGTCGAGTCGCCGGGCAAGTGATGTAGGACCCTCCGATGCGACATTGGATGAGATTTTGAGGACTGTTCGCCGTCATGAGCTGACTGTTCAGCACGCCACTCGAACTTCTCAGTCGGCTCAATTCCAGGCGATGATGGCTACACAGGGAGTGAAGCGTTTGGAGCAGGAGCAGAGGAAGAAGGGTACAGGATGGTTTGGTTGGCTGAAGAGGAAGTGGATGTGAGAGCTGGAGTACTCAGTGGGATTATCTGTCTGTGGACAGTAGAAGGAAACTATTTGAATTCTTATTCGATACTATTATTTTATTATCATGGGGGTGATGGCACCTTCCAAATTGTAAGAGCATGACTCTGATTCTATTTGTTTGGGGTGATACTATCGTAAACTGCAATTGGGATGCTAGAATTATTAAACTGTCTGTATTAAATTGCTATATGTTTTGTTGTGCCTTGAAATTGGTCTGTGCCTTTTCTAAAATGGTTGCCCAACTGTTATGTCATGTTTTGATTTGGACTTTGTAAGGTTCTTTAGTGGGTTGTAAATACATATGTGCACGCCATGATCCCTCTTCCGAGGCATGGTGTGGTAGGATAATGATGCATAGGCTATTCGAAGCAAGTTATGAGATGCTAAACGAATCTATTTGTGATACTATCAGAATGCCGACTCGAAGAGGAACACGTTTTGGTCGACGTGGAGCCACCAGGGGCCGCCATGAAGAAGCAAGGCCTATTGGAAACCAACCTACTCCACCAGGGACTCCCCACGGGGAAAATACTAATCAAGAGAGTGACGAAAGCATTGCTAACCTCGTAGCTCAGCAACTGGCTAACGCCATTCCGACTATTATTGCACAGATAAATGCGGACCGGGATAACACTACTGGTAACGACCGGCCGGTAAACGATGAGAGCCACGACGAAGAAGCCGAGGCATTAAGGAATGGATGCTCTTATAAGACCTTCATGGCATGTAAGCCCAAGGACTTCTATGGCACCGAGGGTGCTATAGAGACTTACAGGTGGATTGACGAAATGGAAGCTGTCTTAGACATCAGCGAATGCAAGATGGAGCATATGGTGAGGTTTGCATCACAATCTCTCAAAGGATCAGCTCTTGAATGGTGGAAGTCCATTACTCAGAGCCGTGGAAGAAACGTGGCTAATCGAATGGGTTGGACTGAATTCCGAGAGCTAATGACCAACAAATATTGCCCCATCAATCAACTCGAGAAGCTGGAGACAGAATTTTTAAGCTTGGAGATGAAAGGACCCAACTACACCGAATACATCAATCGTTTCTTAGCCCTGTCCCGACTTGTGCCACATTTGGTGACGCTAGAAGCCAAAGGTGTATCACGGTTCATTTGGGGACTACACCCAAGAGTTAGGGGTATGGTTCGTGCCTCTCAGCCTGTAACCCTGCAAGCTGCTGTCGACCTTACCAGCAGTTTGACTGATGATCTAATTAGGGCTGGATGGACCGATCAAGCAAGGGCTGATGAGAAGAAGAAGTTTGTTGGTGATAAAAGGAAGTGGTTTGAAGCGAAAAGAGCGGTTGGAAGTAGTAGTGGGTCAAGTAGAAGGAGTTCTGAAGGAGTGAGACGTGATGATCAAGGAAGCAAAAACCGGAGATTGTATACGGGGACAAGCCCATTCTGCAGCAAGTGCAAGTTACATCATCAAGGGGAATGTAACCCGATGCCCTGTTTTAGGTGCAAGAGAACAGGCCATTTAATTAAAGACTGTAGTTACGCACCGGGGAAACAATGCTATGAGTGTGGAGATCCAGGGCATATGAGGAACAAGTGTCCTAAGCTGGGTAGAGACAAGGATGCCAAGCACAACAAGCCTAAGGGAAGAGCTTTCGTTATGGACCCAGCAGGAGCTCGTAGGGAACCCGACGTGGTCAACGGTACGTTCCTTGTAAACAATCATCCCGCTACTGTACTGTTTGATACTGGAGCGACTGCTAGTTTTATCTCTAGTACTTTTAGGCCATTGATTGACTTAGACGTGTGTACCTTGACTGATACGTTTACCGTAGAATTAGCTGACGGTAATATTTTAGAAGCTAACGAAATCATTAGGGATTGCCCCCTGAATCTAAAAGGGAGTACGTTTAAGATTGACTTGATGCCCATTAAGTTAGGAGGATTTGATGTGGTTGTGGGTATGGACTGGTTAGCGAAGCATAAAGTCGAAATCGTATGTGATGAGTGACTACTCAAGATACCGTTGAGTGACGAAGAAGTGTTAGTGGTAGAAGATGAAAGGAGTAACATTCTGTACCCTATGATATCCCACTTAAAAGCTACCAAGAGCTTGATGAAGGGATGTCCAGCTTTTATAGTATATGTGATGAAAGCCCAAAAGGAGAAGAAGCTCGAAGAGATTCCCGTGGTTTCGGAATACCCAGAGGTGTTTCCGAAGAACTACCAGGACTCCCCCCGAATCGGCAAGTTGAATTCCAGATAGACTTGTTGCCTGGTGCTGCGCCGTTAGCCAAGGCACCGTACCGACTCGCCCCACCTGAGATGAAGGAGCTAATGGTACAAATTCAAGAACTACTGGACAAGGGATTTATACGTCCGAGTGTCTCTCCATGGGGTGCCCCGGTACTATTCGTGAAAAAGAAAGACGGAACCCTGCGAATGTGCATTGATTACAGGGAATTGAATAAGCTGACCATAAAGAACCGTTACCCTCTTCCGAGAATAGATGACCTATTTGATCAACTGCAAGGAGCAAGTTATTTCTCCAAAATAGACTTGAGGTCAGGATACCACCAACTGAAGATAAGAGAAAAGACGTACCCAAAACAGCCTTCCGAACTAGGTATGGACACTATGAGTATTTGGTCATGCCCTTTGGACTGACTAATGCTCCAGCAGCATTCATGGACCTCATGAATCGCGTTTGCCGCCCTTACCTCGACAAGTTTGTGATCGTGTTTATCGACGACATACTGATCTATTCCCGAAGTAAAGACGAGCACGAGAAGCATCTCAGGCTAATTCTTGAATTGCTCAAGAATGAGCAACTATATGCCAAGTTCTCTAAATGTGAATTTTGGATGCGCCAGATCCAATTCTTAGGTCATGTGGTAAATGAGGATGGGATTCAAGTTGACCCTTCCAAAATTGAGGCCATAAAGAATTGGAAGATTCCTGAAACTCCTACGGAGATAAGGCAATTCTTAGGACTGGCTGGCTATTACCGGAGATTTATAAAGGACTTCTCGCGTATAGTGCAACCTTTGACCGCACTAACCAAGAAGAACACAACCTTTGTGTGGGAGCGAGAGCAGAACGAGGCGTTTGAAACGCTTAAGGAGAAGTTATGCAGTGCACCTGTCCTTGCTCTTCCAGAAGGAGTAGAAGACTTCGTGGTCTATTGTGACGCTTCGCGTCAAGGGCTAGGATGTGTATTAATGCAACGCAACAAGATGATTGCTTACGCATCGAGACTGCTGAATGATCATGAGAAGAACTACACGACGCACGATCTGGAGTTGGGTGCCGTGGTGTTTGCCTCAAGATGTGGAGGCACTACCTTTATGGCACAAAGTGCATCATCTACACTGACCATAGAAGCTTGCAGCATATCCTTGACCAAAAGATGCTCAACATGCGTCAGAGAAGATGGGTCGAGCTATTGAACGATTACGAGTGCGAGATCCGCTACCATCCTGGTAAGGCCAATGTTGTGGCGGATGCATTGAGCCGAAAGGAAAGAGAAAACCTCTTCGAGTACGAGCCTTAAGGATGAGTGTGTATACCAACCTTATTGCAAAACTGAAGGAAGCTCAAGGCGAGGCATTAAAGGAAAAAAATTAAAGGAAGAAGGATTGACTGGAATGGAAAAGCAATTGGAGATAGGGGACGATGGTACATATAGATATGGTGGAAGGGCTTGGGTGCCAAAGCACGGAGGAATTCGAGAAGTAATCCTCGACGAAGCACACAAGTCTAGGTATTCAATTCACCCTGGAAGTGATAAGATGTACCAGGATTTAAAGACACTTTTCTGGTGGCCGGGAATCAAGAGATCAATCGCTGTTTATGTGGGGAAATGTTTAACTTGTGCCATGGTAAAAGCTGAGAACCAAAACCATCAGGAACGTTACAGCAACCTGAAATCCCAGAATGGAAATGGGATAATGTTACGATGGATTTTGTTACCAAGTTGCCCAAAACGTTTAAAGGTCACGATGCTATTTGGGTAATAGTGGATAGATTAACGAAATCAGCTCACTTCTTGCCAATTAGAGAAGACTACGACATGACGAAATTGGCCCAACTTTATGTCGACGAGATTGTAACGAGGCATGGAGTGCCTTTGTCGATCATCTCCGACCGTGATAGCCGTTTCACCTCTCGTTTCTGGAAATCGTTCCAGCAAGCTTTAGGAACCCGTTTAGATCTTAGCACGGCTTACCACCCTCAGACCGATGGACAGAGCGAAAGAACTATTCAAACGATGGAAGACATGTTAAGAGCTTGCGTGATGGACTTTGGCGGAAACTGGGATAACCATCTTCCTTTGGTGGAATTCGCCTATAACAATAGTTACCACGCGAGTATCAAAGCCGCTCCGTATGAGGCCCTTTATGGCAGGAAATGCCGATCACCCTTGAGTTGGAATGAGATTGGTGATAGCCAAGTGATGGGACCCGACATAGTGTTGGAAACCACCGACAAGATCTATAAGATAAAGGAGCGACTGAAAGCAGCCAGGGATCGACAGAAGAAGTACGCTGACAGGAGGCGGAAACCTCTAGAGTTCCAAGTGGGCGACAGATAAAAGAAGCACCGTGGGAAGGAACGGTGAGGTTCGGGAAGAGAGGAAAACTAAGCCCAAGATACATTGGACCATTTGAAATATTGGCGAGAATCGGCCCAGTGGCATATAAGTTGAAACTACCCCCGGGGTTGAGTCACATACACGACACCTTTCATGTGTCAAACTTGAAGAAGAGCATGGTAGACAAAACCCTGGAACTACCATTAAAAGAAGCAAGAATAAGCGACAAACTGAATTTTGTGGAAGAACCCGTGGAGATTACGGATCGTTTGGTCAAACAACTTCGGCGGAGCCGCATACCCAAGGTTAAGGTTAGATGGAACTCCAAGCGAGGACCTGAATTTACTTGGGAGCGTGAAGACGAAATGAGGAAGAACTATCCACACCTCTTCAAACCCACCCGTTCAGTCTCTAATCAGAGTTAAAATTTTGGGACGAAATTTCCTAAACAGTGGGAGAATGTGACAACCGACCTCCAGGTTGTTACCCTAACCCTAGATTACTTGTATCATTATCCATGCTATGAGTGCTAATAATTGAAACTATTCAACCCTACTATGAAATTGGAAACAATTCTTACTACTTGATGTAAATGATGATTTTATGTGATTTTTATTATGGACTTTTAGCTAATTTAGGTTTCTACCTTTTTAAAAATTAGTGTTCCGGGAATGTCAACTAGTCACCCTTACAAAATTTAATTCAAGAGAAGGCAATTAAAATGTGAGCATACACACTCACACTTACATAATTTTCGGCCATGCATGCATGGGCATGCATTAGATACCTCAATTCACCATCCACTAAATAATACATAATACCCAATACTACAAAATTACACTACATAATATCAATTTAACATTAAAAATTTAAATAAGAATTCCCTCGCTACACTCCAAATCGGCCGCCCCCCTCTCACCACTCCTCTCCTCTCTACACCACCACCCCACACACCCACTCACCTTTCATACACATCTCTCCCTCTCTCCCTCTCTCCCTTTATTCGAATTCATCAGCTGGTCACACACACACACACACATCTCACAACACTCTCAAACAATTCTCTCTAAGACTTGTGCAAGAAAATTCGAAGAACACACCAAGTTCCATTCGGCCAAGAGCAAAACCGCAAAGAAGTGGCCTAGTTCGCGAGTTATGGTCACACAACCATACTTGTTCCACCTTTCCAGCCTTGGTTCGAGCTTCTCCATTCATCTCCAAGGAGTTTCAAGCCATCCACGACCAACAACACCTTCTAAACCGTGAGTTACATCGAGTGTAAGCTCATGTTGTCGGTTTTGTGACATTTCACTTGTTTTCTTCATTTATCACCTAAGAACCGTGTATTTCCTTGTTGTAGCATAAACATCTCACCATCATCTTTTTCTTAAGTAGTTCCCAACGTTCTTGAAGGTAAACCTCATGTTATGTTAGTCATTCTTGAGGTGGAAACCGATTTCCACCATGAAAACCCTCTTTTTGAGTGTTTTGGTATCATCTAACTTGTGAAAGCTTCAAGTCTTGTAAACCAAACTTATGACCTGCATTTTTATGACTTAATGGACTCCCAAGAACCTGTTTTTAAAAGTTCCAAGAGGCTACACACTCAAATCCACGGTTGATACATGGATTTCACCTTGAAACCCTCCTTTCTACAAGTAACAACACCTTTTTAAGCATTTGTTTGAAAAATCCTTTTAACCAAGACCCATAACCTACTCATGAACGACTTATTGACACCTTAATAATCTGTTTATGAAGTTAAATGAAGTGTTGGTAACATTTAAACTCAAGTTAAGATGGTTTACACAAGTGTAATTGTCGGTTAAGACATTTTCTACATGTTTGAAGCATATGGATGTATAGATCAACTAGGCAACTTGTTGGGACTGAAATTTCAGTAGGTTTTAATGAATATTAGAAGTGTTAGCAATGTTTAATCTCTGGAATAAAGGACATGTTGTGATTTACCCTCTTTTAGTCACTTTCGGGACCCGAAAACATGGTAAAATGACTTAAAAATAGTAAGAATATGAATTTAACATTCTTGAAAAGTATTCCAGGCTCAAAAATGATAAATAAAGTACTCTGGAGTCAATGGATAATTTAAATGTTCAAAAACACAAATAAATGACATTTTAACTAAAAACGGGTACAAACCAAGCATCGTTTTTGTGAAAAATCCATAAAAATAGAGTTCAAAACTAAGATTTATAAAAATCATAAGATTTCAGTAAGTTAAGTAATAAAAGACTTAAAGGATTTGAAAATTGGTCAAACAAGTTTAAATGGTCAAACCCGGTCAAAACCGCGTATTAACGGGTCAAACGTAAAAACAAGATTTTTAACTATAAAAGGGCAATTTACACAAAATAAGGACTTAAAAATTTATAAAGATATCTTTTAGAAAATACCTACTGTTCCAAGATTAAATATATGAAAACTCCAAATTACTGTTAAAACTAACCGGCTTTTACCGTAACCGGGAGCGTTAAACGCGCAGTTTTTAAAATCGAACCCGTAGACTAAAGTTTTGAAGCACTTACTCCATAATAATCATAATATGACTCTAATAATCTGATTTTTTGGTCTTAAATGACATAAAGGGGCAAGAAAGTAAACTTGAGGGTAGAAACTGTCAATTTTGAAACTTGAGGGACCAAACTGTAAAATTTTTCCAAACCTTATAACCAACTTCCAGGAAGCTAATAAACACTTGAACAACAAAATTTCTTAGTATACTTAACCAAATGAAGTGAAAATCCCAATTTTCATGAAGACTCCTTGACCTGCCATAAAAGGAAACTTTTTATACAAACCTTCACGAAACCAAAGCCTTACTCATTAACTAAACCCTTGACACCATTGTTGCACCTTGAATGAGTTTAGGGCAGTAGCTTATTACTTAATATGTACATGTTAGGGTGCTAGACTTGAGACACTTCCCGGTACACCAAGAGACTTTTGACTGAAAACCTAAGGTGAGTTCTAGTGATCCCCCTTTTTACTATTGTTTTGGGATGAAACATGCTCTACTTTTTATGAACTATGATTGTGCTTTACTTGATGATTCTATGTGGGATTTGTGGTTACCTGCTGATACTTATATCATGATCATTAATTCTTTCGTGAACCGCTTGATTTATATGGATAGATCTATTTGGGGAATCCCCCACACACAGTGGCTTCCGTTCCAAGAAGGTTACCCTACTGAGATCCTAAGGGGTCGTTGTGGCATGTAACAAGTTTTGTTAAGATACTATGGTGAACCATCCGGGCAGGTAGGTTCATTGGTTTGGGGCTCAGTTTCTTCCTTCGGGAATATCCGGTAAAACATAACTTTAGAAGAGGCCAACGGGGACTGAGTGCAGGGTTGATTATGATTTTTCCCACGATGATAAACAATGATTATTTTCTTTTAATCAAAGAAGGATTTGTTAAGTCTTTTTGTTTTTAAACTTTAAGCACTTGAATTCACCAACTTTTTAGTTGACACTATTTTCTTTTGAGCATGTTTCAGGTAATGTATGAAGAGATCCTAGCTGTTGTGAAGACCTAGACTTATCCCCGTGACATGGCATTGGCATATTTTCTTGATGAAACATTTGAACAAAAGTACAATTTATTTTATGGATGATTGTAAAACTCATTTGGGGGCTTGATGTGTTTCTAGCCCCGCTATCTTTTCAAAAACATTAATGCCATGTGATATTCTCTCCTTTGAGCTCTTATAATGGTTTGATTCCACTGCCATATGTTGTTGCTAGTCTGTGACGTCCCACCCTAACTGGGCCCGGGGTGTGACAGTGGGATACCAATATTGGACTGACCCGCATCTCAAATATTACTACATGAAACCTTCTTGATTGATCATAAGTAAATTTGAGTGAAGGCGAATATCATTTGGTATCCTCTGACCTGAGATACATATTGGGTCTTGATATTTACCGAATATTGTACTTTGAGGTACTTCTTCGCTGTTCTGTAACATGGCAGTACATAAGGTTGAGTTCAGGTATAATACGAGGTGATTGTAAGAGACGTATATAGTCAAGATGGGATTTGTCCCTCTTATTCGTTGAGAGTAAGATGTCTAAGGCCTGATGAAGTTAAATCAATGAAGAATGATCACTCTATGTCTTCAGGATTTAACATGACATCTGTGACAAAAGGATAGATGATTGAGTCACCTAAAACAATCCGAGTAAGGTACTTGAAGGGGATGATGTTATTGAATGGCACTTAGTCATACGTATTAAGGGTAGTAAACCGTTGTTAGGCGGTATTTACTGCTTGCATCAATCTTCTTTGAATCTTGTGCAAGTGGGAGATTGTTGGATATTGTATGCCCAAGACACATACAAGATTGATGTGGTTAGTACGTTATGATCCAAGTCGGGTCTTACCCAATGACAAGCTAAACAAACACCAATAAATATTTATTTGTTGATAAGATCAAACAAATAAATATTGACACCAATTTAGAAAATGGGTTTTCTAAAACACAGCTTTTGAAATAGAACAACATTATATAGATAATTTGTTCATGAGAAATTATTTGTTTTATTATTTAAGTGGGTTAAATAATAACAAATAAAAGTGTGTTCAAGTTATAAAATTAAAAGGGTTTTAATTTTACAAACTCATGGGTTAAAGAGTGTGATATATTTATAAAATTAAAATGGGTGGAAACCCAATTTTAAACTTAATTTTTGGCAGCCCTTGGTTGCCCTCCTTGGGATTCATTTTCTTGTTTTAATACAAGACTTAAACACTCTTGCACTACATCCTAACACACTCTCTCTCACACGCATGCAAAAAGCTCTCTCTTCTTCCTTCTCTTGGCTGAAAAATTTGAATTTGTTGGCTGATTTTGAAGTTTCTCTTGGCTGATTTTCGGATTTGCAAGAAGGAGAAGAGATTTGGTGTTCAACTTCCTAACAAGTTAGGTGGTTTGCAATAGCTTGTGGGTATACAAGCTTGAGGTCTTCTTCTTTGGAGGCTTCCATACAAGAACATCATCTCCATCATCTAACATCCATCTTATCTTCTTGCTCTTAGAAAGGTTGTATTCTAAAACACCCTATGGCTGTTTATGTTTGATAACATTTCTTTTCACATATATTTGATCCTTGTTCTTGGGTTTGTTATCTTGACATATAAAATGTTTAATTATCAGAATCTAAACATAATATATATGTTCATATATCCGCTGTGTTTTTGTTTAAATGGTTAAACAATCTTTGATAAGCTTGTCACAAACCCAACACTAACACTGCCAAATCGTTTCCCGTTCCAATTTCTGTCACCACCACCTTTCTTACTTACCTCTACCACAGTCACCTGCTCATTCTTGTTGTACAATCTCCCTGCCAGGTCAACCACCGACCTAAACGTACCTGGCTGGGCGGTGATCATGTGCCTATGAATATCCGCTGTTAGACCTTGGATGTATCTTTTGATCTTCCGTGATGAAAGTGTCACCTGTTCTGACACTAGCCTTTCCATCTAATTTAACTTCGTTGTGTACTGTTGGTGTGTCATGGTTCACGCCTCCAATTATAGGAACTCTTTCTCAATCTTATCCAACTATTGATGAGGATAGAATTCCTCAATCACCAACTTCTTCAGTTCCGACCACCTCATCCTACTAATGGTCCTGTTTCCCTCAACCTGGACTATATTGTCCTACCAACATAAGCTTTATCCACAAACGAGTGAACAACAAACTTTACCTTCTGATCATCCTTACACTTGCTGATATCCAACACAACTTCCATCTCCCTCACCTATTCATGAGCAGCAGCAGAATTTCTGTTTCCATTAAAAGTCGAGGGGCTTACATCTTTGAAATGCCCCATAGTACACCCCTTCGCAGATTCCTGCTCGGTTTCCTACTCTTCCTCATCACTTAAGACAATAGTCTCGGTCTCGGGTTGCTCTCGCTCTCCTAATCCTCCTTCTTCAACCCCTCTCCTAGCAGTGCTCTTCTTCTCCTTCCCTTTCCTTTCATCCTCCCATACGGCTCTAATAACCTCAGTCACTACAGACGGCAGAATCGTCCGCATGACTTGATGAACCTAAACAACTATAGCCTCCTTCACAGAGGCCTTCATGATTATGGGGTTCGTGCTCCTCATGAGCCGTTTCAGCCATCTTAGCTCTACTTCTAGTGACTTGTGGCCCAACACCACGTCCATTGTGACCTCTAACTCTACAAGCTTTGGAAGATCTTCCACCAACCATCTCCTAAATACTATAAGATCCAAACACCAACACGATCATTCAAGGTAAAAGCTCGATGTATGCCAACTATACTAGGTCCCTAATTACAGTTACCAGTTGTGATTAGCCACTTACATTACTCTTCACTCCCTAAACATTTCCTATCCTAACTATTTCAATATCCAAACCTACTAGAGCACATAATACACATTACAACATAATTCCTTTTCGCATTAATTTACATAACACGTTTACATAAGCAATTACCAGCAGGCTTGTAGCTACTAGGGATGGCATCCTTCCCTTTCGTCACATTCTCAGTTTAAGTCTTGGTTTGAAAATAATTTTATCCAATTCTTTTAACTTTGGCTCTGATACTAACTTGTAAGGCCCTGTTCCCGGAATGCTTACCGGTTGGATAATCATAGCATAAACATTTAAAATTCATCATTTTCAGCGGAAATATATCTTTTAATTAATAATTAAAATTGTGTCAAATCATCACACCGTTTGTTTACATCTCAAAAATGGGATTAACACAATTACATTCTCAAAATTGTGGATGTCAGACTTGATTCATTCTCAGTAGCTTATGCATCCATGCCCGCACCTCCTCAGCATCAACAATCACCTGCCAACTATTATGCATACAAAAGTAAGCAACACTGAGTGAGTTCTAGTTTTAATAATATACTTTACTTTCATTTAAATCGTTTGCTTTACTTTTGCTAGTGATCATACATCATACATACACATTGATAATAATTATTAGTATCTATCGTTCGTTCTCGTACGTATCGCACTTTTCATACTTTTATCATTTTCTTTCACTTTCATCTAGATCTTGTCATATGCTATACCCCAAAACATTATGCATGAAGCTGCTACTTCGCAGAAGTCTATATATAAACCCCAAACATTGTGCATGAAGCTTACCCTAGTATCGAGGCAAGCGACAAGGATCCCGTTTCTTACTTTCGGCAAAATCTCACGGATTAGACCCCTGTATGCATCCTCATGGGTTAGCAAAACTGCACACAGTTGAGCTAACAACCCCTCAATGAGTTATGAACCTCCATTCGTATTTCTTGCAAGACTTTCGTTCATTCTTTACGTTCCACTTTTCTTTTCATTATCTTTAACTTGTAGTACATAATACTTCGCGTACATATATAAATCGAACCACATAAAGCCATATCATAAAGTATAACGTTTTGAAAATTGTTTAATGGGAAAAGATAACAAAACACATTCAACAGCAGGCCGTGCGAAAAGTTAACCATATATCATCATCATCACACGCAAAAACTAGCCTTTCACGCCAGAACCTTACCCCATTCAAATTGTAAGGCCCCGTTCCTGGGACGCTTACAGCTGGTAAATCATTGCACATAAAACATAAAATTTCATTAACTTGAAGAAACATCACAGCGAAAACATAAAAACAACATTCCATTTCATCATAAAAGCCTTTGCAAAATAATACATCGTTATCAAATTACAAAATACTTGTTGCATTACATCACAAAAGCATTATAAATATGGATGCCATCCAAAATGAGCAGAGTAGCCGCCCTGTGCCATCCTCAGCAACCTTACCTGCCAACTGTAAACACATAAAAGTCAGCGTTGCTGAGTGAGTTCTAGTTTTAAGTAAAACATACTTTACTTGCATTAGTATCGTTCTTTAATTTTGTATGTGGTCACACATTATACGTACTCATAAAGGATGTCATTATTATCTTAATGTTTACTCGTTAACTTTCATTCATTCATTGTACGTTAGTATCATTCACTTTCGTTCACTTTCATAAATTATTTTCCTTCTCATTCATTCATGCTTCCTTACTTTCATTCGTTCGTTCATCTTTACGTCTTTACATTCCATCCAAAACCATGAACTTTACCCCACCGTCATGCATAAAGTGGGTACAGGGCCGAGGTCTATCATAGACCCCCATCATGGTGCTCAGTGGCCTGACTACAGTACCTAGGGTAAGTTTAGGTGTACCATTGTCATGTGTTATACCCCACCATCATGCATAAAGCGGGTACTGGGCCGAGGTCTATCATAGACCCCCCCCCTCGCGTCAAGGCTCCCAGTGGCCTGACCGCACTACCTAGGGTAAGCGACAAAGGTTCCATCAAATGGTCAATCCCAAAGAAAGACCCCGGTGTGCATCCTTCGGGGGTAGCTATCCCACAACTGTTGAACTAACACTCTTCATTGAGTGTGTTTCTCTATACCGTGCTTGCAAGACTTTCTTTACCATCATTCATTCATTAATGCATGCATTCTTTCATTACGTTCCTCTTTTCATTATCTTCCGCTTTACGTTACATAATACTTTTCATTTCATTCATTAATCATTTAATGTAAAGCCATGGAAAATAATCATACATAATAGGAACATAACATAAACATACAAATCACCATACAGGGCATCATCATACATACATAACATATACATACCATCAATCATACATCGCCATACATGCCCATCATATCATCTATGACCTCAAAAGTCAACTTACATAAACCCCCGGGAACCTCCCAAGTCAAAGGCTACGACAACTCTTTCCCCCGAAAGTCAGAAAATAAACTAAGTTCTTTCAGGCGCATGAGCCCTATTTGGGCGTATGGGCACTATTTAGTCGCATGGCCATTCCAGGCGCATGAGGACAACTAGGCGTATGGACACTATGGGGCGAATGGACACTTATGCTTATGGAGAGTTTCCAGACGCATGAACACTTAGGCGTATGGACCCTCAGTCGCATAGCCTTCAATCGCATGACTTTCAGTCGTGTGGCCTTCAGTCGCATGACCATTCGGCCGTATGGCCTTCAGTCGCATAACCTTTAATCGCATGCCTTTCAGGCGCATGAACTTTAGTCGCATGACTACCATGCATATGAACCTCAATCGCATGGCACTCATGCGCATGGACCTCAGTCGCATGCCTTTCGGCCGTATGGCCTCCAATCGCATGCCATTCGGACTCATGGCTCCCAGTCGCATGAGCCCTAGCTGGTGCAGAATGCAGCCCCCTTTCAAACCCTAACTGCTAATCTCGGTCCCCAAGCCCTCTCTAACCTGTTCTAAGCTCAAACCATCCATCCTAAGCCTTAGAAGCACCACCCTAACATCATTCAAACACAACACAGCCCGCAATCAAACCCACACCCGAATCACACACACACACACACACACATACATACGGGTTTAACACCCCACACAACAAAAATGGTTTCAGATGTGTTCCAGCCCCAAAATCAGTACAAAAAAGTGTAAAAGAGGGGTCCTAGAACTCATAATAACAACCCCTTCGAGTAAAGCTTCACACAAACCCGCTAGACTTCGACTTTTGCACTCGATTCTTCAAAAACCCTAGTTTTTGCTCTTTCTCCCTTTCTCCCTCTCTTTTCCGATTGGAATGAGTATGGGAGAGGGGGAATGGGCTGCCATCCCATTTATACCCACTCTTCCAAATTTTTCCCCTTTTTTGGCAAGATTGGTCCCTCCACTTGGGCTTTATTTCTTTTCTTTCTTTTTCTTTCTTCTTCTTCTTTCTTTTACTTTAAATAAAATAACCGGGCGTTACAAGTCCACCCCCCTTATATAGGTTTCGTCCCCAACACCTGTTATTCCTCGAATAATTGTGGGTAATGCTGTCTCATCACTTCTTCAGTCTCCCACGTAGACTCCGATCCCTTTCTGTGCTTCCACTGTACACGCACAAGAGGAACAACTTTATTCCTTAACCTCTTCTCTCTACGATCGATGATCACCACTGGTTGCTCCACATAATTGACCCGTTCATCTACCTCAATATCCTCCAGTGGAACAATCATATCTTCATCTGCTAAACACTTTCTCAGATGAGATACATGGAAAGTCGGATGAATTCCACTTAACTCCTCTGGTAATTCTAGTCTATAGGCCACCTCTCCTACTCGAGCAATGATTCGGAAAGGCCCTATGTATCTCGGGCTCAACTTGCCCCGTTTTCAGAACCGAATGATGCCCTTGTAAGGTGAGACTTTCAACATGACTCTATCACCCACCTGAAAATCAATCGGTCTACGTCTCTTATCAGCATACGACTTCTGTCTATCTTTGGTTGCCTTCATGAAGGCCTTGATCCTCTCCAGCTTCTCAGTCGTATCCTCGATCACCTCGACGCTCCCAAACTCTTTCTGACCAATATCACCCCAATATACAATGGTTCTACATCTCCTACCGTATAGCATCTCATAAGGAGGCATACTAATACTGGAATGATAAATGTTGTTATATGAGAACTCAACTAACGGTAAGTGGTCATCCCAGCTTCCTCCAAAATCAATGATGCATGCCCGAAGCATATCTTCCAGCGTCAGAATCGTCCTTTCTAATTGACCATCCGTCGGAGGATTATAAGCCGTGCTAATATGTAACCTCGTCCCCATTGCGTTGTGGAATATCTTCCAAAATTTAGATGTAAACCGGGTGTCACGATCAGACACAATAGACACCGGCACACCATGAAAAGTTACAATCTCTTTAATGAACAGATCAGCCAACCTCTCAGATGAATATGTCTCGCGAATCGGTAGGAAGTGAGCACTTTTCGTTAAACGGTCCACTATCACCCATATGGCATCATAACCTCACGCAGTACGCGGTAGCTTCGTAATAAAGTCCATGGTGATATGTTCCCACTTCCACTCCGGTATATCCAAAGGTTGGATCTTCCCATATGGCTTTTGGTGCTCGGCCTTCACTGTAAACAAGTAAGGCATTTACTCACATACTCCACCACATCACGCTTCATACCCGGCCACCAATAGTCTTTATTCATGTCTTGGTACATCTTCTTAGCACCGGGATGAATAGAGTATCGAGTCTTATGAGCTTCGTCCATAATCTTCATACGTAGATTCCCAAAACGATGAATCCGCATTCGTCCAAATCGTGTTCTAACACCGAGTGTGTTTTCACCCAACTCCGCGACTAGACCACTCATCCTCTCAGAGTTAAGACGATCTTCTTTCAACGCCTCGTCTTGAAACTCCTTGACCTTTGTCATCACATCGGAGGTCATAATCAATTCGTAAGCCTTTACCCGAATTGGTTCAGGCCTCTCCTTTCGACTAAGGGCATCTACCACTACGTTGGCCTTGCCCGGATGGTAATGGATCTCGCAATCATAATCCTTTATGAGCTCCAACATCGCCTCTTCCTCATGATCAAATCTTTCTGCTCGAAGAAGTACTTCAAGCTCTTCTGGTCGGTCAAGATGGTGCACTTCGTCCCATACAGGTAGTGCCTCCAAATCTTTAACGCAAAGACCACGGCTGCTAGCTCCAAGTCATGAGTAGGATAGTTAACCTCATGAACTTTCAACTGTCAGGATGCATAGGATATAACCTTTCCTCTCTATATTAACACACACCCCAACCCCGAGTAGGAATCATATGAATAAACCACCAAATCTTCACTTCCATCGGGCAATGACAAAACAAGAGCTTAAGTCAATCTCGCCTTTAATTCCTCGAACGCCTTCTCTTAAGCTTGACCCCATACAAACTATACATCTTTACTGGTCAACTTGGTTAGTGGAGAATCGATCTTAGAGAAGTCTTGAATAAATCTTCGGTAATAGCCCGCCAAACCCAGGAAACTACGAATCTCGGATGGCGTCTTTGGAGACTTCATTGCATCACCGCCTCCACCTTTGCCGGGTCCACCATAATCTCGTCGGGATTCACCACATGACCCAATAATTGACCCTCACGCAACCAGAACGCGCACTTGGAGAATTTAGCATACAACTTCTCCCTTCTCAACGTTTCCAACACATCTTGAATGTCACCGGCATGCTCATTCTCGCTCCTCGAATAGATCAGGATATCATCAATAAACACAATCACTGATTTAACCAACATCGGCCGACACACTCGATTCATCAAGTCCATAAAAGCAGCTGGCGCGTTGGTCAAACCAAATGACATAATGAGGAACTCGTATTGACCATAACGCGTGCGGAAAGCTGTTTTAGGAATATCTTGTTCCTTCACCTTCAGCTGATTGTAACCCAATCGAAGATCTATCCTTGAGAACCAACTGGCACCTTGAATCTGATCAAACAAATCATCAATTCTTGTTAACGGGTATAGATTCTTCACTGTCAGCTTATTCAACTCACGGTAGTCAATACACATCCTCATGCTATCGTTTAATAAGACCGAAGCACCCCAAGGAGAGATACTCGATCTAATGAACCCCTTATCAAACAGCTCTTATAATTGCTCCATCAACTCCTTCATCTCCGTCGGAGCCAACCAATACAGTGCCTTGGCAACAGGTTGGGCACCCGGTATCAAATCAATCTGAAACTCGATTTCGTGGTCAGGTGGCACTCCTGGCAAGTCTTCGGGAAATACATCTGGAAAGTCACACATAACCGGTACATCGGATAGTTGTGGTGTTGGCGTATCCGCATCCTTTACGTAGGCCAAGTAGGCACTACATCCACGCCTCATACACTTTCCCGCCACCGCCATTGAAATCACTTTCGGAATCGTAGTGACCCGATCACCATAAACCGTCACCAAACTCTCGTCAGGCGCTGTCAAACGAATCATCTTCTTGCGACACACAATGTTCGCCTTATAGTCCGTAACCAATCCATCCCAAGAACTACATCGCATCCGCCTAAGGTCAACACGAATGGTCTAACAGGAAACTTGTGACCTTCTAATTCCACGTCAAAACCTTCTATCATCTCAGAAATCCTGGTAGACTTACCTCTAGCAGTTTCTACATCAAAGGGTGCATCAACACTCCTACTACTAACATGCAGTTTAGCACAGAAAGCAGCAGAAATAAAACTTTTACTGGCACCAGAATCAAACAACACAGAGGCTAAAATTTGGTTTACTAGAAACGTACCTGACACAACATCAGGGTCCGTCCTAGCCTCCTCCTGTGTCATCGTAAACGCTCTGGCGCTCGCCCTCTGTCCTTCTCCCCCAGCCTTCTTCACTCCCGAACCTTCAGCTCTCGGCTTCTTGCAGTCCCTACTCATATGACCACTTTCCCCACAGTTAAAACATCTGACCGCACGACGGTCCTTTGCTATATGCCCCGTCTTTCCACACTTTAAGCATAAATTCGATCCCAACCTACATCCTCCGATATGCTCCTTTCCACATTTGCCACACTTCTTCAACCCTGCACCGGATGTGACCACACGGCGGTCATCCACCCGTGCACTCTTGTTACTCGTCGGGGCACCTCCCCGACCAAACCTTTTCCCATTCCAATTCCGATCACCACCACCTTTCTTGCTGCCTTCAGCCACCACCAAAGTCCTTTCATCATACAACCTTTCCGCCAAGTCAACTGCCGACCTAAACGTGCTCGGTCGGGCAGCGATCATGTGCCTACGGATATCCGCCGGCAAGCCCTAGATGTACCTCTTAATCTTTCATGACAGAGGCGTCACTTGATCCAGCACCAGCCGTGCCATCTCATTAAACTTCATGGTGTATTGTTGATGTGTCATCGTTCCCGCCTCCAGCTGTAGGAACTCCCTTTCCACCTTATCCATCTCCTGGTGAGGACAGAACTCCTCAATTACCAGCTTCTTTAACTTAGTCCACCTCATTCTTCCAATTGCCCGACTACCCTCGGCTTGGACAATATTGTCCCACCAACAAAGAGCCAAGTCCACAAAACGAGTGGGCAGCAAACTTCACCTTCCGGTCTTCCCGACACTCGCTGATATCAAGAACGGCTTCTATCTCCCTCACCCACCGGTGAGCAGCAGCAGTGCCGTTACCATCAAAAGTTGGGGGCTTGCATCTCATAAATGCCCCATAATTACAACCTCGTGCCGCCTCCAGCGCAGGCTCTTCTTCCTCTTCTTCATCATCGGAGAGAACTGTTTCGGTCTCCGGCCCCTCCTGTCCTCCCGCGGACCTGTTCCTTTCCTTTCACTCTCCTTCTCGTACAACCTTTATCACTTCGGTCACCACAGGCGGTAGGATCGTCTGCATGACCTGATGAACCTCCTCTACAACTGCCTCTTTCATTGATGCCCTCAAATTAGCACTCTCATCATCGCCCTCCGGATGAGGGGTCTCGGGTTCTTCATGAACCACCTTTTTGACACTAGGTCTTCCTCTTTTGGCCCGCGGTTCAGCACCACTTCCACCACGACCTCCACCACGCGAAGCTTTAGATGATCTACCACCGGCCATCCTCTAACACTGAAAGATTCAAACACCAACACAGTCATTCAAGGGAACAGCTCAGTTTATGTTAAGTGTAGTAAGTCCCTAATTACAGTGGTCAGTTGTGATTAGCCAGTTACTTTACTCTTCATACCCCGAGCATTACCTATCCTGACTACATCAGTATCTAAATCTACAAGCAGCATATAAACCACATAACATGCGCACGTAATATCGATTATCATTAAGAAAATACCTCATGGCACGCAGCTACTCAGATTGGCATCCCTTCCTTTTCCGTCCCATTTCAGTTTAAGTTAAGGTTTATTTTGAAAATTTACCCGTTTCACTTAAACCTGGCTCTGATACCAACTTGTAAGGCCCCGTTCCCGGGACGCTTACAGCTGGTAAATCATTGCACATAAAACATAAAATTTCATTAACTTGAAGAAACATCGTAGCGGAAACATAAAAACAACATTCTATTTCATCATAAAAGCCTTTGCAAAATAATACATCGTTATCAAATTACAAAATACTTCTTGCATTACATCACAAAAGCATTATAAATATGGATGCCATCCAAAATGAGCTGAGTAGCCGCCCCGTGCCATCCTCAGCAACCTTACCTGCCAACTGGAAACACATAAAAGTCAGCGTTGCTGAATGAGTTCTAGTTTTAAGTAAAACATACTTTACTTGCATTAATACCGTTCTTTACTTTTGTATGTGGTCACACATCATACGTACTCATAAAGGAGGTCATTATTATCTTTATGTTTATTCGTTAACTTTCATTCATTCATCGTACGTCATTATCATTCACTTTCGTTCACTTTCATAAATTATTTTCCTTCTCATTCATTCATGCTTCCTTACTTTCATTCGTACGTTCATCTTTACTTCTTTACATTCCATCCAAAACCATGAACTTTACCCCACCGTCATGCATAAAGCAGGTACTGGGCCGAGGTCTATCATAGACCCCCCGTCATGGCGCTCAGTGGCCTGACCACAGTACCTAGGGTAAGTTCAGGTGTGCTATTGTCATGTGCTATATCCCACCATCATGCATAAAGCGAGTACTGGGGCGAGGTCTATCATAGACCCCCCCGTCATGGCTCCCAGTGGCTTGATGACAGTACCTAGGGTAAGCGACAAAGGTTCCATCAAATGGTCAATCCCAAAGAAGACCCCGATGTGCATCCTTCTGGGGTAGCTATCCTACACACTGTTGAACTAACGCTCTTCATTGAGTGTTTCTCTATACCATGCTTGCAAGACTTTCTTTCCCATCATTCATTCATTAAAGCATACTTTCTTTCATTATGTTCCTCTTTTCATTATCTTCCGCTTTATGTTACATAATACTTTTCATTTCATTCATTAATCATTCAACGTAAAGCCATGGAAAATAATCATACATAATAGGAACATAAACATAAACATACAACATCACCATACAGGGCATCATACATACATAACATACACCATACATACCATCAATCATACCTCGCCATACATGCCCATCATATCATCTATGAACTTAAAAGTCAACTTACATAAACCCCGGAAACCTCCCAAGTCAAAGCCTACGACAACTCTTTCCCCTGAAAGTCAGAAAATAAACTAAGTTCTTTCAAGCGCATGAGCCCTATTTGGGCGTATGGGCACTATTCAGTCGCATGGCCATTCCAGGTGCATGAGGACACCTAGACGTATGGACGCTATGGGGCGAATGAACACTTATGCTTATGGAGAGCTTCCAGACGCATGAACACTTAGGCATATGGACCCTCAGTCGCATAGCCTTCAATCGCATGACTTTCAGTCGTGTGACCTTCAGTCGCATGACCATTCGGCCGTACGGCCTTCAGTCGCATAACCTTCAATCGCATGCCTTTCAGGCGCATGAAATTCAGTCGCATGACTTCTATGCCTATCAACCTCAGTCGCATGGCACCCATGCGCATGGACCTCAGTCGCATGCCTTTCGACCGTATGGCCTCCAGTCGCATGCCATTCGGACTCATGGCTCCTAGTCGCATGAGCCCTAGCTGGTGTAGAATGCAGCCCCCTTTCGAACCCTAACTGCTAATCTCGGTCCCCAATCCCTCTCTAACATGTTCTAAGCTCAAACCATCCATCCTAAGCCTTAGAAACACCACCCTAACATCATTCAAACACAACACAGCCCGCAATCAAACCCACACCCGAATCACACACACACACACATACATACGGCTTTAACACCCCACATAACAAAAATGGTTTCAGATGTGTTCCAGCCCCAAAATCAGTAGAAAAATGTGTAAAAGAGGGGTCCTAGAACTCACATTAACAACCCCTTCAAGTAAAGCTTCACACAAACCCACTAGACTTCGACTTTTGCACTCCATTCTTCAAAAACCCTAGCTTTTTGCTCTTTCTCCCTCTCTTGGCCGATTGGAATGAGTATGGGAGAGGGGGAATGGGCTCCCATCCTCTTTACACCCACTCTTCCAAACTTTTACCCTTTTTTGGCAAGATTGGTCCCTCCACTTGGGCTTTATTTCTTTTCTTTCTTTTCCTTTCTTCTTCTTCTTTCTTTGACTTTAAAGAAACTAACCAAGCGTTACACAAATCCTGCATAATCTATCATCATAGTCCCGCGAAAACATACAAATCATGCGAAAACTACGTGTCGCACGAGAACTATCATATCTAAATTCGTACCATACACTCTAACTGCACACCCGAAAACCGCGGGTTTCATGTCCAAACATGACTTATCTCGTTTATGGTTCTTCTAACATGCTTAACCTCAAAAACGACATCATACAAGCATAAACAAGCATTTAGTATGCATAATAGCCCCAAAATGTAAAACTTGCGTAAAAAGGGGAGTCCAAACTCGCCTCTCGAAGTTCTATTACAAATACAACCTTCCCAAAGCCTTTGCCAAACGAAAACTCCATAATCATGTATTATATTCATCAATAATCGCTTTTTAGTACATAACACGAGTTACTACACGAGTTACATACCTTAAACACCTCGATTCATCACTTTCTCTCTCTAAACCGTCGCCTTCTCTCTCTACTAGCAGCACTTTTCTTGTTGTATGGGTCAGACATGGGTGTTCTCAGCTATTTATACCCAGCTCACACATTTCGCATAAGGTTCTCGCGCGAGAAGTAGTATTCACGCGAGAACTTCCTCCTTCTTACTTTTCTTGAAATTTTCAGGCGTTACGCTTTTGAAGATATTTACCAAGTTATAACATGTTTCAAGTCAGATTAAACATTTTCAAAGATCAAAAATCAAATTTTGACTAATTTTGGCATGAACATCATGACTGTTCATAAACTCGATCAACAGTTAATCAAATTACATCAAATCAGCAGCTATTACAAATTTGACTAAGGTCATCTAACACATATTCAGTGTTTGATTTGATTTAAAACATCAATTGATTCATGTTTGATTTCGGTTCAATGTTCAACTTAGGTCTAGCAATGTTCGAATCAAAATCATTGAAAAAGATGTTTTAATAATTGTTTAATGAATACAATAGTTTTGTTATACCTACTTGTGAATCAGAAGTGATATCAAATAGATTTTAGGTTGTGGATGATCATGGGTTTAAGGGTTTATCGCACTATTTGTAACGTTTTAGAAATTTGATTTTTCTCTCTCACACTGGTGATGAAAGAAAAATTGACAAGTGTTGATGTATATATACAACGAACAAAATCACTATCCGCTGTGGGTACAGTGTATGTGCATGTTGTGTGAATAGTTTTAACATAAAATTCTATTCTAAGTCATGGGCTGTGAAATACCCACGCACTATGTGAACAGTGCGTTTGTTGTATTATTTCAAACTTGTATGTTGTGGACCCTTTGTATGTTGTATTGTGTTCACAGCGAATGGTCAATTGGTCATGTGTTGTGCACACTTGTTTGAAATTTGAAATTCACATCTAATGACTGAAAAGTCATATCCTTTGGTTGACCACTGTTTTCAAAGCGGATGAACAATTATTCATACGCTGTGGACTCTTTGAAAAATTGTTTTATTGTTTACAACGGATGAATATTTGTTCATACGCTGTGTATACTTGAAAATTTTCAATATTTTCATAACGCATGACTTATTGTCAAGCGTTGTGGAAACCCTTTGTGCGATTGTATGAATGTTTAAAAAGTATGATTACCTGTATGCATACGCTTTACACACTTGCACTGTTTTATCAATGGATGACTAAACTTAGTCATACGCTGTGAGATGGTACTGTATTTAGAGCGGATGTGATAGATACATCATGCGCTATGAACATTTATGTGTTCAATGAATGTTGTTGGGATACTGTAGCTACAACAGATGTATGTTTGTATGTCCATTGTGTTAACACTTGACCAATTTTCAAAAAATTTTGAAAAATCTTGATTAATTTTCTTTTGAAGCATGTTTTGTTTGATTATATTCCAAAGAAAATTTTGATAAATTTTCTTCCGAAGCAAATTTTGTTTGATTTTCTTCCGAAACAAATTTTGTTTGATTTTCTTCCGGAACAATTTTTGATAAATTTTCTTCCAAAACAAATTTTGTTTGATTTAAAAATGATTCTAAATTGTTTCAAAATTTGAATGTTTGTTAAAAACTTTATAATTTTATCATGATCAATGTATGGATGCTAAAATATCATTCTCAAGCAATGTTGTGCATGTATATGTGTCAAACTGTTGTGTTTGAGTGCTGACTTAACATGGTTTTAAAAGCAAATTTTGATAAATTTTCTTCCAAAGCAATTTTTTTTTATTTTCTTCCGAAACAAATTTTGTTTGATTTCCTTTGAAAACAAATTTTGATAAACTTTCTTCTGAAGCAAATTATTGTTTGATTTAAATATGATTCTGAATTGTTTCAAAACTTGAATGTTTGTTAAAAGTTTTATAATTTCAACGTAATCAATGCATGGATGCTAAAATATCATTCTCAAGCAATATTATGCATGTATATGTGTCAAACTGTTGTGTTTGAGTATTGACTTGACATGGCTTTATTTTAAAACTCAAAATTTAATATTTTAAATTTTAAAATTGTATGATTATGCACATGTTCTGCTGACTTTGGTATTTCCATGTTCATATTTCTCTCGATATATTTTTGCATCTTTCATAAGAAGTTTATAAAATGACAAAAATACGAAGCTTCGTTTATCGAAATTTGCAAAGTCCAAATTGATTATTTGTATGATAACCTTGGTTAGAGATATATCATTAGCTAACAAAGAATGAAGTTTTGATTGCTTGGAGATAAATCATGTGTACATGACATGAGATCATACTAGTCCGAAATCATCATTTAGATGGTTGAATGATTTTGAGAATAGACATAGACTAATATAATGTTGATTGTAGATATTGTTGTCCAGTTAAACTCATGCATAGTATTAATAATTGAGTTAAACAATGAGTGAGTTATCATGTTTTGTGTGTATTGAGATGATGTGTGTGTACCTCACTTCTGATTCTATGTTAAGATCAATCATCCTCTAAATATGCTAGAAAGCACTTGCAATACTTATGAACTAGTTACTTAGGAGTATAAATGCTTAATTTGATTCTTATTGTTTGACCTAAATTTGGATTCTTTTTCTCTTCACTTTGGAAGGTGATCCATTTTGGGATTCTTTTGTTTCATTCACTAGGAATGTATTCTAAAAGAATTTATTGATTGTTCATCCAAGAAGGGTGTGTCCCTCATTGAAAATATTTTTGGATCATGGTGTAGGTTATTCAGGTCTGTGCTTAGCACGTCAAAGAATGCCTAAGTGTACTCCAGGTCTATGATAATCATAACAAAGGAGACACTTGTATGATTGAGCAATTTATAAACTGCTTCACTTTGTATATAGGAGTTACTTTATAAGGAATTTATATTGGATACACCAATACTTACCATAAGCCAAGATGGGTGTTTGTTTACCATACAATCATGAGAATTTAGCTCTTCACTGTATGTGTACGATGCTGAGCCTATCCACACATCAAACAAAACTATTGTCAGTCTTTATTAGTGGAAAAAGACTTAAGTGAAGAAATAAACTAGTGAACTATCATTTCTCATGTATTGGTCATGATTCAAACTTGTTTGTTATTTGGAAAACATGAATGTTTGTGTGATAACTTGATTTTGAAAGAGTGTATGTTTTTAAGAAACTTGGACTGTGACAAAATCAATATTGTTTGAGGTTAATGTTTGAAAACATTACTTGTTTGACTCATAGTTAATCATACCAAGTGGCTAAACCAGAAATTCAAATCTTGTTGAATCAAATGGTTTTGTGAAAAGGTCAGCCAATTGATTGTCTATACAAGCCTTGATCAACTTGATCAGACCATTTTCTGAGCAATCTCTCAGAAAGTGATATCTGATATCTATATGTTTGGTTTCTGAATGTTGAACAACATTGTCAGTGATAAACATCGCAGTAGAGTTATCTATGTGTATGGGTGTTTTGAGAAAATTAAAACCATAATCAAGCATTTGGTTTTGAATCCAAAGCACTTGAGAATACCATGCAGATGCAGCTATATATTCTGCTTCAACTGTTGACACAGATACATTTGTTTGTTTCTTGCACTGCCAGGAGATGAATCTCGATCCAAGAAACTTACATCCTCCTGTTGTGGATTTTTTATTTTGATTACATCCACCATAATCACTATCAGTGTATGCATGTAAGGAAAAATCTCCATCGTTAGGATACCACAAACCAAGTGCTTGTTTGCCTTTAAAGTATCTAAATATTCTTTATAATACATTGATGTGTGATTCTTTAGGATCGTCTTGGTATCTAGCACACATGCAAACTGCATACATGATGTCTAGTCTGCTTGTTGTTAGATACAGTAGAGAGCCTGTCATAGATCTATAGAGCTTTTGATCAACTGATATGCCTTATTGATCTTGACCAAAGTTAATGCCAGTTGCAAATGGTGTTTTGCTTAAGGTGCAGTCAGTCATATTATATTTCTTTAAAATTTGATGCACATATTTGCTTTGATTGATGAAAATTCCTTGAGCAGATTGTTGAACTTGTAGACCAAGTGTAACATCAACCATTTTCAAAGTTAAAACTCAAACCCGAACCTATTGTTTTATTAAACTATTATAATAATGGATCAAATGCAATAAATGTGCAATACATATTGTGAAACTATTCATTTATTAATAATCTAAATAACTTGTAATAATTTATGGTTTATAAAGAATCATGTTGATACATATGTACCTAGATGTTGATCTTAATGTAATATGTCTTGAATGTCTTACACTTATGTAATGCTTGGGTTATTAATAAAATGAGAATGTTTGGTTGTGATTTATAATGTTTAATATTTCATTAATGAGTTGATATTGACTTGATTATATAGGTTTGTGATTGTTTGAATTGATACACATAATGTTATATTAATGAATACATTCAAACTTAGCAATATGAACTTCTCATGCGAATGACCCATGCGAATGGACCATACGCATGAACAACTTCAGGCGAATGACTCAGTCGCACGACTGAACCAGGAGACAGGATCAGCCGTATGATTGTAACATGAGATTGGCTCAGTCGCACGACTGAACACTCAGTCGTGCGAATGGATCAACCGCATGGCTCAATCGCACGACTGAACTATACTAATGGTTCAGTCGCCCGAATGAGCAACCCTAACCTATAAATACCACCTAATTCATGGAAAAACGAAAGCATTCATTCCTATTCGACTCCAGACGTACCCTAGCCGTCCAGAAGCCTTTAAGTTCGTACTCCAAGTTCATAGAACGCTGTAGATCGATTCCCTATCGATTCTTGACGTTAGATTCAATACGTTATTGTTTCTACGTGCATTCTCACTGATTGGATCGCCAATCAAATAGGATTCCGCACTATTTGGTTTGGTTAACACGTTAATCAGTTGGTGTTTCGTTCAAATACCAGATCCTAACAATTGGTATTAGATCTTTGGCTCTTGATTACATGCGATTCATTCGGTTTTGATACAAAAGTTATGTTTTTTCACTAAAAAACGCAATCTTTTCGTGTCAAACGGTGTCTTGGACGTCCCCTGCTCATAAAGTTTTGGTTTCTCCGGCATAAGGCGATTAGGGTTGGTGAAATTCGGGTTTTTACGGCCAAAACACGTTAAACCTAGAAATTTTCGAAATTCAGCAGCTTTAGTCGCACGATTGACTCAATCGCACGACTGGACTTCATTAGCATCCCTCAGACGTACGATTGGACTCAGTCGTATCTTCATTCGTACGACTAAGCAGACTGTTCGCATTGTTCATCCGCATCTGTTTCATTCGCACGACAGGACCAATCGCTTAGTTCAGCCGCACGATTGAACCAGCCGCATAGTTCATTCGCACGGGTAGCCCAATCGCACAGCTCCTTTCGCACTAGTGAAACAGATTGTTTAAGAGACTTAAAGTTAATCAAGATGGAGGATCAGTTTTCAGCGTTTACAACCGGGAAGGACTCACGTATTCAGAACTTACTGCTACTGAAGAGTGAGGTGGGGAATCACAATAAACCCCCGAAGCTTATAACATTAGATGAGTTTCCCCATTGGAAACAACGTTTTGAGATCTACTTAAATGGAGTAGATCCAAATATGTGGGAAGCTATTGAGACGGGGTACAGTATGCCGGTAGGAGCTGATGGGGTGAAACTTACTTTATGAGGCAAGACTCATGCACAGAAAGTCAAATATAATGCTGAAAAGAGAGTATACGCATTGCTTACTCAGTCTATCCCTAAGGATATTTTTCATCAATTCTCTTAGAATAAGCAAGCCAAGAAGTTATGGGATGAGCTGGAGAAAAGATATGACGGGAATGCTTCATTAAAGGCCATTAAAGCTAAGGAGTTGAAGAAAGAATTTGACAACTTCTCATCGATGGGAAATGAGAGTTTAGACGATGTCATTGATAGATTCTACCATTTGATGAGCGAGCTGCACACACATGGTGTCACAACTACCATGGAAGACAAAGTGTCGAATTTTGCTGACGGGTTGCCAGAAAAATGGGCTTCTTTTGTGTCAAATCTGAGACAGAATGGAATGTTAGTAAAGTTGAACATCAATGATTTCATTCTAAAGCTGCGAGAAGAAGCACTAAGGATGAAGTACCGAGCTCAAAAGTCTTCGTATACTCAGAATCCAGCTTTGTACAATGCAACTCCACAAGTTAAGACGTCTGGAGCTCCACTTACGACCGCCTTTGTGTCAAGTTCATATGGTCCTTCATAAGCCTCTTCTTCAGGATCAAAAACGTCAGGGTCTTCTAGTACCCAATACATTTGATCTGAAGCAAATGCTACAAGACTAAAGACCGAGAATCTTGGAAACGTGACAGTAGAAGTTGCAAGAGAGCACATGGATCTCTTAGCAGCAGTGGTCCATTCCTATGATGGACTTGTTGCTGGGAAAATTGGAAACTGCCATCTGGCAGAAGAGGACTACGAGCAGGTAGATGAGACAGAGCTGGAGAGGATGGATATCATGTGGGCCTTAGCAAGTGCTGTCCGGAGAGCTAAGAAGTTTGTGAAGAAGACCGGACAAAACTTGGTTGTTACTAAAGACACTACTTTTGGTTTTGAAAAGAGCAAGGTGACCTGTTTCAACTGTGGAGAAAAGGGGCACTTCAAAAGAGAGTGTGTGAAGCCAAAGAAGACTGGAAACGGGAATCCATTCTCGTCTTTCACTCGTCAAGACAAGCAAGCTAGCAGTCCTACTTCATCAAGCAAGGATCCAAAAGCCTTGACTGTTCATGATGATGAAGGACAGGACTGGAGTTTTCGGTTTGTCTCTCCGGGAGAATCCAATATTGCGAGTGTGGAAGACTTAGATGATGATTCCACGAGTGAAGGAGATATTGTAGTAGAGCTAGCGATGTCAAACAGGGACGAGACTTCTACTGAGGTCAACTACAAGCCTGAAGAAGGGACATCTACAACAAGGACAGAATCACTAGAATCAGAGACATCAGATGTTGCGTTGATGGCTGATTCATCAGAACCTCCTCAGGTAAGTACTACTGACCAACTTTTCAAAAATCATGCTTGTACTGATTTTAATAAATTTAGGGAAAGCATAGATCTGAAATTTGCTAGGTTATTAGATCATAACGATAGCTTAGTAAAGGATTTGCAACTATGCACTGAGGCAAATAGATTTTTAAAACAAAATGAGCATAGTTACAAAGAAAAGATAGACCTTTTGAATAAACAGCTTAGGGAAACAGAAGTAGTAGCCTTTAACCAAGCAAATGACATTAGGTACTATCTTAACTCCCTAGAAGACTCTAAGAAACAAAAAGCAGTTTTAGAAGTAGAAGTCAATTCATTAAAACAAAAACTGCACAGTTGGACAAGTTCATCTCATATTGTCCAACACTTAGTGAGAGAGCGTAACAATGGGGAGGGTTTGGGTTATAAAGTGGGTCCACCACCACCTGAGACCTTGATGAACACTAAGAGTAAACCAATAAATAATAATCCAATCAAGGATCATGTGGTGTCTACTCCTCTTGTAACTGATCCAGATTCCTCATGTTTTTCAATTGAATGTGGAACAAAACAAAAAGAGGCCACTTCAAAGGGAAAGGGTAAAATGCCTTGTGTTAATCTGGAAAAAGAATTTGAAAAGGTTAATATAAAGTCAGGGTCAAACAAAGTCAAATCTGAACCTAAAAAGACTGGTAATGTTAACCTATCACGAGTCTCATGTCAAAGTCCGGTTATTCTCCTTTCCTATCGGCGAGTTCCGACCCTTTAACCAAAATGGAAAAGATGTTAAGAATGTTAAAACAATTAAGTTTGTTAAACAAGAGAAAACATCAAAAGAAGTAGATTCAAAGCCCAAACATAATGATGTCACTAGGGTGTCACACACGTATCTACATAGACAGTTTAATCATAAAGTTGATAGCAGGTCATGCTACAAATGTGGAGAGTGTGGACACATTGCGTCTTATTGTCCTTACTATCAGACACCTAGGAAGAAATTTGAACTTCAGGATTCAAAACCTAGGTCTTCTAAGAGGAGTTCATTGACTCCACCTAGAAGAACTAGTGAACCCAAAGTTCAACCCATTAGCTAGTCGTCTGTTTATCACAAACAGGCCTTACACAAATCTGGATTATGGAAAGAAAAGTCATCCTCTGTATCTGATAATGATGACAAGAAGTCACTTGAGATACCCTCAACCTCTAAGGGTCAATTGGTTGAATTCATTATGTGTGATGCCTCGGGGAAACCCAAGCCAGTAAAGGCTTGGGTTCCTAACCTAAACTAATGCTTTAAATTGAATGTGCAGGGTGTTCGCTACAGTGCTGAAACCAACACGTGGATTGTAGATAGCGGAGCATCCAGGCACATGACAGGAAAAAGGGCACTCTTATCAAACGTCAAACAAATAGAAGGAGGGCATGTTTCTTTTGCTGGTAACAAAGGAGGTTATATCACAGCTCAGGAGAGGTTGGAAATTTGAAAGTTAAGTTTGATAAAGTGAACTACGTTCAACAACTTCAAAACAATTTACTTTCTGTTTCCCAAATATGTGACAAAGGATTTAAGGTCATATTTGACAACAAGAAGTGTTATGTCCTAAAGAAAGACTATGTGATTCCAGAGGACCAAGTTTTGATGACAGCTTCAAGATATAAAGATCTTTATGTTTTGGATCTCTCAACGGCTTCTACAACGGATCATGAAGTTCAGTGCTTCTTATCAAAAGCTACTGAGAAGGACTCCATTTCTTGGCATAGGAGAATCGGGCACATTAATCAACGGAAGATGAATCACCTGATCCAGAAGGATCTCGTGAGAGGAGTTAACGTTAAAAAATTTCAACTTCCGGATTTCTGTGTAGCATGCAAGAAAGGCAAACAGAAGAAGAAGGCTCATAAGGAAAAGAAAGTTCATTCTATCGAGCTTCCTCTTGAACTTCTTCACATGGATCTGTTTGGTCCAGTCAGTACAAAAAGCATTGCAGGTGACTTGTACTGTTATGTGGTTACTAATGACTACTCAAGATTCTCTTGGGTAATGTTTCTGAAGTCCAAATCAGAAACATCTGAGTCTTTCAAGGAATTAGTAACCATACTGGAATCTCTCTACAAGCTGAAGGTAAGACAGGTACGCTCAGACAACGGGACCAAGTTCAAGAATCAGTGGATGGAGGCTTACTGCAAGGAAAAGGGAATTGTGCACCAATTCACTTCAGCCTACACTCCTCAGATGAATGGTGTTGCTGAGAGAAAGAATCGCAGCTTGATAGAGACAGCACGGACAATTCTAGCAGACTCGAAACTGCCTATCCAATTCTGGAATGAGGCAGTGGCAAATGCATGTTACACATTAAATCGAGTTCTGGTAGTCTAGCGCCATGGCAAGACATGTTACGAGTTACTACAACGACGTAAACCTAATCTGGAGTATCTCGAGCCATTTGGCGCGCCGTGCACACTTCTGAAGAAGACTCAAGAAGGAAAATTCAGCGAGAAGGCTGATGAAGGTATCTTCCTAGGATACAACATACCGAACAAGAGAGTTTACAACAACTCAACGGGTTTAGTAGAAGTGTGGTGTAATGTTGATGTTCAGAGATAAACCACAACACCTACTGGAAAAGGACTGGCTTACTTTTTCGACTATGATGGATTCTTCAAGTCCTTCAACATACCTATCTCCACTTCTGACGAAGAGTTAGCTACAAGGATGATGTATGATATCTTGAACTCACCGTCACTAGATTCAACATCATCGGGTTCACAAGGTGAATCATCTCACCACTCAGGGGGAGTACTCGAAGAAAATGACTCCTCCTCAGAAGATGAAGCAGAAGAAAATGACCAGAACAATCAGGAGGGACAGGTTCCAATTCCTGCAAGTCCACAAGCATCTAACAGTGATGTTTCTTTGACTTCGGAACCTCAAACTCCTACTACCTCAGATACAAAACCAAATGTTCATAATCTTGACTCTGAGGTAGTTGTTCCTACCACTCCAGGATCACATCAAAATGTCTATCATCCCCTAGACAATGTCATTGGGGATGTTAGATCAAGAGTGCAGACCAGAAATCAGCTGTACTCAGCTGATTATGCCTCGGTAATGGAAAAGGGATACATTCACGACGGTGCTTATCGTTGTTTTGTCTCGCAGGTTGAGCCAAAATACATCAATGAAGCACTGAATGATGAGGCATGGGTGAGTGCCATGCAAGAAGAACTTCTTCAGTTCAAGAAGTTAGGTGTATGAACTCTGGTAGATAGACCTAAAGGTGCTAAGGTCATTGGCACCAAATGGGTCTTGAAATGCAAGAAGGATGACCAAGGCGTCATTATCAGGAACAAGGCTCCACTTGTAGTTCAGGGATTGCGACAAGTCGAGGGCATTGATTACAATGAAGTGTTTGCACCCGTGGCAAGGATGGAAGCCATCCGCATCTTCCTTGCCTATGCATCGTATATGAAGATTAAAGTTTATAAATTAGATGTGAAGAGTGCATTCCTTCATGGTGAAATCCGAGAGACAGTGTATGTCAGTCAACCCGAGGGATTTGAAGATCCTTATCATCGGGATAGAGTTTACAAACTGACAAGACTTTATACGGGCTTCATCAAGCTCCAAGGGCCTGGTATGAGAAACTCTCGACTCTTCTTGTAAAACACGGCTTTCGCAGGGGAGTCATTGACTGCACACTGTATATCAAAGAAAAAGATGGAGACTTACTGCTAGTACAGATCTATGTAGATGACATAATTTTTGGTTCAAAGAACGAAGAATTATGCAAAGAATTTGAAGCACTAATGAAGGCGGAGTTTGAGATGAGTGTCATGGGGGAGATGAAATTCTTTCTCGGGTTACAGGTGGATCAGACACCCAAAGGAATTTTCCTACATCAGACCAAGTATGTAGGAGACATTCTCAGTCGGTTCGATATGGAAAATGCTTCTGCAGCTGGGATTCCACTGGCTACAAACCATGATATAGCACCCGATGAAAATGGAGATCTGGTCGACGCAACCATGTACCGAGGAATGATTGGATCTCTCATGTACCTCACTGCCTCAAGACCTGACATCATGTATGCTACATGTCTATGTTCTAGATATCAGGCTAAGCCAAAGGTTAACCATCTGATTGGGGTCAAAAGGATATTTCATTATCTGAAGGGAACACCCACACTTGGGTTGTGGTATCCTCATGATGATGATTTTGAGCTTACGGCGTATAGTGACTCGGATTACGGGGGCTGCAAGATGAATTACAAGTCTACATCAGCAAGGTGTCAATTCTTTGGGAGGAGATTAGTGACCTGGCAGTGTAAGAAGCAGACCTCGGTTGCATTGTCAACCTGTGAAGCCGAATACGTTGTTGCTGCAAGTTGTTGTTCACAAATCATTTGGATTCAACAGCAAATGCGGGACTACGGTTTAAATTTCTCTTCTACTCCTATTTTTGTTGATAACTCTGCTGCAATTGCAGTAACTAAAAATCCAGTACAACATCCTAAGACCAAACACATCGGCATAAAATATCAATTTATACGGTACTGTTTTGAAAAGAATTTAATCGATGTGCTAAAAATAAATACTGATTTTCAACGCGCTAACTTCTATACAAAATCTTTTGACAAACCACGTTTTCTATATCTGTTAGAGGTCAACGACGTTAAAGAGAAAAGTGATGTCATTCCAGATGATGACCATGTGTAGTCCGATGCAGTTTAGTCTAATTTTTAATTTTTTTCTTTTATTTCTGTTATTTATTCTATTTTCTGTTTAAATTAAATACATGTTATTTAGCTGTCTATTAAAATCCTTAAAAAAACGTAAATCGGTTACGGTTTTAGAATTTTAGGGGGAGAATAGGTCAGCCAGTAACATTAGAAAAAAAAACGAGGGAGAAGGAGAGGCTAGCTGATAGAAGGTAGATCGTATCTGTGATATCAGTTCAAATACGTTGGAAAATGATAGTACACAGGAACAAATCAAGTGGGACTTTAAAAATTTAATTTAGACAAGATGCAAAATTCAAAGTATAAGTCTGTGTAGTCTGAGCAATATAAAAGGAAATATGATAGAAAAACTAGTAACTACTAAGGTAACACAATGAAAGTAGACCTGGAGGTTGCTAGACCACAGATGATATGTCGGTAGATTCAACACAATAGATGATTAGACCTGACTGGTGATCTCAAGATCAAACTAAGTTGTTCAACTGACTGTGGGCTCCCATCTTATCACTGGTTAACACAATCAACAATATTCCAATAAGGGGTAACGAGCAAATAAACGCCACAAATGTGAGCGGATGACCATAAATAGAGCAAAGCACGAAAAAATGAAAAGCAAATGCTATCAAGCTAATAACTTATGTTGTTGGTGCGTTATGTGCAAAAGAAAAATAAAGATGCTCTAACAAGAAGATAGGTTGTGTGCCTCTCTGCTGTGCGATGGCACTGACCTGAGGATAAGCATAACCTAGATATTCTAGAATTCATTGTTGTTTGCCGCCTCTCTGTGTGCGATGGCACTGACCTGAGGATTGGCTTCTCTTTGAAAGCTCTAAGAATAGTCTCTTCTTGTCAAAATACCCGTAGACCGCTCAAAAGCTCCTGAGGAATGTTGATTACCATATAAGCGTGGGATCCACAAATGTTGGTTGAAATAATTAAACCTTAAACTATCACCAATCTGTGTCAAAAGTCTGTGTATGGATTTAAGAGGACAAATATACTGACAATCATCGTGGCTACAATTCTTGAAAGTCCAAATCAATGTGGGAATCTAATAGTACCAGTATGATTTCCTAAATTTGCTAACGACTCTGGATGAACACCAAGAAGTGAGCATCAAAAGGTTTTGATAACATGTCCCAAATGATTTGACTTGCCTGTATGATTCCAAAATTGAATTGGTCCAGTTATGGTCAAACTAAATTGAAGCTGCCTATTCCGGAACCGAATCCAGTAGATTTCTATCTTAGGATTTACACCTCACAAAAAGTCAAAAACAAGTTTAATTTTTGTACTTCAGTTTAATTTTCTATTTATTTAGTCAATTCAGTTTGTTTGATATCGGACTACATCATGGAATTCAGTAAGGGAGTAAATCACCTAAAAGGGTCATGTCTGAGGTGACCACATGTGTTTTCAAAAGGTAAATTGGTCACGTCTGAGGTGACAAAGTGTTTAAAAGGATCACGTCTGAGGTGATCAAAAGTTTTTCAAGTTAAAATGATCATGTCTGAGATGATCAAATGTTCATAATGTTATTTCAACAGTTAAAAAAGGTTTAAATGTTAAATGGTCATAAAGGCAGAAAATTTCATAAGTATGACCCATTCGCACGACTGGACCATGAGTATGGACCAATCATGCGAATGGATCATGCTCATGCATTAAATAGCCGAATGGACATGAGTATGAACCATTCACCCGAATGGCTTATCAGACTGATCCATTCGACCGAATGAGAGTGTGCGAATGAGTCAGTCGACCGACTGAGCTTCAGTCGGCCAACTGAATGTGCGAATGAGTGTGTGCGAATGAGTCAGTCGGCCAACTGAATGTGATCGACTGAGCCAGTCGCCCGACTGAGCTTCAGTCGCCCGAATGAACTGAGCGAATGAGGCCAGTCGGCCGATTGAACTCAGATTCAGTATTTAAAGGGCCATAGTCGATCGCATTCTTCTCATCACTCCCAATCGCCCTTATATCGCACATTGTACCGTTACGCTGCCCAAATTTCTTTAGACCTCGTTTATACATTCTTCTTGATCTTTGAGTGCGATGCATTTATACATGTATAATAAAGTGAAATCTCACAGAAATCAGAAGAAATGGTGCCCTAATTTGTGATGTTCGATTGAAACAAGAACCGGACCTTAAATGACCCAATAACCTACTGAAACTAAGTAACATGTTAAAAATAAGTCTAATAGGTTATTAGTTATGAGATTGCGAGTCTAAAGAACCATTAAACCACGTTTAATTACATGATTTGGTCAAGATTCGAACCTCAGTCGACCGAACAGTGGGTCATGCGACTGGTCGTCCGGATGAACTCCAATCGCACGATTGAGCCTTGCGAATGGGTCAATCGGCCGAATGCATTATGCGAATGAGCTCAGTCGGCCGACTGAACCAATCGCAGGCTCAGCCAACAGATTGAACTCAGTCGCATGATTCATTCACCCGAATGAGTTCAGTCGCATGATTCATTCACCCGAATGAGTTCAGTCGCATGATAGGACAACCGACTGACCTCAGTCGCATGATTCATTCGCATGAATGAATCAGAATGAATTCAAACAAGATACTTAGAACTGAATTGTGGTATGTGACTTTCTAATGTTTTTGTGTCTTGTGTTTCAGATCAATGGCTGATAGATGGTCTATCAACCCTAAGCACAATATATGTGCTCATCTAGACCATACTACTCGGAATGGTGCCGAGTTTACAGAGATCATTGCTTTTCTCAGGCGATCAAGGATCCACAAGGCCATCTCTACTCCATGTACTCCCTACAGGTCTTTACATCAGGCCTTCTGGGAGAATGCTTCTGTTGATCGTTCACGTGAGCCATATAGCATACGGAGCTCTATCTGTGGCATGGATATTGAGATTACTGCTGCCGATATTCAGAGAGTACTTGATCTGGGGGACGATACTGATCACCCCACCAGACTTCACCCGCTTATGGTGAGAGGATGTTTCCTGAGGATTAAGTACGCTGGGGACATCAACTCAGGTGTGCTCAACAAGAGCAACCTGTGTCCCCAGTACAAGTACTTAGCACATGTCATTCTGAAGTGCATTGCTTCCAGGAGGGGTGGGTTTGATGATCTTTCAGACCAGATTCAGAATGCCTATGTGGCACTGGTGCTGAACCACCCCTTCAGCTTCTCGAGCATGATCTTCTCTTACCTTGTGGAGAATCTGGAGGCAAAGGGTAAGGAGGGTTTTTGCATGTACCCCAGATTCTTGCAGCTGATCTTCAATGAGAAGCTGCCATCACTTCCTAAGGAGCGCCACGATGTTGTGGCTTTAGAGATCATGGACGATACGACTCTGGGTCGTATGCGAGTTTACCGGGGTAAGCAGGTAAAGCCCCAGGTAAAGAGACTGATAGGCCATCTGGCCAATGAGAGGTACGTGGCACCTGGTAGACGTCAGTGGCGTCACGTAGACAGCGACTCCGATGATGAGCGGCTACTGCTCCCAGAGCATGACTCTGATGATGATGATAGCGGGGATGCTGGAGATACCATGCCCACTCGACCAAGGGGCCCCACTACTGATAGTACATCTCCGGTATCTGCCCCCACTGGAGATATAGCAGAGTCTGCTGGGTTCCACCAGGATTTTATACCTGGTGAGGAAGAGGAAGAGTCAGATGAGGAGCCACTAACACGGACTGTGGGAAGTAAAGTCGTTCCCACAGAACATGGGCTCCGGGCGGTTGGTGAACGCCCCGGTGGATCGGGAGAGACTGCTGCTGACCCTACATATGCTCCAGATCCGTCAAGCCGTGTTCTAGGGGGAGCATCCTCCTCGACAGGATCGAGGAAGAAGAGGATGGCTCAGCCCCACGGCATGAAGAAGAAGAAGCGCAGACTCACCTTCATCACCACCACAGCCACCACCACAGCCACCACCACTACCACCTCTACAGCACACACATCTGTCACCACAGCCACCACCACAGCCACCATCCCTACCACCATTCCTCCTAACACCGCTACCACCCTTCCATCCACCACCACATCATTCACACCTACATCACCACCCCTACACCTATACCACCTCCAATCTTCACCACTGTCACCACCACCACTAGCCATCCTGCTGCACCATCTTCTTTCTCTCCATATCCATCAGGATCACCTCTACCTCCCATTGGGGTAGAGGAACAGCTATCAGCGCTGAACCGTATGGTGATGCGTCTGTTAGCAGCCGATGACGAGAAGACAGCACAGATTCGTCAGTTAGTGGATCTTACTACTGCGCAATCTCAGCAACTTTCTCAGCAGGCTCGATTGATTGATCAGCAGGCTCAGCAGATGTCTCAGCTCCAGGAGCATCATGACAAGAAGATTGAGGAGCTGGAGGCTGCTAACAAATCTCTGCAGCTAAAGCTCAAAGGGTCTCAAGACGAGTCCTTAAAGATAGGAGAAGAAGATGAAGACGATGATACTGATGATGAAATGATGATGATGGTGACAATCATGAGGGTGATACAGATGAAATGGTGATGATGATGAAGATGACTTTCCTGCTGCTGGTGCCACAGCTACAAGCGAGAGGAGGACCAAAAGAAATCAAGATCAGAGTGCCTCTACATCCGTCCCAGTAGCAGAAGAGATGAGGATACAGGATAAGAGTAATGCTTAGTTATTTATGTTATTAAAATCATATGTACTCGAATCTTGTATTAAACTTATGAAATGAATATATATTTTAATGTTAAGAGTTTTTGCTTTGAGTATTTACTAATGTTTGGTGTATTACATGTTTAAATCAAGCAGATCCAAATTATCAAAGGGATGAACACGATATTGCTCCCCTCCACAGATCAAGACTCAACTAACCATGATTCTTGATCTGCAAGGGGTTGTCAGAAGATCAGTGAGTTACACCCCTGAAGAAGGGGAAATAATTCATGATCTTACTGATGAGCAACTGGCAGAAATGTTCAAGCTCAATCCCGATGAGATTGTAAAAGAGGCTCCAACTTTTGAAAAGGACAGTGACGATGAGCTGATCGACATAGATGAGATAAAGATCGAGGACGTCATAGCAGAGCATTATCCTGAGTACGCTGACAACGAGGGAAATGTGGTTCCCAATCTGGGTGAATCCCTAGTCAGTGATACATTCGATATTGGATCAGATGGAGCAAGAATCTGAGAAGATTGAAGAACAAGCCCAAGCCTCAAATGCCGATGTTGATATCAGAAAGGCTGAATGGGCTGCATGTTTTGAGGAAATCCGAGCCCAACGCGCTGCTCCTAAACAGAATGTCTACACCAAACTCTACAAAGTGAAGAAACATCACAAGGTGTCAGGCAAGATTATTGCGTGGGCACATTTTGAGGATCTTAATGTTTATGCCATAAAGAGAGGAGAAGGGTATTGAGTACTTTAGATTCCCACATGATCTAAAGACTCTACCTGGTTTTGAGCTCAACCAGCTGGCTAAATTGAAGCTACTATATGCTGACCCGAGGAAAATGTCAGGCTGGTTTGAGGCTGCCCTGAAGAAAGAGTACCACACCAGGTGGGTCAACTTCAAACCTCAACAACCTACGAGGTACATCAGACGTTCTGAAGTTGATCCCATAACTGGTCCCCAAGAACAATATCAAGAATCCCTCTCAGGAAAATGCCACAGGACTTCACTCCACACTTTAAATGGTGGTACTATGATTGGAGAACAGGGGAGGCGGTCATAGTTCTGAATAAAGAGGGAAAAATGGATACCATCAGGGTGTTTGACCCGATGTGGCTCACTAACTTGTCTGCTGATGATGTATACACATTATACAAGTGGCCACTGTTCTATGACACGCAAGATATTGTACAAGCCCTCCAATTCCAAAATGTGATACGACTCTGCTTTGCGTTTGAGATACACGCAGGAGTCACAAGAGAGGAGAAGTACAAGAAGTATGAAGAGGTGATGAAGAAGGTAAGACATTAGATAGATCTAGGTCCAAGGGGGAGTTTGTTGATACATATGTACCTAGATTTGATCTTAATGTAATATGTCTTGATGTCTTACACTTATGTAATGCTGGGTATTAATGAAATGAGAATGTTTGGTTGTGATTTATAATGTTTAATTTTCATTAATGAGTTGATATTGACTTGATTATATAGGTTTGTGATTGTTTGAATTGATACACATAATGTTATATTAATGAATACATTCAAACTTAGCAATATGAAGTTCTCATGCGAATGGCCCATGCGAATGGACCATACGCATGAACAACTTCAGGCGAATGACTCAGTCGCACGACTGAACCAGGAGACTGGATCAGTCGTATGATTGTAACATGAGATTGGCTCAGTCGCACGACTGAACACTCAGTCGTGCGAATGGATCAACCGCATGGCTCAATCGCACGACTGAACCATACTAATGGTTCAGTCGCCCGAATGAGCAACCCTAACCTATAAATACCACCTAATTCGTGGAAAAACGTAAGCATTCATTCCAATTCGACTCCAGACGTACCCTAGCCGTCCAGAAGCCTCTAAGTTCGTACTCCAAGTTCATAGAACGCTGTAGATCGATTCCTAATCGATTCTTGACGTTAGATTCAATACGTTATTGTTTCTACGTGCGTTCTCACTGATTGGATCGCCAATCAAATAGGATTCCGCACTATTTGGTTTGGTTAACACGTTAATCAGTTGGTGTTTCGTTCAAATACCAGATCCTAACAATCATTTATAAAGTTATAAAGTTTAATTATACATTTTACAACAAATAACTAAATGGGAAAGACCTAAAAATTTTTATAAAGTGATAAATTGGTTTTATTAAACTATAAGTTGACTGGAATTATTTATAATATTGGAAATGAAAAATAAAATTATAAAATTTACAAGTTTTATAATTTTTATAAAGATTAACAAATAATTAATTTGGGTTATTATTCAAAAGGGTTTTAAAAAGTCTAGGGTTTACATTGTAAATTTTGAAACTTAAATTAAAAAGTTTTTACATGGAATATCAAACAAATAAAGTTCAGGGACCAAAATGTAAAATCATTTTAAACCCCCCATTTACCCCATCGGCCCTGTTCCGGCCACCACCTCCGGCCATCTCCGGCGACTCCTCCAATCTTAAAACGCTCAATTAAAAACGTAATTGAACCACTCTTAAACGTTTGCGCATCGGTTTCGAATCAAACACCCAAATTAATTTGGATTAAACGCTCTTAAAACCATGTTAACTTGAAACCGAAGCATCGACTTAAAGACGTTACCTGATCGTTATGAAACAGTCTAAATTGGACCTATAAAACGATGTTAAAAATTCGAATTAACACCCATAAACTTTCTATAACACCAATTTCATTCACAATACACCCACACCTCGATTCCGATCACCATCTTCATCGACAACCTGCAACTTTATCAAAAGACCCTTTACGAGCACCATTGGGTAAAATTAATAGAGGGCTTTTGATCATTATCACCATTAGAAGCTTTTTAGTTGGTCAATTGAACCAACATCATCATCACCATCTCGATCAGGTTCTCCTCTTAGTTGTGACTCGTTCTATAACCTAAGAACATTAATTCAAGCGTAATCAAGTAAGTTAATTGCACAATTATACTCGGTTTCACATGGGCAATCAAAGCCCTATGATTGATTTCATTAACAATATCAATTTGATGTTCAATTGGAATCAAATTGATTCTAGGGTTATTATGAAATTGGGGCTATTGTATTTAATGTTTTTAAACTTTAAAACTGAGCTTTTAACAGACATGGGGCTTATAGTCCAGTGGTAACATACATGAACTACACAAATAGGGTCCCGGGTTCGAACACGGGCACCCATAGGTTATTTTAAAATTTGTTTTTTTAATCATTTTAAATTCCATAAATTCTTAATATATTACTTAATCAAAATAAAATTATTATTGTTAATTAAATTTATTCCAGAAGTTATTAATTTAATTTCTGAAATTTTTAAACAAATTAATATTCTAATTTTATAGTTTAAAATTATAAAAACAATGACAATAGTTATTTAAAATTTTGTCTTTTATTACCTTATAATGGTTTTCTTTAACTCAAATAAGTTATGTTATAACCTATTTAAATAATTGACTATTTAATTGATTATTTTAATTACCTATTAAATTAATTTTAAAGGTTTAAAAAAAATTATGATGTTAAATTTAATTATTTTGTTTAGAATAACAAAGGTTATAAAACATTAGTAATTCTTTTATGTGATTTAAATGCTAAAAAACTTTTATGGTTCAAATTTAGATTATTTCAAAACATTATAAATTTACATGTTAAATAACTAATTATTCAAATAGTTATTTGATAATTATTTAAATATTAATTATTCATCTATTCTTTTAACCATGTTGTATATATTTAGTCAATAAAGTTATTCCTTAAAATTTTGTTTAAATTCTTGAAACTTATAAAACAATATAATGTGCTATTATACTTTATGCTTATTTTTAAGGTTTTGTATTATAAGACCTTTATATTAAAACATTTAAAAGTTCAAAACTTTATAAAATGGTTTTAAATAATTTTAAAGTCATTTAAATAAGTATTTAATTAATTCTCTTTATCAAATTTTACATAATTAATTATTAAATTAATTATTTCTTTTCACACATTATACTTAATCTTTATTAAGTAAATAAATTAAATTAGTGAATCATTCTTTATCATTCTCAATCTTAATTGATTGATTTCATCTTTATAGAACAAAAACATAATCGATCCATTATTCTATTTAATTATTTAACCCTCAAATTCCAATTGAACCCTAGTTCACGTCTAATTGTTAATCTTATTATTGAACTTAATCTTTGAATCAATACGTTTAGGTAACTTGTAAAAGAAATCGTTGGAGCCTTGTTTAAATTCTTATCATCACCTTATATATATATATCATGTGAGTATTTCTATACCCCTTTTGCTTATTTTTACACTTTGGGGTGAAACATGTTACCTTATAAATATTGAACTTGTAAACTCGTTTGATTCTTGTAAACACTTGGGCAATTCACTCGTTTTTTGTGGTTCGTTGAACTTTAGTAATTATCATGTATTGACTATTATATGTGCAATCATTAACTATTGCTAGCCTGGCGACGTCATAGATCTATGGGCCTGACAAGCCTCCTTGGTTAATCCAAGTACACTTAGCTAATCGCATAATCTTGTAAACTGTCAATGTTTGATTGTTACATCTGTCATACATCCCTAGTTACTTTGCTTACTAACTTATGACATGAATTGCCATCTTTTATATATGAATGTATGAAAACTATGGAAATCTCACCAACATTATGTTGACCTTTTATTTTTAACATGTTTCAGGTTTACTACTTGAGGGAACTCTGCTTGCTCATATAGGACTTGGACTTAGTTTAATTAAATATCCTATGTTGTTGTTTATATTTTGTTGTATTGTATTGACTTAATTATTTTGTATTGTTCAACGAAAATGGTATTTAATAATATTCCAACTTATTTAGTTCCATGTGATTGCATAAGAGCCTCAAACTCTCTACAGAGTTGGACGTTAGTGGAGCAAAAAATGATGTCATCCACATAAACTTGGACAACAAACAAGTCTTGTCCTTTTCTCTTAAGGAACAATGTCTGATCAATCTTTCCTCTTGTGTACCAATTCTATAGTAGAAACTTGGATAAAATTTCATATCACTTCCTAGGTGCTTGATGAAGACCATACAAAGCTTTATCTAACTTGTAGACTCTGTGAGGAAATTTTGGATCTTCAAACCCTGGTGGTTGAGCAACATATACCTCTTCATCTATCTTTCCATATAGAAATGCACATTTGACATCCATTTGGAAGATAGTGAAGTTCTTTGAGGAGGCATATGAAAGAAACACTCTGATTGCCTCCAGTCTGGCTACTCGAGTGAAGACATTATCATAATCAATGCCTTCCTCTTGAGTGTATCCCTGAGCAATAACCTAGCTTTGTTTCTGATGACAATCCCTCTATCATATGCATTGTTTCTGAATAGCCATCTTGTCCCAATGGCATATTGACTTTCAGGGAGGTTAACTAGCTACCAAACCTCTTACTTTTTAAATTGTTGTAGTTCCTCTTGGATTGATTCTATCCAACTATTGTCTTTGAGTGCTTCAGTAATGTTTTTGGGTACAGTCAGTGATAGAAAACAAGAAAGCAAGCAAATGTTTGATGTATTAGTTTGACTTCGTGTCAATCTGATATTAAGGTCACCAATAATATTCTCCAAAGGATGATATTTGTAAGATCTTACGGTTTCATTCAGATCAACAAGAATAGTTGAATCAATATTGTTGATTGTGTGTTCTGGTGTTGATGGATGGGCAAGGGTATTTGAAGTAGTTGGGTTATTTGGCTTTGAAGGTTCATTGAATGTTTGTGGAGAATCATGAAAGAAATCTAATATTTCATCATCATGTTGTGTATCTGGTAATGAATAATAGTCATCATCTTCTTCAATTGTGTCTGGATGCTGTAACATTGTTTGTTTGCTTGGTTGAGGGTCATCACAAGGTTGTTGATGATAAGTACTGGGTGTTGATGATGAGGACTAGGTGTTGATGTTCCTCTGGATGTGTGTGTTTGATCTTGAGAAGGTGTAACTGTTATACTTGAAGGAGTGATGTTTGTTCTCCTTGTAGGATCAGCAGTTAATAGAACATCATTTATTGGAGGAGGTACTATTGGATATTCAATATCTTCTTTTGTACCTGAAACATTAAAGTAAGACGTGTCAAATGATTTTGTTAGTGTGTCAATATCAAAAAACAAGTCTGATCCAATGACTTTCTTTGTCAAAGAATGTTTATTAAAAACAACATCTGTTGTTTCTTCCATAATATTTAGTCTTGGATTGTATACTCTGTAAGCTTTTGAGCTTCCAGAATATACAAAAAGAATCCTTCATCTGCTTTTGGAGCAAACTGTTAGCCCAGTTTGAACACTTGAATCAAATAATATGAAGATTTGTAAGATCAAACAATGATAAACACAATAAAACCCCAAATTGATCTAATATGATTGCATATAATTTGTATAAAGTGGAAACCCCAATCAAATGGTCATTCAACCCTTAACCAACACTAATGACAATTAACCTATTTATAGTGAATATAATATTCACTAATTGCACTTAACTTTCTAGACTTAGGCTAATTAATGGAAACCACATATAAAATATAAAACATGACTCAAACAAAGTAAAATATATTTTGTTCACACAAAATATATTTATTACAATAAAACTCCTAGCCATCTAAATCTTCAATGTCTCGTCTCGGTTATTCATCTCGAACGTGTCAGGTTTGACTTTTGCGTTGACTTTGACCGTGACGTTTACTTTTGTCGACTTTAACTTAGTTGATAATATAGACTATCTTGTACAGCTCCAACAATACTCCCCCTTAGTCTATCATTATACACGTCTTCAAACGAAATCAGCACCGAGAAGTCAACAATAGAAAGATCTTCAAATTGAAGTTTTCTGAATCTAATGAAAAAAATTTATTTATCTCATAAGCTCCCCTTATTTAAGTGCTCCCCCTTTTCGAGTGCATCCTTTGTGAGTGTATTGGAACAACTTTCTTGAATCTCTAATCTTGAGTGCTTCAGAAGATGTAGGAGGAGGATTCCTAGCTCGGTATCTTCTGCAAACTTGAGGAACAAGTTCTCTAATCCGGTACACTGCTCAACTACCATCACATACAGCAAAAATCTGAAACATAATCAAACACAATCTCGACATTTCTAATTAGATCATTTAATTTTAACAAAATAAATCCGTGTTTATTTGTGTGTGAAAACAAGCGAACCCGTGTTCGTTTGTGTGCATTTTTTATGAAATGCATGAAAAATGATAACATTGTAACAGCATAATATAGAAGACCTAAAAGAATTTTGAAATGAAAATTTATTATAATTTTTTATTTTTATTATATATATTTATTATATATTTTTTTAATTTTATATATCCATTTTTTTATTTGTATATATATGTATATATATATATATATATATATATATATATATATATATATATATATTTATATATATATATATATATATATATTTAATTACCGAGAACTGAATTGTCAGGACCGTGTACGTACGGAATACCAACAAATTCTGCGTTTATACAGAATCAAATAGTGCGGAATCCTATTTGATTGGCGATCCAATCACTGAGAACAATTACCCGATCAATATATGATTGAAACTAAACGTTACGAACGAATAGAGATCGATCAGGAATGATCTATGAACTTGGACATGCTTCCTTGGATGTTCTGGACGGCTAGAGTTCGTAAGAATATCAAGTGTTTTCAATTGTTATGATTTTCCAATAATTAAGTGGTATTTATAGGTTAGGGGTTTCCAATCGTACGACTGAACCATTAGCATGGTTTAGTCGTGCAACTTAATCATGTTATTGATCCATACACACAACTGAAGGTTCAGTCGTACGACTGAGTCAATCTTATGTCTCATTCGTACGACTGATCCAGTCTCCTGGTTCAGTCGTGCGACTGGTCCACAAGCATGATGTATTCATGCGTATGGTCCATAAGTATGGGCAATTAGCATGAATACTCATCCGACTATGTTGAACACATTACTTAATCAACATTGACTAAGAATCATGTACAACACCCTCAAACCTATATAATATGGTCATACATATACATTATACTTCAAATCAATAATAATATGAAATAAATAAACATGAATAAACATCAATCACATATTATATTTCATTGAACCAATTCATTACACATGTGTAAGACATGAAAGACTTTTACATTTAATCTCATAAACTAGGAACATATGCATCTACAAACTCCCCCTTGGTCCTAGTTTCCACTATCGTCTAACACTCATCACATGTTCTTGGAACTTCTTTTACTTCTCCTTTTGTAACTCTTGCATGTATTTCAAATGCAAAGCAGTGTCTTATCACATGTTGAAATTGGAGAGCTTGTACAATGTCATGTGTGTCATAGAACAGTGGCCACTTGTATAATATGTAGACATCTTCAGCCGACATGTTTGTAAGCAAAATAAGGTCAAATACCCGGATAGTCTCTATCTTTGCTTCTCTATTCAACACTATGACCGCTTCACCCGTCCTCCAATCATAATACCACCATTTCAAGTGTGGAGTGAAGTCCTAAGGTATTTCCCGCAAGGAAATCTTAGACATTGTGTGCGGAGGACTCCACTTCAGCACGACCTTAGGCTTTCCAGATATAGGATTCACTTTAGACATACGAATGTACCTCTTCGGTTGTTGAGGTCTGAAGTTTACCCATCTGGTGTGGTATTCCTTCTTTAATGCTGCCTCAAACCAACCTGACATCTTTCTTGGATTAGCATATAGTAGATCTAAGCATGCCAGTCGGTTGAGCTCAAAACCAGGAAGAGTCTTCGGATCATGAGGATATCTGAAGTACTCAATCCCCTTCTCTCTCTTAACTGCATACATGTCCAAATCATCAAAATACGCCCACGCTATGATCTTGCCAGACACATTCTGATGACGTTTGACTCTATAAAGCTTGGTGTAGGCATTCTGCTTTTGGGGCGTGCGCTGGGCTTTCATCTCAGCAAAACAAGCTGCCCATTCAGTTTTCTTGATATTAATGTTTTCGTCTGTAGCTTAGGTAGTGCTTTCTTTTTTCTCCTTTTCTTTTTCAACTTCATCCAGCTTCTCAAAGTACCACTGTCAAAGGTTTCACCCAAATTGGGGATAACATGTCCGTGCAGATCAGTGTACTAAGGATAATGATCAGCAGTGACGTCCTCTATCTCGATTTCGTCGACATCGTTAAGCTCATCGTCACTTGCCACATCAACTGTAGGAGCATCTTTGACCAACTCATCCGGATTCAGCCTGAATATTTTAGCCAGCTGTTCATCAGTTAGGTCGTGTATGATCTCTCCCTCCTTTGGAGTGTAGCTCACAGACCTTCTAACTATCCTTTGCAAGTCAAGAATCATGGTTAATTGAGTCTTGACTTGCTAAAGTGGTTGGACATCAAATTCATCTGTCTGTTGAGCTTTATCTGTTTGATTTGACATTGAGCATATCACACATAAGTCATTATATGAAACATTAAGACATAAACACACATAAATAATCAATAACTACATTAATGTAATATATACTTTAAGTACAAAAGTTTTAAATACAAAATATCTAATCATTACTTTAATCTTGATCCTTTTGTTCTTCAGCAAGAGGAGCAGAGGATGAGGCTCCTTGATCTTGACTATGTTTGGTCCGTCTCTCTTGAGCTCGAGGAGAGGCTGATGCAGTAGCATCACCTTCCTGGTCATCCTCGTCCTCGCTATATTTCCCTCTAGGCCCACCTTCTCCAACATCATCCTCACTGTCATCTTCATCCTCCTCATCATCCTCATCATCATCATCATCATCACCATCATCATCATCATCATCATCACCTTCATCATCATCACCATCATTATCGTCATCACCATCACCATCCTTGATCTTAAGAGGCTCACTTTTTGACCCTTTCAGCTTTAGCAGTATCTTCTTATTTTTCTTCTCAAGCTCCTCAATTCTCTTCATCGAAGCCAACACCAGCTCATTTTGACATGTGAGTGCATGGTGAGCTCCACCTAAAGCCCTCTCATACTGATCACTCTTCTCAGTCAGCTGTGCAATCTGCTTTCCTTGGGCGTTGTTGATTGCTATCAGCTAGTTAATCTGATTTTACCTAATGTGATCTGTAGCTAACAGCTTTAGCACCAACCTGTTAAGGTTTGCTAGCTATTCCTCTATCCCAACATTGTGTAGAGTGGAATCATGGGTCATTGGGGCTTGGGTGGATGTCCCGGCTTGGTGGGTGGTGGTAGTGGTGGATGTGGTGAATATGGGAGGTAGAGTGTGAGTGGGATGTGGTGGAATGGTTGTGGTAGTGGTAGTGGGAGGAGTGATGGTGGAAGTAGTAGCTGTGGTGGTGGTGGTAGGTGATGTGGTAGGTGTGGTAGCTGCAGTGGTGGGTGTGACAGTGGTGGTGGTGTGTGAAGAAGTGATCAATGTAAATCTCGGCCTTTTGCTCTTCGTCCTGTAAGGTTGGGCCGTCCACTTCTTCCTGGAGCCCTTTGCCACAGCTGCTCCCCCTTGGCTGCTGGGCTGGTCAGGGGTGTAAGAAGGATCTGTGACATCAGTAGCGTCACCCCTAGACTCATCCTAGCGTCCACCAACCGCCCTGATCCCTCTCTCAATGGCCACGACCCGGCTTCCAACTGTCCGTACCAGAGGCTTATCATCTGTCTCCTCTTCTTCCTCTATTAGAAAATCAGGATGAATAGCAGCCTGCTCAGATCCACCTGGAGCCGAAGAAGTAGTAGGTGGAGTTGGTGAAGATATAGAAGAAGTATAAGTGGCCCGTGAAGTACTGGGACCTGCATCTCCCCCACCTTGACCGTCATCTTGGTCATCATCATTGTCATCGTCGTCGGATGTGGCAGACATGAGGGGCTCAGTATCTGAATCACTGTCATTGTGACGCCATTTCTTGCGAGTAGGCGCCACATAATCATCCATGGGCAAGTGCCCAAACAGTCTCCTGACAAGGGGCTTCACCTGCTTCCCCCTGTAAACTTTCATCCTGCCTAAAGTGGTATCATCCATCACCTCAAGCACCACTGCATCATCTCTCTCCTTTGGCAGCATAGGAAGCTTCTCATCTATGATCATCTGTAAGAAGTGTCGATACATACAGAAGCCTTCCTTGCCTTTAGCCTCAAGGTTCTCGATCAGATAGGAGAAGATCATGCAAGAGAAACTGAACTGGTGGTTCAGTACTAGTGCAACGTATGCATTATGGATTTGGTCGGAGAGCTCGTCAAATCCTCCAAGCCTGGAGGCTACACACTTCAGGATCACATGGGCTAGATACTTGAACTGAGGGCACATGTTGCTCTTGTTCAGTATGCCAGCATTTAAGTCACCGGCGTATTTGATCCTCATGAATCATCCCCGGACAGTCAGGGGATGTAGCTTAGTTGGGTAGGCTCCGTCCTCACCCAGATCTAAGACCCACCTCAGATCTGCCTCAGTGATCTCAATCTCTTGACAAAAAATGGAGCTCTGTATACGGTGTGGCTTAACGGACCTGTCTACCCTGGCGCTTTCCCAGAAGGACTGCTGAATCGATCTGTACAGTGTGCAAAGGACAGAGATAGCCTTGAAGATCCTGATCTGCGCAGAAAGGCAATGATCCTTGTGAAGTCAGAAGCATTCCTAGACAAAGGATCAACGTGAGCACATATGTTGTGCTTAATGCTCATAGTCCACCTATCAGCCATGTTGCTATAGATGAACAATAGATCGGTTAGTACCACAATCGGCAAAAAATCAAGGTTAGATGAAATTTTGGCAGGGTGTCTACGTATGAGCAGGTTTTTGAACGATTTGAGGGGTGGTGAGAAATGTGACCGACTCACCCTTCTTTTATACTGTCTCAATGTTCAATCGTACGACTGGACCCATACGCATGTTCTAGTCGTGCGACTGAGCCGATACTCATGCCTCAGTCGTGCGACTAGGGTTCAGTCGTGCGACTGGCTCATACTCCTTCATCCAGTCGTACGAATGGTTCATTCTAGTGATCCATTCGTATGGTTGTTCCATACTCATGATCCAATGTATGATTGCCCCATACTCATGGTCCAATCATGCGATTACCTCATACTTATGGTCCAATCGTGCGATTGGCTCAAACTTATGAGTTTGACCTCAGACACTTTCTCACACTAAAAGTTTTACCTTTTGATATAACATTATGCACAATGATCATCTCAGACATGACCTTTTAATTTGACATACATTTTATCACCTCAGATGTGCTCCTTTTAATTTAAAACCATTTGATCACCTTAGATGTGATCCTTTTAATTTGAAATTGATTGGTCACCTCAGACGCGACCCCTTTTAGTGAGTGATCCACAGAATTCATCTAGTTGTATAGTCCGACTTTTACCTAACGAAAAAACTAGAAAAATAGAAAAACAACTTGAAATCAAAGACAAAACAAGACATAATTTTGGGTTTTTGATTAGAGATGGATTGAAATCTTTTAGAAAACCGTCTAGCAGATTTTTCTTCCTGAGCAGCACAGCTTCAAGTTAATTTGATCATTTCTGGAACAATTCATTATGGAATCATACAGGTATATCAGAATCATTTGGGATATTTTAATAAAACATTTTGATGCTAGATCCTTGTTTTGACCGAGAGTCAATAGCAATTTTAGGAAATCATACTAGATCTATAAGATGCACACAATGATTTTGACTGTCAAGAATTGCAGCCACGATGATTGTCAGTATATTTGTCCTCTTAAATCCATACACAGATTTTTGACTCACATTGGTGATGAGTTAGGTTATCTTATTTCAACAAGCATTTATGGATCCCACACTTATATGGTAATCAACATCCCTCAGGAGATTTTGAGCGGTCTACGGGTATTTGACAAGAAGAAACTATTCTACGAGCTTTCAAAGAGATGCCAAGCCTCAGGTCAGTGCCATCGCACAGCAGAGAGGCGCAAACAACAATGAATTCTAGAATATTTAGGTTATGCTTATCCTCAGGTCGGTGCCATCGCACAGCAGAGAGGCACACAACCTATCTTCTTGTGAGAGCATTTTTCTTTTCTTTTTGCACGTAACGCACCAACAACATTAGTCATTATCTTGATTGAGCTTAACAAAAAATTTTTCTGTGCTTTGCTCATTTTTATGGTCATTCGCACACATTTGTGGCGTTTATTTGCTCGTCACCCCTTATTGGAAATACGTTGATTGTGTTAAGCAGGGATAAGATGGGAACCCACAGCAAGTTGAACAACTTAGTTTGAATTTAAATCACCAATGAGGTCTACTCATCTATTGTGTTGAATCTACCGACACATCATATATTGGACTAGCAACCTCTAGGTCTACTTTCTCTATGTTACCTCAGTAGCAGACTAGTTTTACTATCATTTTTCCTTTTATTTTGCTCAGACTTCTCAGACTTATACTTTGAATTTTGCATCTTAGTCATTTAGGTGCTTTTGTGGTCCCAAACAATTTGTTCCTTGTGTACTATCATTTTCTATAAGCATTGAATCAGAACCACATATTTGATTTCATTTCTTTTAGCTAAGCTGCCCTCCTCCCTCGTTTTTTTAAGTAAATAAATATTGCACGAATTAAATACTAAACTAACCTATTTTCCCCCTAAAATTCTAAAACCGAAAATCTTTTTGTGTTTTTGGATTTTAATAGACAGGAAAATAAAATTAATAAAAAGAAACTAAAAACATGTCGGACTACGCACTTTCTTCTTCTAGAATCACTTCACTTTTCTTTTTCACGCCATTAACCACTAACAGATATAAAAATCGCGGTTTTGTGTAGAGGTCGACGCGTTGAAAATCCATATTAATTTTAAAAACATCGATTAATTGTTTTTCAAAACAGTCACGTATAAAGTGATATTTAATACCGATGTGTTTAGTTTTAGGATGTTGGACCGGATTTTTGGTGACAACAATAGCAGCAGAATTATCAACAAAAATAGGGGTGTTAGAAAATTGCAAACCGTAGTCGCGCATTTGCTGTTGAATCCAAATGATTTGTGAATAGCAACTTGCAGCAGCAACATATTCAACTTCACAAGTTGACAAAGCAACTGATGTCTGCTTCTTACATTGCCAGGTGACTAACCGTCTACCAAAGAACTGACATCCTGTAGATCTTAACTTGTAATTCATCTTGCAACCACCATAGTCCGAGTCACTATACGCTATATGCTCAAAGTCATTATCATGAGGATACCACAACCCGAGTGTTGGAGTACCCTTCAGATAACGAAAGATCCGTTTAACTCCGATGAGATGATTCACTTTTGATTTTGCCTGATATCTAGAACAGAGACACGTTGCGTACATAATATCAAGACGAGAGGCTGTAAGGTACATTTGGGATCCGATCATTCCTCTGTACATTGTAGCATCAACCAGATCACCATTTTTGTCGGGTGCCACATCATGGTTAGTGGCAAGTGGAGTCCCAGCAACCGAAGCATTCTCCATGTCGAACCGATTGAGGATATCACCTACAGATTTGGTCTGATGCAGCAAGATTCCTTTGGGTGTCTGATCCACCTGTAAGCCAAGAAAGAACTTCATCTCCTCCATAGCACTCATCTCAAACTCTGCTTTCATTACAGATTCAAATTCTTTACATAATTCTTCATTCTTGGAACCGAAGATTATGTCATCAACATATATCTGTACCAACAGTAAATCACCATCTTTTTCTTTGATGAATAACGTACAGTCAATAACTCCTCTGCGAAAACCATGTTTCACTAGATGAGTTGAGAGTTTCTCATACCAGGCTCTAGGGGCTTGATGGAGCCCATAGAGAGCCTTGTCCAGTTTGTAAACTCTATCCCGATGATAAGGATCCTCGAATCCTCCGGGTTGACTGACGTAGACTGTCTCACAGATTTCACCATGAAGGAATGCACTTTTTACATCTAGTTGATAGACTTTAATCTTCATGTAGGATGCATAGGCTAGAAAGATACGGATTGCTTCCATTCGAGCCACAGGTGCAAACACATCATTATAGTCAATGCCTTCGACTTGTCTGAACCCTTGAACCACAAGCCGAGCCTTATTCTGAATTATTACCCCTTGGTCATCTTTCTTACACTTCAAGACCCATTTCGTGCCAATCACCTTAGCACCTTTTGGTCTGTCCATAAGGGTCCATTCTCCTAACTTCTTGACTGTAGGAGTTCTTCTTGCATTGCACTGACCCATGCCTCATCGTTTAGGGATTCACTCACATATTTTGGCTCAAATTGAGACACAAAACATCGATATGCACCATCGTGAAGATATCCTTTTTCCATGACTGAGGCATAATCAGCCGAGTATAGCTGATTTCTTATTTGTACTCCTGATCGAACATCTCCAATGACGTTGTCCAAGGGATGATAAACATTAATCCGGGATCCAGGAGTGGTGGGAACAACTACCTTATTATCCAGATTATGAAACCCAGGTTCAGTATCTGAAGCTGTTGGAGTATGAGGTTCCGAAGTGTCAGAGGCATCAGGATGTGATGCTTGTGTACTTTCATTAGTGGGAACCTGTTCCTCCTGTTCTACATTTGCAGTCTCAACTACTTCATCATCAGAAGAAGAATCACTTACTTCAAGTTCTCCCCTGAAGGGCTAGAAGTATCATCTCGTGGAGCCGTTGATGTTGATTCTGGTAGTGGAGCGTTCAGAACATCGTACATCATCCTAGCAGAAAGCTCATCATCAGTGGGAGAAGGCGGTAGTTTGAAGGACTTGAAGAATCCATCATAGTCAAAGAAGAATCTGGTATGCTGTATCCGAGAAAGATACATTCTTCTGCCTTCTCACTAAACTTCCTTGTCTGAGTTTTCTTCAACAACATGCACGGTGCGCCAAACGGTTCTAGATACTCCAAGTTGGGTTTACACCTCTGGAGCAACTCATAACATGTTTTCCCATGTCGTTTGACCACTAAGACTCGATTGAGCGTGTAACAAGCATTGGCCACTGCCTCATTCCAGAATTGAAAAGGCAATTTCGAGTCGGCTAGCATTGTCCTGGCAGTCTCTATCAAGTCTGATTTTTCCTTTCAGCAACGTCATTCATCTGTGGAGTGTAGGCAGAGGTAAATTGATGAACGTTTCCTCTTTCTCTACAGTACGCACGATCCACTGTTCTTGAACTCTGGTTGTTGCCTAATCGAATCTGCCTTACTTTCAGCTTGTAGAGTGATTCCAAAGTAGTAACTAGATGTTTGGATGATTCAAACGTTTCTGATTTGGCTTTCAGAAACATCACCCTAGAGAATCTTGAGTAATCATCCGTTATTACAAAGCAATACAGATCTCCAACAATGCTCTTTGTACTGACAGGGTCAAACAGATCCATGTGTAGAAGCTCAAGAGGAAGATCAATTGAAAGAACTTTCTTTGCTTTGTGAGACTTCTTGGTCTGTTTCCCTTTCTTACATGCTACACAAAAATCCAGAAGTTGGAAGTTCTTGACAGTTACTCCGTTTACTAAATCATTTTGAACTAAATGATTCATCTTCCTTGGATTAATGTGTCCCATTCTCCTATGCCAGGAGATTGAATCCCTCTCATTTGCCTTTGACATGAAGCATTGAACAGTGTGATCAGTTGTGGAGGCTTCTGATAGATCCAAAACATACAAGTCGTTATATCTTGAAGCTGACATAAGAACTTTATCCTCCTCAATCACATAGTCCTTCTTCAACATGTAACACTTCTTGTTGTCAAATACAACTTTAAATCCTTTATCACAGATCTGGGAGACTGAAAGTAAGTTGTTCTCTAGTTGTTGAACGTAGTTGACCTTGTCAAACTTCACTTTCTCGTTTCCCACTTCGCCTTGAGCGGTGATGTATCCTTCTTTATTCCCATCAAATGAAACATGTCCCCCTTTAATTTGCCTGACGTTGAAAAGGAGAGAAGAATTCCCTGTCATGTGCCTGGACGCCCCAATATCAATAATCCAGGTATTAGTGATAGCACTGTAGCGGACACCCTGCACATAGAATGGAAATGATTAGTTCAGGTTTGGGACCCAAGCCATAACCGGCTTGGGTGACCCAGAGGAATCATACATCATAAACTCAACCCATTGTCCTTTAGAGGATGAGGACATATCTTTCTTCTTATCGTTCTCACTATCAGACCCTATACTTGATTTTTCTTTCCACAAGCCAGTCTTGTGTAAGGCCTGTTTGTCGTAAACAGACACCTGACTTATGGTTTGAACTTTAGGTTCACTAACACTTTTAGGTGGAGTGTTAGATCTTGTTTTAGAAGAACTTGGTTTTGCATCAAAAAGTTCAATTCTCTTTTTGGGCGTCTGAAAATAAGGACAACTAGGAGAAATATGTCCTCGTTTTCTATAATTGTAGCAAGATTGAGGAGAACTCTTGTGTAATGTTGAGTTTAGTGAAGGTGTGAGATGTTTCTGGTTTGGTTTTGTCACTACTCTTTTAGATGTTTCATCCTTATTAACAAACAGAATTGTTTTAAAATTATTAACATCTTTAACTTGCACTTTGGTTGGACTTTGATGATTAATACATCTGTGGTTAACTAGTTAGTCATTTTGGGTTCTGAAATGGACGTTGGTGAACCAGACCTTACATTAACCCTTTTGAATGTATCATTCAAATTCTCAACTGGCATCTTGCCTTTTGCTTTCAATGTAGCCTCCTTCTGTTTAGTGTCAAATTTCACAGTCTTTCTCATGGAATCGGGATCACTAACTAGAGGGGTAGACACCACATGATCCTTAATTGGGTTGTTATTAATAGGTCTACATTTTGTATTCAAAAGGATCTCATGTGGTGGTGGCACGACTTTGTATCCCAAACATTCCCCATTGTTTTGTTCTTTCACTAAGTTTTGTACTATGTGAGAAGAATTAGCCCAACTATGCACTTTTTGTGTTAATGAATTAACCTCGACTTCCAAAAATGCTTTCTCTTTTTTGGTTTCTTCTAATGAATTTAAGTAAAACTTTATATCATTAGATTGATTTAAGGCAACAACCTCGGTTTCCCTTAGTTGTTTACCCAAAAGTTCTATCTTTTCTTTAAAACTACACTCATTTTGTTTTAATATACGATTAGCTTCAGTGCAGAGTTGTAAGTAATTTATTAAGTTATCATTGTGTTCTAATAACCTAGCAAATTTTAGATCAATGCTTTCCCTAAACTTTTCACATTCAGTACAAGCATGTTTATTAAATAATTGATCTAAGGAACTTACCTGTGAGGAGTCAGTTGAATCAGCCATCAATGCAGAGGTTGACTCTTCTGTTGTTTGAGTTTCTGAACTTGTTGCTCTGAGCTCTTCTTTAATCACGTGATTTACCACGTTTACTGCTTCTTCTAAATCTGACATAGCTTGCTCAGCTGCAATCTCACCTTCATTGGCAGACCCATCATCCAATGCTTCGACAAAAGCAATGTTTGATTCTCCAGGAGAGACAAATCGGAAGGACCAGTCTTGTCCTTCATCACCATGAGCAGTTAGTGCCTTAGTCTCTTTACTTGAAGAACTAGTTCCAACCATGTGTTTGTCTTGACGGTTGAAATTAGGAAATGGGTTACCTTTCCCGTTTTTGTGGGCTTCACACACTCACGTTTAAAATGCCCCTTTTCACCACAGTTGAAGCAGGTGACCTTGGTTTTGTCAAAACCAAAAGTCGTATCTTTCGTGGCTACTAGATTCTGCCCTGTCTTCTTGACAAACTCTTTAGCTCGTCTAACTGTACTTGCTAGAGCCCACATGATATCCATTCTTTCCAGCTCGTTCTCGTCAACCTGCTCGTAGTCTTCATCTGCAAGATGACAATTTTTGATCTTCCCAGCAACTAAACCATCATACGATTGGACCACTGCTGCTAGAAGATCCATATTCTCCTTTGCAACTTCCACTGTGATATTACCGAGATTCTCGGTCTTCAACTTTGTTATATTGGCTTCAGGCACTATGTATTGAGTCGACGATGACCCAACGTTTCTGGTCCTGAAGTAGTGGTTTGGGAAGGAGCCGCGGATCTGGACACGAACGCTGTTTGTAGTGGTGCTCCTGAACCAGTTGGAGTGGGAACTGAGTTGTATAGTGAAGGATTCTGAACGTAAGATCCTTTCTTTGACTTGTACTTAATCCTCAGTTCATCCTCCCTTAACTTCAAGATGAAGTCATTTATGTCCAACGTAGTAAGTATGTCGTTTTGTCTCAAGTTGGACACAAATGAATCCCATTTATAAGGCAAACCATCTGCAAAGCTTGAAACTTTATCTTCCATAGACCTCGTTACACCATGAGTGTGTAGCTCACTCATCAGATTGTAGAACCTGTCGATGATGTCATCTAAGCTCTCGTTTCCTATAGATGAGAAGTTATCGAACTCCTTCTTGAGAGCCTTTGCCTTTAGTGCCTTTAATGTCACATTTCCTTTGTATCTCTTCTCTAATGCATCCCACAACTTTTTGGCCTGCTTGTTCTCAGAAAATTGGTGAAAGATGTCTTTCGGGATTGACGGAGTCAGCAGAGCATAAACTTTCTTCTCAGCATTGAAGAGTATCTTCTGAGCCTCGCTCATTCCACCCAACGTTAACTTTACTCCATTTGCACTTACTGGTACTGTGTAACCAGTCTTTATAGAAGTCCAGAGATTTGGATCCACTCCATTTAGGTAAATCCCGAACCGCTGTTTCCATTGTGGATAGTCGTCCAACGTTATAAGCTTCGGCGGTTTATTGTGATTTCCTATCTCATTCTCCAGAAGAAGAAGGTTCTGGATGCGTGAGTCCTTCCGAGCAGTAAATGCTGAAGATTGATCATACATTTGTATGAACTTTGTACTTTGAGAACAGGACAACTTCAATCGTGCGAATGAACAATGCGTATGGATCACTCGAGTGAATGAAGAGTGCGAAAGAATTCAATCGTGCGATTGGATTCAGTCGTGGGTATGGACAAGGCGAATGGACTCAAACGACTGAAGTGGTTCAGTCGTGCGAATGAAGGATACGACTGAGTTCAGTCGTGCGGATGGAGTATGCGAATGAGTTCAATCGTACGAATGAGCTATTCGTGCGACTGAAGGCTGTTGTGTTTGGAAAAATCAAATTTTTGGCACTTAGACACGAATTACGATTTACCCAGAAACCCTAATATGCCGTATGACGAAAAACTTTAACTTTAATGCCCGGAAACGTCGAAAAACACCTGTGGACTCAAAAAGATGACTCTTTTGAGTTAAAACGTGAGCTTTGACACAATTCTAATTGAATCAAATGCAAAATCAAGAGCCAATGCTCTGATACCACTTGTCAGGACCGTGTACGTACGGAATACTAACAGATTCTGCATTTATACCGAATCAAATAGTGCAGAATCCTATTTGATTGGCGATCCAATCAGTGAGAACAATTACCCGATCGATATATGATTGAAACTAAACGTTATGAACGAATAGAGATCGATCAGGAATGATCTATGTACTTGGACAGGCTTCCTTGGACGATCTGGACGGCTAGGGTTCGTAAGAATATCAAGTGTTTTCAATTGTTATGTTTTTCCACGAATTAGGTGGTATTTATAGGTTAGGGGTTTCCAATCGTACGATTGAACCATTAGCATGGTTCAGTCGTGCGACTGAATCATGCGATTGATCCATACGCACGACTGAAGGTTCAGTCGTGCGACTGAGTCAATCTTATGTCTCATTCATACGACTGATCCAGTCTCCTGGTTCAATCGTGCGACTGGTTTACAAGCATGATGTATTCATGCGTATGGTCCATAAGTATGGGCCATTAGCATGAATACTCATCCGACTATGTTCAACACATTACTTAATCAACATTGACTAAGAATCATGTACAACACCCTCAAACCTATATAAGATGGTCATACATATACATTATACTTCAATATAATAATAATATGAAATAAATAAACATGAATAAACATCAATCACATATTATATTTCATTGAACCAATCCATTACACATGTGTAAGACATGAAAGACTTTTACATTTAATCTCATAAACTAGGAACATATGGATCTACATGAATCGATCATGAGATCACATCCTCAAGATATACTTTAGCACAAAGATGAATTTAATCATCGACAAGCAATGAGATCACACAGATAACTGAATCTAATCACAGTCTTTGAATGATTTTGAAATAGTCAATCAGATCAATAACGATTGTTGATATGTTTGTCCACATAACTCATGCCCTATATTTTTCAACAAGCAGCAGATGTTTCGTTCAGGTTTGATTAAATACTTTAGAATGCTGGGACCCCACAATCATTTGGCAAAAACCCTCACCCAACCTCAGGATTTCTTGAATTTTGTTACGATCTTTATAGAGCAAGGCGTGTGCATTAGTGTGCAAGTGATTATCAACAGAACATTGCATTCTGTGATGAATTCATTGTTTAGATGATTTGACACTACTTAGACCAAAATGAAGAGCTCCAGGTCTATACTCACGTATAACAAAGGAGATGACCATTTAATCATGTGCCGATGAGAGCTCCATGTCAGTACTATCGTAAAGCAAAGGAGATCATCACTCCACGTCAGTACTTCCGTACAGCAGAGGAGATTAGCACAAACACAAGACACATAAATACATCAAACATGACTCAAAAGATATGGCTTATATGATTTGTATCATGGTGGGTGAAAGATCAATTCTCAATCCAATTTTTTTCGGGACTCAGTTTTCGTGCATGCCAAAATGATTGCGTAAATCCAGACATCCTTAAGCATATATTTTAATTTAAATCATTATGCTATTGTCTTAGGCTAAGTCTACCAATCATATCATTAAAGAATCTCTTTGTTTTTCTTTTATTTGCAATTAAAAATAAGATGTGAATCAAATAACAACATCAGTTACTATCATCTCTCATTTTATAAACGCAAGTCATGCAAAAACAAACATTTCAAAATGATATACAATCATTTCTCAGTCATCTCGAATCAAGTTCCCAGTTCTCTATTAATTTTTTATGTATTATACTCTCCCCTAAATTTTTATTTTTGCAAACCTATTCTTGTTCTTTATTTATTTATTTATTTTTTATTTTTTTAGTTTTTTTAATAAAACTGTACGAAAATTAGAAATTTACCAAAGAAGGTCTTCCAAAATACATTGATATGAAGATAGGAAATGAATTATCAAGAAATATGTAGTGATTGTGAAGTGAGAACTATGATTATGCAGATAAAAATCCAGATTGTGGATAAAATACGATGACCATAACCTATTTGTTCCGCCTCAAATTTGAATTAGGAACAATCTCTGTCAGTAAAACAGATTACTAACAATCTTCCTGAATTGTTCCTGCACTCATTAACAAATTAGTTAGAAAGGGGAACCCAGACCATCGTAGTCCTGGAAGTTCCTTTTTCATCAATATAAGAAACCTGCTTCGGCACATAACCGTTTAAACAATCGAGGATTGCTATATCCTTCTTTTTAATTTGCTAAATTTGTTTTGGTTCAATTAATATGGATTTGAATGGATTAAATTTGAAAATCATTTTATGTTTAAGACCGGAAGGAAAAGAATTTGATTTTGAACCTTTGGTCATTTTCATCTTTGAATCATGTGAAACCGGCTTCACATGAAAAGGTTTGGATGCAGGATTTTTCATCCAACCATTCAAATATGTGTGTTTTTACCTTTTGATCAAGAGAAGCAACCCGTGTTGCCTTTACCAACTGGATCATCCCTTGTAGACTGTGATCCGGAGAAGCAATTCGTTTTGCCTTTACCATTCGAAGCAAGTCTTTAAGGATATTTCTTTACCACATGACCTTCTTTTCCACACTCAAAACAGGCCTTGAAAGGCTGTTGATGCTTGACTGACCCGTGTGGTTCAGGTGGGGATGAGGATTGTTTTGAGCTTGTAGCAAATTCTTGCTTGTTCTGAAGTTTCCCATGCTGAACAGGGAATGAGATCTTCACTGATTGATTGGGTTGTTTTGCAGTTGGAGACGAGATCCGTATTGGTCTTGATTCAGCTTTTAGAAGCGTTTGAGACTTGACAATTTTAGGTGATATCTTGATCTTTGATGAATTGACACGGTCCTCTGTGTTTGATTCATCATCTTAGCTTGGCTAGTCTCGTATACACAGATCTGCTTCCAATGGATCTTGATTGATAGGTATAGGATGTGTTGTTGTTGTTGGAACTTGATGATTAGGTGATTCCTGATTTATCTCATCTTTCACAACCTTGACAGGCTCAAAAGTAGGAATTTCACCTGCTTTAAACTCATCAAAGAAGTTAAAAGAAATAGTAGATATAGATTTACAAACAATCGGGACTGAACAATCATTAGCTTGACTGTGAGCATTCGGTTTATTGTATCCCATACCAGTTGTAGAATCATAATCATCTCGCACCTCATTAAGATTGACACCGCTCAAACCTGCATGCAAACTATTATTAGGTTGTTCAAACAACTCAGTTTTAGGATGAGGTCTGGGGATTGGTGAATAACATAAAGTAGAAGGGGTGGAACTGAATTAAATACAGTTTCACCATCAGATTTTTATCCAATCCCATGTTTTACCCGCGCCCTTTGTTGTTTAGCAGTAAGCTCATCATTTTTCATGTGTGAAAGGGTTCATTTATCAAGCCTTGTTTGAAGCTTTGTCGTTTCAAATTGAGCTAAAACAACCCTTTCTCTCAAAATATTAATTTCAACGTTACGCTCCAAAATGGTTCTTCTTAAAAGATTATTTTCAGCCAATGCTTCATTAAGTTTTCTTGAAAAAGCAATATTATTTTTCTTTAATTCCTGATTGATTATATTTAATTGTTTTTCATTTTCTAATAACAATCTGTTTGCCTTATAAATGCCAAATAATCGGATTCTACAAGAAGAAGAACACATATCCTGAACAGTCTCATAAGGAAGACCCATGATAGTTCTTTTTGCAGCTAAGCTCTTCTCACAGTCGCAAACCTTTGTGATTCTCTGTTGTTCCTCTTCTTTGAATTTTAATAGTTCTTTATCCTCAAACCCTTTCTTTCCAGTATCAGCTTTCTCGTCTTCATTATCCTCATTTCTCTCAAAATTAGGTTTACTGTCAGTATCAACGCTCAGAGCTTCACAATTTTCTTCAGTCTTAATAGTGGAATCCAAATCAGTACTCAATAATTTCAGCTTCTCAATCAGCTCGGCTTTGTAATCAAGTATGTTTGGTACAGAAGAAACAAGTTCATTATTAAGCGTGTTGGTTTGATGTGGGAACACGGCTTGCTGAAATTCTTTTCTTTGGATATCCAGCTCGAGAGATTTTAGTCTGTTGATCATATCCATAAGTTTGGTGTTGACATAACCTCTTTCTTGCTTCAGCATTTTAACTTGACGATTCCATGCAGACGGAAGCGAGTCAAGAAGCTTTTGAATTTGTTCATGATTACTGAGATCAGGAACATGCTTCTTTGGATTATTCGCCACTTTCAAAAATCGATCAATTAAATCTGACAATTTTTCTTTCTTTGTACTTGCAATAGAGTCAAACCGACTTTGTGCCGTTGTGAGATTATCTTATTTAAAGTCTTCTGAAAATGACATTTTATTAAAAAATTTTAAACAATTAAACGCCCCAAAAATATTTTTCCCAAAAAGTTTAGAATAATTCTCCCCCGGGAAAAATAATTTCTAAATGTCACTCAAATAATTTTTAAAATCGTTGAATATTTCTTTATCAGGATGAAATCAATTAATCCCAACTAGTCAATTTTATTTATTTATTTTATTAGTCCACACCTTATTATTTTTTTAAATTCAGCCCAATTTTTTTAATCTTTACTAGCCCAAATTATTATTACCAAATTGTTAGCCCAATTGTTTAAGAAAAAACCAGCCCACACATCATTTAAAAAAAACAACCCAATTGTTTATCAAAGCCCAACCCAATGAGAAAAACCAATCTTACACAACCCAACCCATTAACCACTTCCAAACCCTAACCCTAAAACACTAACACAACGCACCACTCAACACACACATAGAGAGAAAAGAGAAAGAGAGAGAGGCGGATGAGGAAAATTCTAGGGATTCGGCCGCCTTTCCGGCGATCCCACGGCGTCCCACAACGGCAACGGTGGCCGGATACAAAGCGTGTCATTTGTTCAATACATCATGAGGACAGGATAAGTTTCTTTGCCAAATGTCTGTGGGGATTGGGTCATTCAATGTTTTCTTTAAACATAAACCAAAACATGATAACAATAGCTGTGATGCATCTGTTGAAACGAAAAAGGCATGGACTTAAAAGGACGAGCATATCAACAATCGCACCAAACTTTGATTCTCCAGAAGTTCTTATCAGCTTCTCGTCCATATCCTTTTATATTTTTCAAATTTTTTATTACAAAATTATTAATCGTGGTTAATGGTGAGGTTTTGTGGGGCTAATTTCTTTTGATTTTTTTACCTTATTTTAATTTCTTTTATGTTTTTATTTTATTTTATTTTATTTTTATTTTCTTTTTATTTTCTTTTATTTTCTGTTTTAAAAGAAAGAGAATCAAAATTAAAATTTTAAAGTTTTTTGGTTTACAACGAAATTATACTTTCGCTGGTAGTTTCGCATGGCGAAATTGTAGCTTCGCCCGATCTTTAGCGCTGTGAAAGTCAATTTCGACCAAAGTTTCGCCTGGCGAAATTGTAGCTTCGCCGGGCGAAACTACAGTTTCGCTGTCTGCAAAAAACTATTGGCTATATAACTCAATTCGCGAAACTGCATTCTCATTTTCGCATAATCGAGAGTTTTCGTGTTTTAGGGTTTATCAGAGGCCTTTGTGTGCGATATTGATTTTCCGAGTGTTTGATTCTAGATTAACCGTTCTATCTCATTAGCAAGTGAGTTTTGAACTCAAAACCATAACTTAATCGAAGTTAAAGAGCAACATTGTGGGTCTATTCGATCGAGACTCTTCAGTACCTTCGCAGTTCTTACTGCGAAAGTACCGATAGTCCAGCGGAACTGAACGAAAGTTCATGGTTTTTCAGCGAAACTGTGGTGTTATGCTGTCCGAGCGATCTTAACAGTTTCGCTGTGTAAACCTCAGTTTCGTTGCGCCAAAACTATACTTTCGGCTAGTCGAATCTACTTCACTGTCTTGCCGAAACTAATGTAATTGCTGACGAAACTATATTTTCGCTTGCCGAAACTAAAATTCTTTCTGGGGAAACTACAGTTTTGGCCAGCGAAACTAATTTGGTTTCTGATTTTGAGCTTTTTCTTGTTTTTCTTTAATATTATTATTTAATACACTATTCTAATGCGTTTCATCTGGTTTTTAGGTTTAATGGCGAATCTGAAGTTTGACGAGAGGAACAATATTACGACGATCTTAGACAACACACACCCTAAAGCAGCTGGATTTAGAGACTGTATTCATTGGCTGCAGAGATCTCCTATTGCATACGTGATCTCTCATTCTTCTACCATATACGACTTACATATCAGAAATTTCTGGCGAACGGCGGAGTATGATACGAGAGGCAACTCTCAGAGGATAGTAGCTAGAGTGATGGAGAACGAGGTGATCATTACTGCTGAGGTTGTATCGAGGGTGCTAAGGTTAGATGAAGATACAGGGGATGAGGTTTCAATGTCAGATCAGGAGGTGTTTGAGGCGTTTAGATCGATGGGATATGAGGGACCACCATTTGGGACGAGGAAAAAGATTAAGAAGTCCTACCTTTCTAAGGAATGGAGATATATAACCCACGTCTTTATTATGTGCTTAGATCACCGTAAAGGTGGATTAGATGGGCTTAACTTAGATTGGGCAAAAGCCTTGGTCTTATGCTTTAGAGGAAGGAAGGCAAATATTGCGAGACTGATATTTTCCTGTATGGTAGAGAATGTGATGGCATTGAAGAAGGATAAATTTATTCTAGATTTTTGCAGATGATTTTTGATGATCTAATTCCTAATTTGCCAAGACACGGGGAGGTTAAAAGGCTGGTGCAAATAAACACCCATATCTTCGCAGACTGTTGTGCCATCCGTCACGACTTCAGTGGAAGAATTACTCATCTGTGGGAGAAAATGTATCCACCAGAAAGATGGAGTTGTATCACGAGGGTGGATGAGTCTGAAAATAAAAGGGTTGAAGAGACCAGGGCACAACAGACAGATGCTGCTAAGAAAATAAAAAGATATGCGAAGCAAAAGGATTATGACATTGAGAACGAGGTACATGAAATGGCTGAGGAGGTAAGGGTTGAGAAAGAAAGGAGGTCAAAGAAGAAGCTGATGTGGGAGAGTCTGAAAGAAGGACTAAACAGAGGCACCAATCATTTATAGAGACCTCAAGGAGAGAGGAGAGAGGCGGTTTAGATGAGGATGTGATTAGAAACCTCAACACCTCTCTGGCCAATGAGTTAAGCATGATTAAGACAAAACTCACCAATCAAGAACTTAGGGAAAGGCAGAAGGATGAAGTGATTGAGGGTATGACCAAAATGCTGATAGATCATAATAAACTGATTAAGAGACTGTTTGAGGAGGTGAAAGATCTAAAAGCTGTAGCCGGCCTGCCCAATCAGCTAACTCAACCTGAGTTAGATGATTTGAGTGATACTTCTAAGTACCCATTTCTAAATGCGGGTACATCTTCCCGGGCAGGAGAGGGCACATCTGGTGCAGCAACTGAAGAAGCTGGAGGTTCTGGTGTGAGGAAGGAGACTGAGAATGTAGAGAATGTTGAGGAGATATTTGAAGCTGGATTTGTTAACATGCAGTTTGATTTTGAGAAGGATATGGTTGGTGAAGAGGTGATAATAGAGAAATCTATTGAAAAGGATGCTGAGAAAGGGAAGGGGCTAATTGATGAAGAAGAAGATGATGAGCAACTGGTTGATTATGATTCAGAACTAGAATACTATGAGGTTGATAAGAGGCCACTAACCTATGTTGCCAAGAAGGGATACAAGGATGGAGATGTGTTTGAAATGGCCAAAGATGAATGGTTTGCCAAAGAAAAAGAGCCTGATGAGCTGACTCCCCTGTTCCAAAACATGGAGGGGTTGTGTGACATCCGTCACCTTAAGTTCCGTCAATTAACGTGGTTTTCCGTTAACTATTCCTTGATCGATCATTCCTCATCTTTATTAACTCTTTATGTGGATATCATGTGTACCTTATCATCGTTGTGCTTGTGTATTCGTTGTAGTGATGTGTTAACCTTAAAAACTTTTAAAACTTTCTTCACCGTAACCGCCCAATATAACATTTTTATATATAATAAATGTCACTAATAAACCATTTTTAAGTTATAAATATCATTAAATGAATTTTTGTAATTAATATAACTAATCCGTTAAAGTCATTTTTCAACCGAAACAAATTTTGGAAACTCGTGGGTTAAGTGCAGGGACTAAACTCGACATTTTGCAAACTTGGGCTGGGTATATAAACCCATTTCCAGCCCTAAACACCCATTACTTCATCTTCTTCATCTTCTTCATTCTCTCTACACCATTTCTTCATCTTAGCACCAAATCCAACCTGCTTGGTCTCGTTTTTGTCGTCTAGACTTCATCTACAGCCTAGTCTACACCTTTCTAGCAGGTAGACGACTTTGGTTGTCCCTTTTCTTGCTTATTCACGGCTGTCCAAACTAGGGTTTCGGGTGTTCGGGTTCAACCCGAACACATGAGGTCGTGTGGGTGCGTGTGAGGTCTTTCTGCTTGTGTTTCATGTTTGTGTATGTTTGTAGAGTGTTTCTGGAAGTCCTTGTGGTGTAAAACTCGCGTTTAGAGCACTCGGGGGCTGCTCAACCCGACCACAGTCGCGATTCTGCTGTCCAGGCGACTGGGTCTGTCATGCGATTGAGTCGTGTGACTGGGTGAGTCGTGCGACTGAGCCATGCGTCTGAGTCAATCGTGCGACTGAGTTGTGCGACTGGGTATGTCGTGCGATTGAGTCGTGCGACTGTGTGTATGTGTGCGAATGAGTCATGCGTGCGAATGAATGTATGCGATTGAGTCATGCGAACGAATGAATGTGTACGATTGAGTCAGGTGACCGACTGAATGTATGCGATTGTGCGTGTTTTGCACGACTAGAGTCCAATCGCACGAATGAAGGTTCAATCGTACGAAAGTAGCTAATTCGCACGATTGAAGGTTGATTTGCGCGTATGGAGGTTGAGTCGTGTGATTGGGTGTTGTGTGGTACGACTGAATGCCAGTCACACGAATGAAGGCTCAATCGTACTAATGAAGCTGATTCGCACGACTGAGGGTTTATTCGTGCGTATGGAGGTTGAGTCGTGCGTCTGCTCTTGTCGTGCGACTGTAATTGTTGTGTTTGATTTCCTTCTTGTGCGTGGTGAGTGTAGGTCGTGTGATGTTGAGGTAACATTAACACAGTTGCCATTGTTCGGCCACAAATATTAAAGTCAATGCTAAAAAGGGCACAAATACTATTCAAAACAAATTAAACTAATGTTTTACAACTATCAACCGACTTATAACTATTGACATTTATCTAATACTTCTTCAATAACAATGAAACTTTTACTCAAATATCATCAACAATGGCGACAATGTCTAGTACTTGGATCTACATAAGATCTAGTACGTGTGTCTGTTTGTGTGAGTTACACGCGACCCAGCCGATACAACCCGAACTGACCGATCATTATTATGCGCTTATTTCATATCACTAATGCTTAACAATAACTGTCAATAGGTGTTTGACCGTTCATTTGCATACTACATTGGGATACATTGATCTTACATACTTACCACTTAACAAGTGAGTTTCGTGGCCCCTATTATGCTTATACAATATTTCAGTCGTTTACAACTTGGGGGAAAAGTATGCTCACCCATTTTCAATGCTGTACAACTTACTTACATTTTACATACAAGGAATCAACGTGATACTGTGTTACAAGTACTTATATGATACATGCTTGGGTCTGCTGTGTTGTTCTATCTTTGCAACTATTTAATTCCAGTGTGGGAACCGACGGTTAGGTATTGGTAGTACTACTGGGTTGACACCCCCACCTTTGTTCGATGGTATACTAGTTGGTACCATCAGTGGCCAGGAACGGGCCCTTGGGTGAATATATGCCGACAATATCTTTGTGTACGTCGCTAGGTTTGGTTGCAAAGCTCATTGTCATGTGATTTTACTTGTGTATATAACTGTATTCACGGTATTCCGCAACGCTTATAATATACAACATCACTTACTTATTATTTACTTAAACCAGCGAGCTCACCAACAATTATGTTGACCGTTTTGAGCATATCTTTTCAGGTGATCATGCAAGTTCAGGGATCTAGGTGTGCTGCCTTAGTGGAGACCCTAGGATGCATTTTTGGGACTTAACATGTTTGACAAACAATTATTTTGAACAATGTTGATCTGTGTAAACAATTTCAATCTTTTGAAACTTGTTCCCGGGTTGTGGGAATATTTATTACAATTTCATCTTTATTTGGTTATGTGAATCATTATCATGTTTATGCTTATGGCTATGTTGTCGTGAACATTGACTAAACACGACACAAGTCCCCTTGTTGTCGGGTGTCGTCATGACACGCTTGTCATCGTTTTTTTATATTGCATCTCTATCGCTTACCATGTGTTATGACGATCCCGATCTCGTTACATCCCCGTGTTTCCGCTTTTAGCGGGGGTGTGACAGATTGGTATCAGAGCCATTGGTTATAGAGAATTAGGGAATACGCTTGACCTAGACTATAACCTAGGAACCTTCATGTAGATTTGCATGCTAGGATCTGTATGCATATTATATCTCGTGTATGTGTTCCTCGCTGTTTGATTTGTTCATCTATTTGTTATGTGATCTTTCAACCCTATGAGAGAGCCCTTGTGCTCACTCTTTTATGGGATGCTTCTATTGGATCTTCCGTTCCCTCTGCGCGCCGAGTTGGTTTAACAAATCCGGGTATTGAACCCGAAGAGATCTTCACAAATCATGCTAATGCGCTTGACCTTGGACATTGAGATTAACCCTGAGGAGGTTATGTCTGAAACCTCGAAAGAGGAGGAAATAGACAACCTTCGCTAGACTAAACGTGATTATATACATGGACATACAACTGTTATGATGGACTATTGTTGAGACATTACCCAATCATGGTGTGAGAACTACACGAATTGCATGCGATGTGTGATGACAATAAGTGTGATATTAACTTGGGAATACTGGACTTGATGAGTGTTATGGATAATACACTTTGAAATGATTTAAGCTTACGTGTTTACTATTTCTATGATTAGAAAATGCCGCCTCGAAGAGTTACCCGCAGCAATAGTGGCGGGAGTGAAGCCCCAAGGGGCAGAGGCCGAGGCAGAGGCAGAGCACCAAGAACAAGTGATGCTCCTGCCAGTAACAATCAGGGAACAGGGAACGCTGATATGGCAGCCCTGATCGCTCAACAGTTAGCCGCACTGATTCCTACTATCGTGGCCCAAGTGAGCGACGCACTCCAGCAACACCACCCTCACGGGGATGGTGGCAACGATGATGGAGATAATGGAGAAAGAGCTCACGGTGGAATTGAAACTGAGGTGGGAAATGGAAACCCGACCGGGAATGAAAGCAACCAGGAGACCGGAAATGGTGGTACAGCCGGTATTGAGATTGGGGTTGTTAATGCCAGACGGGGGTGTACGTACAAACAGTTTGTGGCTTGAAAACCGAGGTAATTCAATGGGAAATGTGGGGCGATAGCCCTAACCAGGTGGCTAGAAAAGATGGAGGCAGTGATTGACATCAGTGAGTGCCTCGACAGCCAGAGAATCAAATATGCCACCTGCTCACTGCAGGGCAAGGCCCTAACCTGGTGGAACACCCAGGTTCAAGCTAGAGGAAGAGAATCTGCGATGCAGATGTCATGGGATGAGTTTAAAGCCTTGATCACCGAGGAATACTGCCCCCTCAATGAGATGCAGAAATTGGAGCATGAGTTCTGGAATCATGCTATGGTGGGGGCCGGGCATGCAGCTTATACCGACCGTTTTCATGAGCTGGCAAGGTTGGTTCCGCATTTGGTCACGCCGGAATCAAAGAGGATTGAGAGGTACATTTGGGGACGTGCGCCTCAAATTATAGCAATGGTTATTGTAGCTGCTCCTCCTACTATTCAAAGCGCAATTCTGAAGGCTGGTGTTTTGACTGGTGAGATGGTGAGAACGGGGGTTCTGGGCAGAGGAGCAAAAAAGAGAAAGGATGTTGGTGAAACGAGCCGGTCGAGTGCCGGGAAGTTTGATAAGAGGGTCAAGACGACCGGGAATTTTGTGGCCGTGTCTCAGGCCAAGAGAGAGTATGTGGGGCCGCACCCCAAATGTGACAGGTGCAACTATCATCAACCCCCAAGAATGTAGTGTCGGGTGTGTGCGAACTGAAGATGCCCGGGGCATTTGGCAAGAGATTGTAGAACTGCGCCGAATCTGGTGGCACCCGTCAACGCGGTTAACCCCGCCGGGAATGCAAGGGCTTGTTATGAGTGTGGAAGCCCCGATCATTACAGGAACATGTGCCCCAGACTGAATCAGGCACCGGGTCAGCAAGGAAACAACCAGCAGCAAGTGATGGCTATAGCTGGGAATCAGGGCCCGACTACTCAAGGGAATGCAGCTCGGGGACGTGCATTTGTCATCGGAGCCAACGATGCTCGTCAGGACCCGAATGTTGTCACGGGTACGCACTTACTCAATCATCACTTCGCATCTATATTATTTGATACTGGAGCAGACAATAGCTTTATATCTTCTGAGTATGTGCAATTGCTTGATTTGAGTCCTAGTAGGCTAGAAACTAGCTACTCTGTAGAGATGGCCAATAGTAGAGTTGTTTAGGCCGATGAGATTATTAGGAAGTGCTCGTTAACATTGGAGGACCATGCCTTCGATATAGACTTGATACCTTTCGAGCTAGGAAGTTTTGACGTGATTGTGGGTATGGATTGGTTGTCGCAAAACGGAGCAGAGATTGTCTGTAGGACAAAGTAGTAAGAATCCCCATGCCGAACGGGGAGGTACTCAAGATTAAGGGAGAACGACCGGGAAGGAACTTAAAGCTTATTTCCTGCATGAAAGCACACCAGAGTTTACGAAAGTAGTGCTACGCTTTTCTGGCTCATGTGGTTGGAAAGAAAGACGAAGAGAGGAAACTAGTAGATATTCCAGTGGTACGTCACTACCCAGATGTATTTCCAGATGACTTGTCTGGTTTGCCTCCTCCACGACAGGTGGAATTCCGTATAGAGTTGGTTCCTGGAGCTACACCGGTAGCAAAGACGGCATATCGACTAGCGCCATCCGAAATACAAGAGTTGTCTAGTCAGCTACAAGAGCTACTGGAGAAGGGTTTTATTCGACCGAGTCATTCACCGTGGGGAGCACGGGTACTATTTGTCAAAAAGAAGGATGGATCGTTCCGCATGTGCATCGATTACCGTGAACTGAACGAGTTAACTGTGAAGAATCGATATCCTCTCCCCAGGATCGACGACCTGTTCGACCAGCTACAAGGAGCTTCGTATTTCTCAAAGGTCGACCTTTGTTCTGGATATCATCAGCTAAGGGTTTTCGAGGACGACATTCCGAAGACAACGTTTAGGACTCGTTATGGGCACTATGAGTTCTTGGTCATGCCGTTCGGGCTGACTAACGCACCAGCTGTGTTTATGGATCTAATGAATCGGGTGTGCAAACCTTACTTGGATAAGTTCGTGATCGTGTTCATAGACGATATACTTATCTACTCTCGATCGAAAGAGGATCACGAAGAACACCTTCGGGCAATTCTGGAGCTGCTACGGGAAGAAAAACTTTTCGCCAAGTTCTCGAATTGTGAATTTTGGTTGCGGGAAGTGAAGTGTTTGGGTCATGTGGTTAACAAGGACGGGATTCATGTAGATCCCGGCAAGATCGAAGCGGTGAAGAAATGGGATACGCCCCAGACACCATCAGAGATACGGCAATTCTTAGGATTGGCCGGTTACTATCGTCGCTTCATCGCGAACTTTTCAAAGATCGCGCAGCCATTAACCCTGCTTACTTAGAAAGACAAGAAGTTTGATTGGGGACATGCGCAAGAACAAGCGTTCCAAACATTGAAAGAGAAATTGTGCAACACGCCTATATTGTCTCTCCCAGACGGAGCTGATGATTTTGTGGTATACTGCGATGCGTCACATCAAGGATTAGGATGTGTGCTAATGCAGAAGGATAAGGTGATTGCCTACGCTTCGCGACAACTTAAGGTGCACGAAAAGAACTACACCACTCATGATCTTGAGTTGGGCGCTGTAGTATTTGCACTCAAGATTTGGAGGCATTACCTGTATGGAACCAAATGCATCATCTTCACTTATCATAAGAGCCTCCAACATATTCTGGATCAGAAGGAACTTGATATGCGGCAGCAATGTTGGGTAGAGCTACTTAGTGACTACGATTGTGAAATCCGGTATCATCCGGGGAAAGCTAACGTGGTGGCTGATGCTTTAAGCCGTAAAGAACGCGTGAAACCACTACGTGCTCTAGCATTGGGATTGACCATTCAAACGAACTTGAAGGCCCAGATCCAAATGGCATAAAGTGAGGCATTGAAAGAAGAAAACCTTGCTGGAGAAGAATTCCGAGGGTTAGATAAACAGATGATTTGCAAGGATGACGGTATACAGTACTTCATGGATCGCATATGGGTACCCAGATGGGGAGGTGTACATACCTTAGTCATGGATGAAGCCCACAAGACGCGATATTCTATTCATCCTGGTGCAGACAAGATGTATCACGATCTCAAGGATCTGTACTGGTGGCCAGGCATGAAGAAAGACATTGCCTTATACGTCAGTAGATGCTTGACGTGTTCAAAAGTTAAAGCTGAACATCAGAAACCATCGGGATTATTACAGCAACCTGAAATTCCCGAGTGGAAATGGGAGAATATAGCCATGGATTTCATTACCAAGCTCCCTAGAACAAGCAGCTGTCATGACTCGATATGGGTCATAGTAGATCGAATGACGAAGTCAGCACATTTCTTGCCTATCCGAGAAGACTACAAAATGGATAAGTTGGCGAGATTGTACATCAAGGAGGTCGTGACACGACACGGGGTGCCGGTGTCAATCATATCCGACCGTGATAGCCGATTCACTTCACGATTTTGGCAGACACTACAGAAAGCGATGGGCACTCGATTAGACATGAGTACCGCCTATCACCCTCAGACAGATGGCCAAAGTGAATGAACTATACAGACACTAGAAGACATGTTGAGAGCGTGTGTAATTGATTTTGGTGGTAGTTGGGATGCTCATCTACCGTTGATTGAGTTCTCTTACAACAACAGCTACCATACAAGCATTGGGTGTGCTCCGTTCAAAGCGTTGTATGGAAGGAAATGCAGATCACCCGTTTGTTGGCCCGAGATTGGTGAAAGTCAGCTAACAGGCCTAGAAATCATTCAAGAAACAACTGACAAGATCTTTCAAATCAAATACCGACTAAAGGCTGCAAGAGATCGCCAAAAGAGCTATGCCGACAACCGTCGGAAGCCTCTAGAATTCAACGTTGGAGATCGAGTCTTACTCAAAGTCTCCCCTTGGAAAGGAGTCGTTCGATTTGGAAAGAAATGGAAGTTATCCCCAAGATACGTTGGACCATTTGAGATTACAGAAAGAATTGGTCTAGTGGCTTACCGATTAAGGTTGCCACAAGAACTCAGCGGTGTGCATAATACTTTTCACGTGTCGAACCTCAAGAAGTGTTTGGCCGACGAATCCCTTCACGTGCCAATTGGGGAAATCAAGATTGACGAAAAGCTTCATTTTTTTGAGGAACCTATTGAGATCATGGATCGAAAGGTCAAGCAACTGAAGCGCAGTAGAATACCAATTGTTCGAGTAAGGTGGAATTCAAAACGAGGGCCAGAGTTTACATGGGAACGAGAAGATCAGATGAAACTCAAATATCCACATCTATTCGAGGATGACACTCTTGGACCTAACTCCAGCTGAATTTCGGGACGAAATTCTCTCAACTGGGGGATACTGTGACATCCGTCACCTTAAGGTCCGTCAATTAACGTGGTTTTCCGTTAACTATTCCTTGATCGATCATTCCTCATCTTTATTAACTCTTTATGTGGATACCATGTGTGCCTTATCATCGTTGTGCTTGTGTATTCGTTGTAGTCATGTGTTATGTCACACCCCGGGCCCAGAGAGGCGGGACGTAACGGTTGGTAAACAACAACCAAAATGCAGCGGAAACTAAATGGTTTATTACAATGCATCTCATAATATTTACATTAGGATATGGGTTTAGTTTCAGTTTACAAGGTGCCTCAATCTACAGTCCATGGGTATCATGACCTATCTCTTTGTAAATATTTCTTGAGGCTTCAGTAACTAAGGCTTCTAAGCTCGACCTTTTTCCTTCAACACCTACCCTCACTTCTTGCTTCGAATTTGGATATCTTCTATAGCTTGGCTAATCTACCTAGCTGTACCTGAAAGACATGCTCAAAAGATTTTGTGTCAACATAAAGTTGGTGAGTTCAAGTGCTTAAAGTGTAAAAACAAAAAGAATTTAGCAAATCCTCATTTGATAAAAATAAATGAATCATAGTTTCAACATCGTGGGAGAAAAATCATAATCAATCCTGTACTCAGTCCCGGTTGGCCTCTTCTAAAGTTGTGTTTAACCGGATATTCCCGAAGGAAGAAGTGAGCCCCAAACCAGTGAACCCTACCTGCCCGGATTGTTCACCATAGTTTCTTAACAAAACCTGTTACATGCCACAAACGACCCCTTAGGATCTCAGTGGGGTACCCTTCCTAGAACGGAAGCCACTATGTGTGGGGGATTCCCCAAATAGATCTATTCATATAAAACAAGCGGTTCACAAAAGAATTAATGATCATGACATAAGTATCAGCAGGTATTCCAAAAATCCCACATACAATCATCAAGTAAAGCACAATTATAGTTCAAAAATAACAGAGCATGCTTCACCCCAAAACAGTAGTAAAAAGGGGGATCACTAGAACTCACCTGGTATCCTTATATAAATTCTGAGCTCGGTAAAGAAATGCGAAGGTCACCAACAAAGCAATCCTAATTAGAATATATGAGATTCATGTTTAGAATTAGCACGATGTCATTACATGCGTGCGGTTGAGCTCTTTAGTTAGCTTAAAGTTAACGATTAGTATCATTGATGCAGATTAGCTTCTTGTAAAATTATCAATTGTTATGCACTCACTCGTGCATATTAGGTTAATTAATGTCTTTATCCGATAAATGATTCTTTGCATAAAGAGTGTAGCCATAACGGTTGATATCAAGGATTCAAATCTTTATAGATAGTTTTTAATGATGAAGTAAGTAATCTATAATGTTTCAAATGATGTTTATAATGCTTTCACTTATATCATAATGTTAAATTGATTGATGCTAGAGTAATCCAAATATTGATAATAGTTGTCGATATATTAATTAAAGGGGTGATACAAATAATATTATTTCCAATAATAATTAGATGATCGACTATGAATAGTAACAAGATGATGGATTATTATAGTATATTCAAGTCTTTTATCTTAAATAAAAACGTGTAGATGTCGGTTAACCCATGTATTTATTGTATATGTATATGCACAATCGTATTTGTATGTATTTTACATCTCGAAGCCTAGTATGGATTTAGTGTGACATGGGATCAAATTGAGTTGTATCGTCATTAACATGTTATAATCCTTCTTATATTGTAATGATACATATATTTCTATCTTGGTTGATTTCTGATAAATATCGTTGCTACTTAAGTCTCATGTTAGAACTATCCATTTAAATCAGATAATATCTCAAGTGGCGTTTGCTTTCGTTTTATAACTTATGTATTTTATATAATTAGAGCTCAAGTAACACGCATATAAATTATAATTAAATTTCAAATGTGTTGCGCGTGCGATTATACCTTTCACTCGGTTCACGTTCGCTAACCCACTCATATTGCTCTTGATCTAATCGCGTTCACGTTCCGTTGACTGCTCGTTGACCAAGTTTGACCAGTGGTTATCCAAAACCTCACCTTGACTTTCTAACACAACCCTAACCATAATCGACAGCAACAATCACGATCAACACCACTACAACACGACTAAAATACCATTTCAACCACGATTTTCACAATCATCCTAACCGAACTTTAGTCCATCATCATAGAAGCCCAAAACAACAACCAAACTTGAAACCCACAACCAAGAACCACAATCACAACCATCTCCACCATCACCGTGCACCACCATTACAACCATCATCATCACCGTGCACCGCCATTACAACCACCATCATCACCACCTAAACCCGACAACCATAGATCACAGCCAACTATCGCAGCTGCCATCACCACAACCGCCACCTTCGGGAACCACCGATCGACCACCGCTGCCCCCAACATCAGCCACAGCCGCGACAGCCACCTTCATTGCCAAAACCCTTCTGCCGTCATCTTCAAATGCCCATAACTTTCAAACCGTTAAGAGTTAGACAATGCCGCTACCACCGTTGGAAATATCTCGTCGAGACGAAGAAGAGCATGGGTGGCACTCGCCGCCACTCGCCGCCAGTCGCCGGCGCCGGCGTCCTGAAAACTCGCCGGAACCCTAGCCGCCGCTGCCTTCTCTTCCATATCTTCAACACCGTTGCGAATTAGAAGAAACCGCCACCACCATCGTGATCAGGAGGTCGTGATTAGGGGGGGTAGGCCAAGACCTGGCCGGAAACCGCCGCGCCGCCGCCTGCTCCGGCGAAGTCAGCCATGCAGCCTCTTGAGAGCATTTTTGCTGGGTTTTAGGGTTTGTAAATGAAGAAAAGGTGGAAAAGTTGCTTTTATACCTAGGGTTTTTGAGTGGGCTTGATTTAAAAATCGCGTATACGTCCCAAAACTTCGTTATCGCGTATTGAACGGTCTTTTGGATAAAACCTCGTTAGAAAACCTATAACAGATTTATCTAATTACTTCAGCTTGAAATAAAACAATTCGGTATATTTATGGTCAAACTCTCGGGTTTGACCTATTCGCAGGCCGGTCCATGCTTCAGTCGCGACTCGAACCACATTGCTCCTAGATAACCGTCTCACTCTCTAATTTAGAATATGATAATAAATAATAATAATTAGATAAATATTTATGACGTTATAGGGCTCGGTTGTCGTATCAGATGTCCGTTAAATGCCGGTGTATCCGGTATTCGCGTTTTTCCGACGTATTATAGCTGATTATACACGTTTGGTTAGGATCTTTTAGCAAGTACTGTTTACAATATGCATCATGATTAACAATGATTTAAAAGAATATAAACCATTATAAGTACGTTCCGATGTAAATTAGACGTTAGTAGGCGCTAGATTACCGGACTTTACACGGTATAGGTTTTGAATTGTTTTTGGTTGGATTCTTATCGTAGTTGCTTCGAATCACAATTTAATTATTATCTTATGATCACTTATTTAATTAGATGGTAAATGGGTATTGGGCCTTAAATGGGCCTTGTTTATAAGTTTGGGCCCTTATTGGGCCTAAAAAGGCTAGTTCTTTCCAAGTTTTCTTTGGTAAGCCCAATTCAATCCGGACCTTTATTGGGTCCTATAATACATTAAGTTTTCTAATTGGGCTAGATTCAGAGGTGTTACATTCTCCCCTCCTTAAAGAAATTTCGTCCTTGAAATTTTAGTATCGTTAATATTGTTTCCGAGTGTGTTGCACTCGTAGTATGAGTCTTGAGGATTTTAAAGTTATTTAGCTGAGCATTCCAGGACGAAAGTTGTCGATTATGAATCAAACAACCGGGTTTGATTTAGATTCAAGTAATTATCCCAACGTTAGAACAGGTTGACAAGATCAGTGAGTCGTTTCATGAATAGATTTTTGGCTTCACAATCAGGTCATTTAACATTTGAACAAAATTAACAAGAAGAGATTCTCCACTGAGGTTCAATGCACAATCCTACTAGGTAGATCTAGCAAGGAAACAAATACTAAAAATCCTGGCAATATCACCGTCCTCACGGAGAGTCTTACGAAAGGTTGTGAAGTATCAGAGGTTGATGTGAATGCCTTCAATTGGACTTAATAGTCAAGTCGGCTATACGTCACTATTAACTCCTTAGAATCATAAGGTAATAGGTCATAAGATGTTATAGATTAAAGTCTTTAGATCAAGGAGGGTTTTGGTTCCCTAAGGAGTATTGATTAACATTTAGGAATCGCATGATTATTCCCATAAAGCTAAAACTGAGAAGTTTTCACGATTAATAGGAACGAAGAGGTTTGGTCACACAAAAAGGTCACTACTTTTCCAACCTTCCTACTCTGGAACGATACTGCAGGCAATAATTCTAGTCTTCGAGTAGTTCCACCTATCTTAACTTACATATGTCGAGAGTTTTCCCATACAGGATGTGCCATAAGCTCTTGTGAACTAACGTTGGAAGAATTCGCAAGTTCACGATGACACGGGTGAAGTCAGTAGAAGAAAAGCCTAATTGCAAGCTATCCGCATTCATCAATGCGGGTAAGTAGAGACAAACACGGCCAAGACTTGTTCTTTCACATTTAGAAATGCGAGCGTCTTAGGACAAATGCAGATGACGGCCTCCTATCCGCACTTGTCAATGCGGTTGATATTGCCGATTGATGATCACCCTATGAGTTTGAACTAGTATTCTAATGGGTAGTCGGGAGAGTAGTACAGATAATGTATCCAAATGCATATTTTATTTTGTAAGAGTCGCGCCCTATAGTTTCAGTTTCTGTATAATGTAACTCTTCACGTGTTTCTTAAATTGTCGGGCGGCTAGAAGCTTGTCTTGCATCATTGCACTAACACACATCTGAAGCCTTCTAATCCGTGTCCAAACGAATTTGGCATATTCCTAGGTTACGATGCCAGTTGTATAGGCACGAGTGAAGCTTTATTTGATCCTCTTAAAATTTTCGCTTAACCCTAAACGTTGACATAACTTAATGAGTTTTTACTACTTTCGGACTTTGATAGCCCCAAATTTTAGCAAATTGTCTCGACTTTCAGGCTTATTAGCAATGTCGAGATAACAAGCATGCCTAAGTATGACTTACTAAATCCCATTCATCAGTCTCATGAATACCGTGGGTGTATGAGCCAGCCCAAACAAGCTTGAATGTGATTTTCCTATTGACTCTAATGTTTTTAATGCAATCCTTGGTAACGTCTTTATCACTTATATACCCGGCTGATAGCATTAGAAGTGTAGTCAGTATGTTACAACTATTAAACAGGTGTAACATTCTGGAAAAGGGGTTATCACTTCTTCAGGTAACTTTATTCAACTCTTGATAGTTTGTCGGTTGGTAAACAACAACCAAAATGCAGCGGAATCTAAATGGTTTATTACAATGCATCTCATAATATTTACATTAGGATATGGGTTTAGTTTCAGTTTACAAGGTGCCTCAATCTACAGTCCATGGGTATCATGACCTATCTCTTTGTAAATATTTCTTGAGGCTTCAGTAACTAAGGCTTCTAAGCTCGACCTTTTCCTTCAACACCTACCCTCACTTCTTGCTTCGGATTTGGATATCTTCTATAGCTGGCTAATCTACTAGCTGTACCTGAAAGACATGCTCAAAAGATTTTGTGTCAACATATAGTTGGTGAGTTCAAGTGCTTAAAGTTTAAAAACAAAAAGAATTTAGCAAATCCTCATTTGATAAAAATGAATGAATCATAGTTTCAACATCGTGGGTGAAAAATCATAATCAACCCTGCATTCAGTCCCGGTTGGCCTCTTCTAAAGTTGTGTTTAACCGGATATTCCCGAAGGAAGAACTGAGCCCCAAACCAGTAAACCTTACCTGCACGGATGGTTCACCATAGTTTCTTAACAAAACCTGTTACATGCCACAAACGACCCCTTAGGATCTCAGTGGGGTACCCTTCCTGGAACGGAAGCCACTGTGTGTGGGGGATTCCCTAAATAGATCTATTCATATAAAACAAGCAGTTCACGAAAGAATTAATGATCATGACATAAGTATCAGCAGGTATTCCAAAAATCCCACATACAATCATCAAGTAAAGCACAATTATAGTTCAAAAATAACAGAGCATGCTTCACCCCAAAACTGTAGTAAAAAGGAGGATCAATAGAACTCACCTGGTATCCTTATATAAATTCTGAGCTCGGTAAAGAAATGCGAAGGTCACCAACAAAGCAATCCTAATTAGAATATATGAGATTCATGTTTAGAATTAGCACGATGTCATTACATGCGTGCGGTTGAGCTCTTTAGTTAGCTTAAAGTTAACGATTAGTATCATTGATGTAGATTAGCTTCTTGTAAAATTATCAATTGTTATGCACTCACTCGTGCATATTAGGTTAATTAATGCCTTTATCCGATAAATGATTCTTTGCATAAAGAGTGTAGCCATAAACGGTTGATATCAAGGATTTCAAATCTTTATAGATAGTTTTTAATGATGAAGTAAGTAATCTATAATGTTCCAAATGATGTTTATAATGCTTTCACTTATATCATAATGTTAAATTGATTGATGCTAGAGTAATCCAAATATTGATAATAGTTGTCGATATATTTAATAAAAGGGGTGATACAAATAATATTATTCCAATAATAATTAGATGATCAACTATGAATAGTAACAAGATGATGGATTATTATAGTATATTCAAGTCTTTTATCTTAAATAAAAAAGTGTATATGTCGGTTAACCCATGTATTTATTGTATATGTATATGCACAATCGTATTTGGATGTATTTTACATCGAAGCCTTGTATGGATTTAGTGTGACATGGGATCAAATTGAGTTGTATCGTCATTAACATGTTATAATCCTTCTTATATTGTAATGATACATATATTTCTATCTAGGTTGATTTCTGATAAATATCGTTGCTACTTAAGTCTCATGTTAGAACTATTCTTTTTAAATCAGATAATTATCTCAAGTGGCGTTCGCTTTCGTTTTATAACTTATGTATTTTATATAATTAGAGCTCAAGTAACACGCATATAAATTATAATTAAATTTCAAATGTGTTGCGCGTGCGATTATACCTTTCACTCGGTTCACGTTCGCTAACCCACTCATATTGCTCTTGATCTAATCGCGTTCACGTTCCGTTGACTACTCGTTGACCAAGTTTGACCAGTGGTTATCCAAAACCTCACCTTGACTTTCTAACACAACCCCAACCATAATTGACAGCAACAATCACGATCAACACCACTACAACACCACTAAAATACCATTTCAACCACGATTTTCACAATCATCATAACCACCGAACTTTAGTCCATCATCATAGCAGCCCAAAACAACAACCAAACTTGAAAACCCTCAACCAAGAACCACAATCACAACCATCTCCACCATCACCGTGCACCGCCATTACAACCACCATCATCATCGTGCACCGCCATTACAACCACCATCATCACCACCTAAACCCGACAACCATAAATCACAGCCAACTATCGCAGCTGCCATCACCACAACCACCACCTTCGAGAACCACCGATCGACCACCGCTGCCCCCAACATCAGCCACAGCCGCGACAGCCACCTCATTGCCAAAACCCTTCTGCCGTCATCTTCAAATGCCCATAACATTCAAACCGTAAGAGTTAGACAACGCCGCTACCACCGTTGGAAAGATCTCGTCGAGACGAAGAAGAACATGGGTGGCACTCGCCGCTACTCGCCGTCATGGCACCGGCGGCCTGAAAACTCGCCGGAACCCTAGCCGTCGCTGCCTTCTTTCTTCCATATCTTCCACACCGTTGCGAATTAGAAGAAACCGCCACCACCATCGTGATCAGGAGGTCGAGATTAGGGGGGTAAGCCAAGACCTGGCCGAAAAACGTCTTGCGCCGCCGCCGCGCCGCCGCCGTGCCGCCGCCTGCTTCGGCGAAGTTGGCCATGCAGCTCTTGAGAGCATTTTTGCTTGGTTTTAGGGTTTGTAAATGAAGAAAAGGTGGAAAAGTTGCTTTTATACCTAGGGTTTTTGAGTGGGCTTGATTTAAAAATCGCGTATACGTCCCGAAACTTCGTTATCGCGTATTGAACGGTCTTTTGGATAAGACCTCGTTAGAAAACCTATAATAGATATCTAATTACTTCAGCTTGAATAAACAATTCGGTATATTTATGGTCAAACTCTCGGGTTTGACCTATTCGCAGGCCGGTCCACGCTTCAGTCGCGACTCGAACCACATTGCTCCTGGATAACCGTCTCACTCTCTAATTTAGAATATGATAATAAATATATAATAATTAGATAAATATTTATGACGTTATAGGGCTCGGTTGTCGTATCAGATGTCCGTTAAATGCCGGTGTATCCGGTATCGCGTTTTTCCGACGTATTATAGCTGATTATACACGTTTGGTTAGGATCTTTTAGCAAGTACTGTTTATAGTATGCATCATGATTAACAATGATTAAAAAGATATAAACCATTATAAGTACGTTCCGATGTAAATTAGACGTTAGTACGCTAGATTACCGGACATTACACGGTATAGGTTTTGAATCTGTTTTGGTTTGGATTCTTATCGTAGTTGCTTCAAATCACAATTTAATTTTTATCTTATGATCACTTATTTAATTAGATGGTAAATGGGTATTGGGCCTTAAATGGGCCTTGTTTATAAGTTTGGGCCCTTATTGGGCCTATTGGGCCTAAAAAGGCTAGTTTCTTTTCCAAGTTTTCTTTGGTAAGCCCAATTCAATCCGGACCTTTATTGGGTCCTGTAATACATTAAGTTTTCTATTGGGCTAGATTTCAGAGGTGTTACATGTTAACCTTAAAAACTTTTAAAACTTTCTTCACCGTAACCGCCCAATATAACATTTTTATATATAATAAACGTCACTAATAAAACCATTTTAAGTTATAAATATCATTAAATGCATTTTTATATTTAATATAACTAATCCGTAAAGTCGTTTTTCAACCGAAACAAATTGGGAAACTGTGGGTTAAGTGCAGGAACTAAACTCGACATTTTGCAAACTTGGGCAGGGTATATAAACCCATTTCCAGCCCTAAACACCCATTACTTCATATCTTCATCTTTTCATTCTCTCTCTACACATTTCTTCATCTTAGCACCAAATCCAACCTGCTTGGTCTCGTTTTCGTCGTCTAGACTTCATCTACAGCCTAGTCTACTCCTTTCTAGCAGTAGACGACTTTGGTTGTCCCTTTTCTGCTTATTCACGGTTGTCCAAACTAGGGTTCGGGTGTTCGGGTTCAACCCGAACACATGAGGTCGTGTGGGGTGCGTGTGTGAGGTCTTTCTGTTGTGTTTCATGTTTGTGTGTTGTTTGTAGAGTGTTTCTGGAAGTCCTTGTTGTGTAAAACTCGCGTTTAGAGCAGTCGGGGGCTAGTCAGCCCGACCACAGTCGCGATTCTGCTGTCCAGGCGACTGGGTCTGTCATGCGATTGAGTTGTGCGACTGGGTGAGTCGTGTGACTGAGCCATGCGTCTGAGTCAATCATGCGACTGAGTTGTGCGACTGGGTATGTCGTGCGACTGTGTGTATGTGTGCGAATGAGTCATGCGTGCGAATGAATATATGCGATTGAGTCATGCGAACGAATGAATGTGTGCGATTGAGTCAGGTGACCGACTAAATTATGCGATTGTGCGTGTGTTCGCACGACTGGAGTCCAATCGCACGAATGAAGGTTCATCGTACGAAAGTAGTAGCTAATTCGCACGATTGAAGGTTGATTCGTGCGTATGGAGGTTGACTCGTGCGATTGGGTGTTGTGTGGTACGACTGAATGATAGTCACACGAATGAAGCTCAATTGTACGAATGAAGCTGATTCGCACGACTGAGGGTTGATTGTGCGTTTGGAGGTTGAGTCGTGCGTCTGGTCTTGTCTGCGACTGTAATTGTTGTGTGTGTGTTTATTTCCTCTGTGCGTGGGTGAGTGGTGTAGGTCGTGTGATGTTGAGGGGGTAAATTAACACAGTTGCCTCGGCTAGACCAAAAATATTGAAAGTAACGTAACAAGGGCACAAATACTATGTCGAGACAAATTAAACGAACGTTTACAACTATCAACCGACCTCTAAACTATTGACATTATCAATACTACCTTTCACTCGGTTCACGTTCGCTAACCCACTCATATTGCTCTTGATCTAATCGCGTTCACGTTCCGTTGACTGCTCGTTGACCAAGTTTGACCAGTGGTTATCCAAAACCTCACCTTGACTTTCTAACACAACCCCAATAATCGACAGCAACAATCACGATCACACCACTACAACACCACTAAAATACCATTTCAACCACGATTTTCACAATCATCCTAACCGAACTTTAGTCCATCATCATAGCAGCCCAAAACAACAACCAAACTTGAAAACCCTCAACCAAGAACCACAATCACAACCCCTCAACCAGAACCACAATCACAACCCATCTCCACCATCACCGTGCACCGCATTACAACCACCATCATCATCGTGCACCGCCATTACAACAACCACCATCATCACCCCCTAAACCCGACAACCATAAATCACAGCCAACTATCGCAGCTGCCATCACCACAACCACCACCTTCGAGAACCACCATCGCCCACCGCTGCCCCCCAACCTCAATCCACATCGCGCAAGATCCGCTAGCCGCTCACAGCCACCTTTCATTGCCAAAACCCTTCTTCCGTCATCTTCAAATGCCCATAACATTCAAACCGTAAGTTAGACACGCCGCTAACCACCGTTGAAAGATCTCGTCGAGACGAAGAAACATGGGTGGCACTCGCCGCTACTCGCCGTCATGGCACCGGCGGCCTGAAAACTCGCCGGAACCCTAGCCGTCGCTGCCTTCTTTCTTCCCTACTTCCACACCGTTGCGAATTAGAAAGACCCGCCACCACCCTCGTGATCAGGAGGTCGAGATTAGGGGGGTAAGCCAAGACCTGGCCGAAAACCGTTGCGCCGCCGCCGCGCCGCCGCCGTGCCGCCGCTGCTTCGGCGAAGTTGGCCATGCAGCTCTTGAGAGCATTTTTGCTGGTTTTTAGGGTTTGTAAATGAAGAAAAGGTGGAAAAGTTGCTTTTATACCTAGGGTTTTGAGTGGGCTTGATTTAAAAATCGCGTATACGTCCCGAAACTTCGTTATCGCGTATTGAACGGTCTTTTGGATAAGACCTCGTTAGAAAACCTATAATAGATTTATCTAATACTTCAGCTTGATAAAACAATTCGGTATATTTATGGTCAAACTCTCGGGTTTGACCTATTCGCAGGCCGGTCCACGCTTCAGTCGCGACTCGAACCACAATTGCTCCTGGTAAAACCGTCTCACTCTCTATTTAGAATATGATAATAATATATAATAATTAGATAAATATTTATGACGTTATAGGGCTCGTTGTCGTATCAGATGTCCGTTAAATGCCGGTGTATCCGTTATCGCGTTTTTCCGCGTTTATAGCTGATTATACACGTTGGTTAGGATCTTTTAGCAAGTACTGTTTATAGTATGCATCATGATTAACAATGATTTAAAAGAATATAAACCATTATAAGTACGTTCCGATGTAAATTAGACGTTAGTACGCGCTAGATTACCGGACATTACACGGTATAGGTTTTGAATCTGTTTTTGGTTTGGATTCTTATCGTAGTTGCTTCGAATCACAATTTAATTTATTATCTTATGATCACTTATTTAATTAGATGGTAAATGGGTATTGGGCCTTAAATGGGCCTTGTTTATAAGTTTGGGCCCTTATGGGCCTATTGGGCCTAAAAAGGCTAGTTTCTTTCCAAGTTTTCTTTGGTAAGCCCAATTCAATCCGGACCTTTATTGGGTCCTGTAATACATTAAGTTTTCTAATTGGGCTAGATTTCAGAGGTGTTACATGTTAACCTTAAAAACTTTTAAAACTTTCTTCACCGTAACCGCCCAATATAACATTTTTATATATAATAAACGTCACTAATAAAACCATTTTTAAGTTATAAATATCATTAAATGCATTTTTATATTTAATATAACTAATCCGTTAAAGTCGTTTTTCAACCGAAACAAATTTGGGAAACTCGTGGGTTAAGTGCAGGAACTAAACTCGACATTTTGCAAACTTGGGCAGGGTATATAAACCCATTTCCAGCCCTAAACACCCATTACTTCATCTTCTTCATCTTCTTCATTCTCTCTACACCATTTCTTCATCTTAGCACCAAATCCAACCTGCTTGGTCTCGTTTTCGTCGTCTAGACTTCATCTACAGCCTAGTCTACTCCTTTCTAGCAGGTAGACGACTTTGGTTGTCCCTTTTCTTGCTTATTCACGGTTGTCCAAACTAGGGTTTCGGGTGTTCGGGTTCAACCCGAACACATGAGGTCGTGTGGGTGCGTGTGAGGTCTTTCTGCTTGTGTTTCATGTTTGTGTATGTTTGTAGAGTGTTTCTGGAAGTCCTTGTTGTGTAAAACTCGCGTTTAGAGCAGTCGGGGGCTAGTCAGCCCGACCACAGTCGCGATTCTGCTGTCCAGGCGACTGGGTCTGTCATGCGATTGAGTTGTGCGACTGGGTGAGTCGTGTGACTGAGCCATGCGTCTGAGTCAATCGTGCGACTGAGTTGTGCGACTGGGTATGTCGTGCGACTGTGTGTATGTGTGCGAATGAGTCATGCGTGCGAATGAATATATGCGATTGAGTCATGCGAACGAATGAATGTGTGCGATTGAGTCAGGTGACCGACTAAATTTATGCGATTGTGCGTGTTTCGCACGACTGGAGTCCAATCGCACGAATGAAGGTTCAATCGTACGAAAGTAGCTAATTCGCACGATTGAAGGTTGATTCGTGCGTATGGAGGTTGACTCGTGCGATTGGGTGTTGTGTGGTACGACTGAATGATAGTCACACGAATGAAGGCTCAATTGTACGAATGAAGCTGATTCGCACGACTGAGGGTTGATTTGTGCGTTTGGAGGTTGAGTCGTGCGTCTGGTCTTGTCGTGCGACTGTAATTGTTGTGTTTGATTTCCTTCTTGTGCGTGGTGAGTGTAGGTCGTGTGATGTTGAGGTAACATTAACACAGTTGCCATTGCTCGACCACAAATATTAAAGTCAACGCTAAAAAGGGCACAAATACTATTCAGAACAAATTAAACTAACGTTTTACAACTATCAACCGACTTATAACTATTGACATTTATCTAATACTTCTTCAATAACAATGAAACTTTTACTCAAATATCATCAACAATGGCGACAATGTCTAGTACTTGGATCTACATAAGATCTAGTACGTGTGTCTGTTTGTGTGAGTGTGAGTTACACGCGACCCAGCCGATACAACCCCAACCGACCGATCATTATTATGCGCTTATTTCATATCATTAATGCTTAACAATAACTGTCAATAGGTGTTTGACCGTTCATTTACATACTACATTGGGATACATTGATCTTACATACTTACCACTTAACAAGTGAGTTTCGTGGCCCCTTTTACGCTTATACAATATTTCAGTCGTTTACAACTTGGGGGAAAAGTATGCTCACCCATTTTCAATGCTGTACAACTTACTTACATTTTACATACAAGGAATCAACGTGATACTGTGTTACAAGTACTTATATGATACATGCTTGGGTCTGCTGTGTGGTTCTATCTTTGCAACTATTTAATTCTAGTGTGGGAACCGACGGTTAGGTATTGGTAGTACTACTGGGTTGATACCCCCACCCTTGTTCGATGGTATACTAGTTGGTACCATCAGTGGCCAAGAACGGGCCCTTGGGTGAATATATGCCGACAATATCTTTGTGTACGTCGCTAGGTTTGGTTGCAAAGCTCATTGTCATGTGATTTTACTTGTGTATATAACTGTATTCACGGTATTCCACAATGCTTATTATATACAGCATCACTTACTTATTATTTACTTAAACCTGCGAGCTCACCAACAATTATGTTGACCGTTTTGAGCATATCTTTTCAGGTGATCATGCAAGTTCAGGGATCTAGGTGTGCTGCCTTAGTGGAGACCCTAGGATGGATTTTGGGGACTTAACATGTTTGACAAACAATTATTTTGAACAATGTTGATCTGTGTAAACAATTTCAATCTTTTGAAACTTTTTCCCGGGTTGTGGGAATTTACATTACAGTTTCATCTTTATTTGGTTATGTGAATCATTATCATATTTATGCTTATGGCTATGTTGTCGTGAACATTGACTAAACACGACACAAGTCCCCTTGTTGTCAGTTGTCGTCATGACACGCTTGTCATCGTTTATTTATATTGCATCTCTATCGCTTACCATGTGTTATGACGATCCCGATCTCGTTACATCCTCGTGTTTCCGCTTTTAGCGGGGGTGTGACAGGTTGAGCAAAAAGGAAGCAGACAAGAAAATCATCAGTTGGTGTTACAACCCCAGCCTCAAAATGTTTATGATTAAGAGGAGAGAGGGGTGGTATAAATTACATGCATAAGAGGAAGGCCTTCAAGACCTTACCCAAATGGGATCCGAGGAGGTTGGCGGTGCTGCCATTACTAAAAGCTCATCTAAGTGAAAGAGCATCATTGCTTGAGAAGGAGATAAAGAATGGACTAAATGACAATTTTGAATCATTTGGATTTATGAAGGCCGAAAGGAGAAGATCCAAGAAGGATAAAGACTGGGAGATGGGGAAAGGGAAGATTGTGCTAAGGGTGAAAGCCCCCTAAGACAGTGAACAAGATCAGATTGGCAGATCCCCTCCCCAACAGCTACAAGGCTTTGAGAAGTAGTTCCATGATAACAACACGGGGGAGGCGGTGATCAGGACAAAGAATGGAGGTGAATTCAGAGTGTTTGATCCCATGGAATTGTTTAATTTCTGTGATGAGAACCTGCTAGTTCTATGCGAAAATCATATTAAAGCAGGAGCAGGTGATGAGACAAGAAAGGAAGCCAGTCTGTTTTTGACTGTGGCTAACAAAGTGAGAGGAGTGTGAGCTGAAGTGAAAGAGATGGCCGAGAAAGTAAGAGCTGAAGATGAGCTAAACATGGATGTCTAGGATTTGGCCAGACAGTTTGAGCAAGCAAGTGCCCATCCCGAGGGAGCTAATGAAGCTGGAGGTGACCAGAGTGTATTATTTGCTGAAGCTCCTAAGGAGGTTGCTGTAGGAGCTGTAGAAGACACATGAGAGGCAGCGGGGGAGACTGGAGCTGATCAGGAAGAATCTATGTCTCAAGCCCCTGGGGAAGAAACTGCAGGAACAGATATAGATAAATCAGAAGCAGCGAAAGAGACTGGAGCTGACGAGTCAAATCAAGAGAGTTGAAGGCGGTAAGATCCAACCTAGGAGGAGTATTGAAGATCAAGTATAGGTTGGACTCACCTTAGTTTAGTTTAGATTATGTTTATATTACTTTGTAATAGGTTTAATGTTAGTTACTTTTAAATGTAATACATTTTATTTAGTTTTATAGTCCAGCGAAAATACGAGCGAAATTACAGTTTCGCACATAGTCGGCTATTATAGTTCACCCAGCGAAACTGTTGTTTCTGCTGGGCGAAACTATAGTTTCGGAAGAACAGTTTCGCTGCCAGCGAAACTGTCTGCGAAACTAAGACTGCTATATATAGTTTTGATCATTTTCATTGTTAGGTAATCTTGCAAAACCCTAATCGTTTATCATTGTTGCAAGTATCCTTTGTAAGCAGTCATTTCACATCAATATCATTGTGCTTTGTTATTATTGAGTATATTGATCATCATTGTCTTACTTTGATTCACTAGTTATTGTTCTCAATCTTCTTTATCTTACTTTTCTATTGTTTGTATTTGATATTGAACGATTCAACAACTCATTTGTACTGCAAATCGCTCAAATGGAACAACACAAACTTAGATAAATGTTCTCTGGTGTTTAATATTGACACTAGATATCCAAATGCTGTAAGAAAGCCAATAAATGGTTTTATTTTAAACATTAAATGTTCTGTTTAAATATAGCAAGTTGTGTTGATTGCTTCAGCCTAAAATGATATGGGCTATAGAGAGTCAGCTAGCATTGATCTGGCTGCTTCTACTAATGTTCTGTTTCTCCTTTCCGCTATTCTATTTTGCTGACAAGTTCTTGCTACATTGAATTAATGACGTATCCCTTTCTTTGCCCAAAAAGAAGAAATAAAGTCATACTTAAATTCAGTACCATTATCACTTCTTAAAACTTTAACTTTAAGATCCAATTGATTCTCAATCTTAGTGATAAATGATTTGGCAATTTTTGATCTTTCTGACTTGTGTAGTAGAAAGAAAATCTAGGTGAATCTGGAATAGTCATCTACTATAACAAGACATTATTGCTTCTTTCCTATGCTTAGGATGTTTATTGGACAAAATAAATCCATATGAAGAAATTTGAGTGGTGTGTTGTTAGAGTTTACCAATTTTGACTTATGGGACACTCTGTGTTGTTTGCCTTTCATACATGCAATACAGTGGTCTGTACAGAATAATTCTTTTTGTGGTAAACCTATTACTAAGTCTCCTTTTACAAGTTTTTTCATTTTGTTAAAATTTGAGTGACCCAATCATCTATGCCATATTTGGGAAACATCTTATGTTGCTTTTGATAATAAACATGTTTCAAGAGTTGATGCTGAAATAGTGTTCATATCAACAATATATGTGTTGTTTTGGTGAGGTGTTTTCACAAGGATACAGTCTTCAGGAATTTGAAAACCTGTCTTGAGGATGTAGCAGTTGTTGGAGTCAAACAAGGTTGCATATCCCTTATCATAGATTTGGGATACCTAAGAAGATTGAACTGGAGATTAGAGCAGTAGTTGACATTTTCAAAGCTTATCAACCCATTGGATATTGTTCCTTTTCTTGTAACCTTTCCACCTATTTATCACCTCCAAAGGCTACGTTTTCTCCATGCTTGCTTTTAAAATCCCAAAGGAGGGAACAATTGCTAGTCATATGTCGGGAGCATCCACTATCAACATACCATATTTTTTCAGGCCTTCTTTGATGTCCCTGCATAAGTAAGGAAACTAGTTAGAGGGTGCAACCTAAGCCTAGATGGTCTTGGGTTTTCCGTCTTTTCCCATAACATATAATTCTTCTAGTGTGGTATTGTCTGATGGTTTAGGAGTTCTAGATACACTAGATTTCCTTTGTGTTTGTTTAGCTTTATCTGGAGAAGTGATTTGAGCTCTTCTCCGTTGAGAGCTGATGTCAGAAGTGACTCTTCTTTGAGACTTATATCTCCTGGTTGTTTTAAAGTTTTCATAAAATGTTTTATCATTATTTAAAGCAACTTTAGTGTGAGGGGTTTGTCTTGGTGCTCCTCCTTTGTTCTTATTAGGAACAACTGAATGTTTCTCAATTGATTTATGTGAATCCAAGGATCGTCAACAGGAATTATCAGTGTCGTTTGATGGCAAGTCAACGTTTGCCGAATCAACGTTGATTTGGTTTAATTGTTTGAAATAACTTTAAATATCAATAAATGTTCAAGAACAGACAAATCTACGAAATTAAAATCAATTAAACACAACTAACACTGATAGATCAATCGATCTAAATCAATGAGCACTTGGCTCTGATACCACCTGTGAATCCAAGGATCGTCAACAGGAATTATCAGTGTCGGTTGATGGCAAGTCAACGTTTGCGGAATCAACGTTAATTTGGTTTAATTGTTTGAAATAACTTTAAGTATCAATAAATGTTCAAGAACACATGTAACAAAACAAAATTAATGATTAATCAGTATTTCATTAGAACATGTTAATGATTACAAATATAATGAATGAATGATATCAAAGTATGTTATGATGTGACGGCTGCTAGGGTTTGATTGAGAGACTTTGAAGTGATTGTCGTATTGCTATTGCTGTTGTCGATCAATCAATCGTCTAACGCCATCGTACTTGAATCGAAACCTAGGATCCATATATATAGACAATGATGTTTCAGTTATATGAAACACCGGATCTCTTGGGATTTGATTTGTTTCAGTTAAGGAATCATTTGATTTCTCGGGATTCGCATAACTGCCTTGTTGACTTGTTGACTTGTAACACTTCTATTATACAAGTGTTTGGACTCCGCAGGAATAGTGTCTTCAGTAGGAATTTGATCTTCCGTAGATGATTTGTTCTTCCATAGATGATTTGTTTTTCCGAAGGAGTCTTGTTCTTCCGAAGGAAACTTGTTCTTTACTGGTCGTTCATCCGCAGAGGATCTTCGGATGTAAAGTTACTTGTAAAAAATATATCTACGCAAGAACAAAATGTTCATCCCTAGATGTTTCTTACACTTGGTCAATTTCATAAATTGACCAATTATAATGTTTGTACCTGCAACCATACATAAATCAACACACACATAAATGGGTTAACCTATATATTTAATGCATACACAATAATGAATTACAAATATTCATTACAGATATTAATTCAAGTACTTAGCCTATACATAATGAACTAGATCTACTGATCCTAGACCTAAAAATTTCTCAACTGGATGTTATTTGGTTGGCTTTTTATTTTTCTAGTTGAAAAAGCAATTTGTAGTTCTATAATTGTTTCTTTCACAGATTGAACAATAATATGAAAGTGACATGATTATGTACTATGATTGTTCATGTTATAGTACTTGCAGTACTTGTCATATTTGTACTTATCTGTAGTGTGTGTGTGTGTGTATTGATCACATCACTCACAGTAGGGCAAATTTGTAGTACTCTGTTTGTTAGAAACTTTTGATTTTAAATTTGATTTCAAAGGCATTTCAAAAGTTATAGTTGGTTGTTTTGACTGACAGAGAATTTTCCTTTCCCTTTGTTTTATTTGTTTGATAAAAGAAGTGGAAGATTCACTCTTTCTACCACCGGAGCAGATATCAAAAACTTGTGTTTGCTTTGTTTATTTGATTGGTGCATCAACCACTTTTGAAACCTTTTTGGTTTTAGTAATTAGTTGGTCAGACTCATCATCCAATAAGTCCTCAATATCTTCATCAATTGTTTGTTTATTATATTTATTATTTTCTCCTTGATAAAACTTTGTTGATTTGATTTGTGATGGTGCTTGACAATCAACAAATTTTATCAAAGGTGTCTTGGATATTAATGATGATTTGGATGATGATGATGATGGTTTGGAGTCATCAGTCCTATCATGTGGATCAAGAGACTCTCCTTATTTTGTTGTAATGGAATCACGAAGTGGAATAAAATTGTTATTATAAGGTGGATTAACCTTATTCTATCCCAATCCTGAAGGGTCTTTAAGAGCCCTTTTTCGAGCAAGAAGTTCTTCAAACTTCTTATTGTTCACCTAAAATTTTTGAAGTTTCACTTCAATTTTTCAGCCTGTAATGTTTTTGACTGAGTCAATGATTCAGAGAGTTGCTCTACTTGAGCTACAAGTGTTAACTTTTCAAACATAAGTTTGTCTAAATCATTTTTAAGTGACAATATTTTATATTGTTTTTGCGTCGTTTTTGAACTGTCATTTAAAATGTTTGTTTCAATCACCTTCTTTGAAAGTTGATCTGCATGCTCTCTGTATCTAGTGACTTCATTAATGCATGCTTGTGTACAGAGATTCTCCTTTACCTCTTTCGGGATTTTAAAGATATTATCCTCTATGTTTGCCATGAGGGCATGATTAGGAGATTAGATCTCTGCCTCATACATACTCCAATCACATTCACCATCTTGTTTAATTATCATTGCACATGATTTTGAATGTTAATTAGGGTTGTATTGTGTGATTTGTGTTGGTGCTGGGGAAGTAGGAATACTAATAGGTGGAGATATTTGTCTGGTTGAGTGATAGCTACTAGTTGTTTGTGTTTGTTGGGTGTTTCTGTCAGCTCTAAGTTGTTGACATTCTCTTGAAAAGTGACCATAGAGTTGACAGTTGTAGCATCTCACCTTGGTTTTATCAAAACCAATCTTGGTTTTCTTATCCATGCTAAAACCCTTGTTCCTTTGTAGGAACTTCTTGGATTTGTATGCTATCATTGCAACTGACCATTGAAGATCCATTTCTTCAACCATATCAGGAAGCAATTCATCCAAGTCTTGCGCTATGATCTGGGAGGGAGTGAGGTTGGCTTCTAAATATGCTTTAAAGCTTGTTGAGAAAGCTACAAAAGTTGTTTTTTGCTCCTCGCTTTGTAGAATGATTGTTAGTGTATCCATGGGTTTCTTAAATTTGTGAATGTTTTGAGTCTTAGCTGGATGATGTTTGTTGGAGCTAGAAGCTTGTGGATGTTGTTTGCTTTGAGGTGTAGCTTCATGGGAAGCATGTACACTAGTCTTTTTGGACTTTTGTTTGTTTTGAGATGTTCAGGAGCATAAAAGAATGAAGTTTCACTAGAATCTAAGAATTCTTCATCTTCCTCCTCACAAGTGCAAGTCATGAAAGCGCTGTCTGTTTGTTTCATCTCCTTGAATTTGTAAGATTCAACACGTCTGATTGTACTATTGTTTCTGGATCTTTCATCTAACTCAAGTGCCTCTACTTTGGCAACTAGAGCATCTAATGACAATGCTTCTAGATCCAATGTTGCTTTCATCAGAGATACTGACAGAGTCCAACTCTCTTGAAGTGTATGCAAAATCTTTTGTTGATCTCCGCAGATTCATATCTGGGACCATAGACTATCATCTCATTCACCAATTGAATAAATCTATGAATCTGTTGTGGTATGGATTCTCCTTGAACATGATGAAAGGTTTCATATTAGGTTCTTACTTTTCCTTTTTGATTTCCCTTATTTCATCACTGCCTTCACACATGGTGTGAAGAACCTTTCATAGTTCATGAGTTGTTTTGATGTTTTCTACTCTTGTTAGAATCTCAAATGGTAAGGTCATAGGCAAGATGTTATAAGCCTTCATATCTGTTTTGACATTCTTGAGGTCATCACCAACTACGCTTTTTAAGCTAACCGGTTTCTGTATGTTATAACCTGGACCAAGAGTCACAAGAATGTAAGGTCCCTCGGTTACGGATGTCCATGATCTGGGTCTTGGAAAATGATCCAATTTCTGAATACGATTTTCCATTGTTTGAAGTCTGCCAGTGCAGGATCGGGTTTTGTCACTTAACACTTGTAATTCTCTCAAACTCACTTATAATTTCACTTAAACAAGATGAAGCAATGCCTTTAACAAGAGTTGATAATAATATAATAAGTAATCAAAGGAACAAGCAGGAGTATTTTCAAGGTACTTGTATATATTACTTCTCAACTCAAGATTACAAGACACTTACAAGCATGAAACAAGAGTTACAATGAGAAACTATATATACTAGATCCTACAGCCGGTTATACTTGATACCAGCTGGATTCCTAAGACTAAAGCATGTACTACAATGCTAAAGTTAAGGTATCTTAGATAAAGTATTATCTAAGATATGGTAGTCATGACATGTCCATGACTTACCTTTTGTCACCAACTAAAGATGGCAACTGTACTTAACATAAAAAGGTAAACAGTAGATTAAAGTATGATCAACTACATGGCTTTTGAGAAAACGCCATGCAGTATCTCAGAGATTTGCAGCGGGCTGTCAGACAGACCATACTTATGTCTACTGGATAATAGAAGTGTCTTCCGAAGGTTAACTGGCTTCGGAAGAACAAGTTCTTCCGAAGCCACTTATACTTCGGAAGATGCTTCTATGCTTCCGAGGCTTTGAGGACTTCTTTATACTTCGGAAGTTGACTTCAGAACTTTGTCTTCAAGTCTTGATTCTTCGGAAGTAACTTCTTTATCTTCGGAAGTTGGAGTTTTCCTTCGGAAGTGTATTTTACACTTAGACTTCGGAAGAGCTCCTTCTTCCTTCGGAAGTCCCATACTTGGCTTCGGAAGTCCTTTGTATGTTGTACTCAAAATCTTCTAAGTGACATGGTTTTGGTTGCAACAGCCTCTCTAGATCCAACAAACTCCCCCTAGGCTGATGCTACCAAAACTTCACTTTTTTCTACTTCTCAAAGTTTTCAGCACCAGGGACAAAGGATATTTGTCTCTCTCTTTGTTCTTCCTGGAAGTGGTGCTGAGAAGCTTGTACAAGTCATTCGTGGATAGGAGATCCAGTCTATCACTTTGAATGACATGTACCCTTTGTTGTGACCCTCTGAAGAGAGTTAGTTGACAGGAGTTGTAGTCATACTCCCATCTAACTATGGACTCAAGTTCAGGACCTTCAACCATTTGAAGAAAGGCTTTGCCTTTGGTTGCTGATCCTTTCCTTTCCTCATACTCTCTCAGTTTTGATTCCTCTTCGACCTTGCTTCTGGCAGTGAGCTCGGCCATGTGAAGGCTGCCTAGATGATTTCTGATGTGGGCAGCTACATCGGAGTTTGAAGGGTTGGAGAATGGTTTCTCTGCTAACTCAGCAATATCAAATCTGCTTAAGTGTAGCAGAGATGAGGCATTCAGCCTGTTAATTTCACCATTCTCTCTCTCAACAACAAAGTTGTGAGAAGAGTCTTCGAACCTCCACTGGACTATCTTCTTTCTGGGTACAAGAGGTTGTCTTGGTACCCTATCTCCTTTCTTTGTGTCTAGCAGAGTCACCAGCCTTCTCCTCAGCTTCTTTTCTTCCTCATTCAATGTATCTGAATTGAGGCCAAGGAGTCTTGCAGCTTGGTCCAAAGTTCCTCTAGGCAGATCAAGAAACTCATCTCTTGTGAGGGAACTTGAGGATCCATCAACATAAGTCAGGTTGACTGAATCCTCCTTACAGGAGATGTCGCTCAGAGTAGTGCAGTTGATGAGCTTAGTTTTGATTGCCTTGAATTCCTCTATAGAGAGATGTTTGGAAGGCTGAGGGGATGGTTTGATTGGTTGTTGGGTAGGTTTAGGAGTTTGGGTTCTGGCTAAGGTTTTAGGTTGGATGATGGGTAGTTTAAGTGGTTGAGGTGAAGGGGTTGGTAGATGTGATGGTGTAGGTTAAGGGGTGAAGGGTTCAGGTTCAGTTTTGATTGGGAAGAGAAAGGGTATAGGTTCAGGTTGAGGTTGGGTTTGGATTTTGGGCTGAGAGGTGGCTTTGAAGGTCATCCCCTGTCCCCTTCTATACATCTCTTTTCTTCTCCCCGCACGAATGTCAGCCTTGATGTCACTGACATGTCGTTGGAGAGTCTTCTCAGACATTGGACCCACTTGCCTGCCAGAGAAGCCATGAGCTTTAAGATAGTTCTTCATCCAAGCTTTCTCACCTATCTTCTTGGCGACAGACAGTCCAGCCTCTTCTTCTCTCTTCTTCTTCTCCACCAGCTTCTCCCTTGCAGCTCTCTTTCTCTCCTTCTCCATTTGATCTTGCTCTTTGTTAAAGAGCCATAAGATCGTATCACTTTTGTGTGGAGACAACTCCTCTTGAGAGAATCCTCTGGAGAGAAGGAAAGTGATCCTTTCTCTCCTGAGCTGCAGATCAGCTTCTCTTTCTTTTCTCAGCCTTTCTTCTTCCAAGGCCAACCTTGCAGCCTCTTCTTTTTGCTGTCTTTGCAGCAAGGTTGCCTTTTCAAACTCTATCAGCTCCTCTAATGGTAGCAGGAGTACATCTTCCGAAGCAGCCCCTAGACTGACAAGTCTATCAATTACCTCCACTCTTCTTCTATTGTTGACTGCCTCTTGGTTGGCTGCAGCTGCTTTTGTACTTGCAGCTAACAGTTTCCCAGTTGGTAGTCTTCCTTTCCTTCTGAGCTTCTCCAACCTTTCTTCTTCCTGAAGCTCTTCCGAAGTCATCTTCCTCTTGCCTTTTATGTCTTCGGAAGTGCTAGACTTTGGTGGTTCTTGGATAGAAGATCCAGGTTGGGTAGTGGAGGTAGGAGCTGAGGTCAATACAGATGTTATAGCTAATGGTTGGTTGAGAAAGTCCTCCCTATTAACCTCAGATGCAAGTTCCAGAATTGCATCTGTGACTATTAGATCATCGGAAATAGAAAATAGTCCTTCTGCAGCAGCAATCTCAGCTTCGGAAGTTTGTGTTGGTTCTTCCGAGGCTTCGAATTGTGCTTCGGAAGTCTGTGAAAACACACCTTCTGTCCCAACTGTTTCAGTTGCTGGGCCATCAGTCCTAGTTTCCCCTTCGAAATCAATCTCAGGTTCCACTTGGGCCTTAGGTTGACCAACTTCCTCAACGGTGGTAGGAGGTGCATTCAACCTCTGAAGCTCTTGAGCTCCAAAGTAAATCACAGACATATCTGGACTGGGTTGTTCAATCAGGGACTCTAAAAGGAACTTGTTGAAGATCCTATTTAGATCCTGAAGCATCCTTTGATCCACTTGAAAGACAACTGGAGGAGGCTCAGGGAAGATGGCAGCTTGTTGTCTTGAGCTCAAAGAAGTAAGAGCTTGACTGATGGTATCCTGTCTTTGGCTTTGTCCCTCCACATTCTCCCCCTTTTTGGTAGCATCATCTTGAGAGGTAGATGAGCTAGAGGAAGAGGTCAAGGAGACCTGAACTGGTACATGCCTAACAGATCTCTCAATCTGTGTCTCAGCTAGTTTGGCCTTGGGACTTTCAATCTCAAGTTGCTGAGTGGCAGACCTATCCTCTAAAGTCTTAACCTTTGATTCAAGGTTTGAGACTTTAGAAAGTAGGTCTCTTATGGTGAGTTGCATACTTCCCTCATCTTCTTTTGAAGAATCACGGGGAGATGAGGTAACATACCTGGTATGTTCATCCTCACCACCAGATGTGGTTTCTAGGCACCCTGGTTTCCCTTGCACAATGATGTCTCTTTCAGAGGCATCATAGGGCATGGTTGCCGTAGATTCAGTCTGACTGTCGTTACCACTGTCCGGAGGATCCATTGAGGCTCCTTCAGTAGTGGTAGTTGAATCTACATGAGTCCCCTCCACATCAGTGGGACTCACCTCAGTAGGGCTTTGCTGGTGTGGGCTAGAGACAAGAGGTTTCTCTATGCTCTGTTGATCCTTAATAGGGTGTAGTGGATCAACTTCATCGCCTTTGAGAGACATAGTCTCTTCACCAGCTCTGGTCAATAGGTCAGTGAAAGAAAAGGAATGAAGACCTAAGGACCCAAGACTTTGATCAATGTCAAAAGGCATTAAGCTGTCCCTTGGTGGCTGCTCAGGGGAGTATAGAGACTCACCCTGAGGGCTATCAGCTGGGGTTTTGGGCTCATGGGTCTGAGACTGAGGAGACTCAAGACCCATATTGAGGTCAATAGTGAAGGATTGGTGGACCTCTGGCTGAGTGGGAGCCCCTTGTTCCACTCTAGCCTTTTTGGTTTGAAGAGGAGGGGCTTGTTCAGTCAGAGTAGATTGAACAGGGGTTCGTTTGGTACGTCTCTGGTAGGTGACAGTGATGGGAGGAGAAGGTAGATTTGGAATGGTTAGGATAGTTGCTGGTGTGGGTTCATCACCTGTGGGGTTAACAGGGATGTCACCAGGAGCCGTTGGCTCAATCATACCTGGAAGTAGTGCGGTATCCCTTCCAGTATAGTTGGTAGACACTCTCTTCAAGACTTTGAAGATGGTCGGCCTCATTTGGGGAGCAGACAGAGCAGCTGCACAAACAAGCTTACCCTGATCTAGCTCGCAGTTGATTATGTGCTGGAGAAATCTGGGATACATAAAGAATGTGTCCCGTTGCAGATTTCCCATAAGGTTAGTCAGCACAAACCTTGAGTAGTTGAAGCGAAGGCCTTGTACCAACCCATGAACTAAACACCCGAGTTCATAGGGAATTTGATCCCATCCCCGGATTTGTTAGATAGACAGTGAAGAACCACATGCAGCAGGAACTTCCACTTGTAGGAGAAGTTGAATTTGTAGACTGTTGACCTGCTTACATCTCCACCGTATCCCATTTGGAGATAAGAACTATCTAAGTTAGATTTGGGGAATTCCGTCGGTGCGCATTCATCATGGAGCTCAAGATGCTCCCTGATGATCTGTTCAGTGATGATCAACTCTTGGCCACAAACACTTGACCTAATAGCACGAACCCCGTTTAGGGTTTCAATCCGACCATTTGCCGAAAATTCAGACATTTGGTTGGAGTAGATGGTAGGGTTTACGGTCAAGGCTGTGTAATATGAAGATTGGGCTAAGAAAGAAATGATATCAGAGAAGTCAGCATCCCTTGACGAGTCAAGGAGTGCGACCTGGTTGTGCTGAGAGTTTAAGGCCATTTGAGAAAGATAGCAGTAGAAAAGTTCTGAGTAAGGTAAATTGGAGAAGAAGAAAGCTTTTAGGGCAGTGAATTTGGTAAAAAGAGTGTAAGTGATTAACCGGAAGTATTTAAATGGGTGAAATGGCGGTTTAAAGGGTGGTTTGGATAAGATGATGTGAGGGTTCAGTGGATGATGTGACAGGGGCGGTAAGGTTAGACCATTTAAATAATCCGACATCATTAACAAAATCTTTACTTTTTACAGAGTGGGGTCCAAAATATTTCCGTTACACAGTAAAATCTTTCTTCCGAGCATAAAGTATTTCCGAAGGTAATGTTCTTCCGAAGGCAAATGTACCTCCGAAGGTAAATTACTTACTTCCGAAAACACATGTTGCTTTCAGGTGGAATGTATTAAGTGCTTCGGAAGTAGATCTGAGATGAACTCAATCGCTTCTTCCGAGACTTAGTATTCTTCTGAGAAGAAAATTATCCTATGAGAAATTTGCTTCGGAAGTTATGCTAGATATCTTCCGAGGGCAGATTTCTCTTCGGAAGAACTTATACTTAGTTAAATAAGAAAGGATCTTTTGTATCAGGGCTTAGATTGTATTGACATAAGACTTTACATATTGAAAAGGTTTTCAATTGAGATTAACTAATTAATGTTTATCATCCCAATAGCTGTAATTAGATATTTAAATCTTTGTTCATCAAATGCTTTGGTGAACAAATCAGCATATTGTTCATTTGAATCAACTTTGATTAGTTTTATAAGATTTTTCTCATGAATATCTCTAATGAAATGATACCTGATATCAATGTGCTTTGTCTTAGAGTGCTTCACTGGATTTTCAGTGATAGATATAGCACTGTTGTTGTCAATGTGGATAGGAGTGCTCATAAGTTGAATCCATAGTCAATCATCTGGTTTTGAATCCACAGCAGCTGAGCACAGCAACTTGCAGCAGCAATGTATTCAGCTTCAGCAGTTGATGTAGAGACACATGATTGCTTTTTGCATTGCCATGAGATGATCCTTCCACCAAGAAATTGACATCCACCTGATGTTGATTTCTTGTTGATGTTGCAGCCACCATAATCACTATCAGAGTAACCATAGAGATTAAAATCACTATTTCTTGGATACCAGAGACCTAACTTAGGTGCTCCTTTGAGGTATCTGAGGATTCTCTTGACAGCAATTAGATGAGACACCTTTGGAGCAGCCTGATATCTTGCACAAATGCAAGTTGCAAACATGATATCAGGTCTACTTGCTGTAAGATACATCAGAGAACCAATGATTGCTCTATACTGATGTTGATCAGTATCCTCCCCCTCAGAATCAGGGCATAAATCATGGTTTCTGGGTATGGGTGTCTTTGCTGCTTTACAATCCTTCATATCAAATCTTTCTAAGATATCATTGACATACTTAGATTGATTGATGAAGAACCCTTCCTTCAGTTGCTTTACCTGAATTCCAAGGAAAAAGTCCATTTTTCCCATAGAACTCATCTCGAACTTCTTCTTCATAATGCTCTCAAAGTCTTTGCACATTTGGTCATTTGAGGAACCAAATATGATGTCATCAACATAGACTTGAACTAGCAAAATGTCTTTCCCAGACTTTCTGATGAAGAGAGTCTTGTCAATGGTACCTCTAGTATAACCATTCTTCAGAAGAAATTGAGACAATGTCTCATACCACAGCCTAGGTGCTTGGTGCAGCCCATATAGAGCTTTATCCAACTTGCACACATAGTTTGGGTGCTGTGGGTCTTCAAATCCTGGAGGTTGGCATACGTAGACTTCCCTATCTATATCCCCATATAGAAAGGCACACTTGACATCAAGCTGGTATACAGTGAAATTCTTGGATGCAGCATAAGCAAGGAAGATCCTAACTGCCTCAAGTCTTGCAACAGGTGCAAAGACATTAGTATAATCAATTCCTTCCTCTTGAGTGTATCATTGAACCACCAGTCTTGCCTTGTTCTTGATAATCAAGCCTCTGTCATCTCTTTTGTTTCTGAATACCCACTTGGTGCCTATAGGTACTTGACCAGATGGTAGCGGACTAGGTTCCAAACCTTTTGTCTTTTGAATTGAAGCAACTCCTCTTACATTGATTCAACTCAGCTACTATCTTTCAAGGCATCTTCCACCTTCTTGGGTTCCATTTGGGATAAGAAGCATGAGTACAAACAGACATTCCCATTGTGAGTTTGTCCCCTTGTTCTCACACCCTCAGAGACTTCCCCTATGATGTTTTCAGCTGGATGAGTATTGTAAATTCTGAGTCTTGGAATCACCTCCAGTTGCAAAGATAGGTCCAAGTTGGACATATTTTGCTCAGGAGCTTGATTACTTGGTCCAGCTGTTATTTCAATCTCATTCAATGAGGACTGATTGAATGAAAGAGAAACATCATCATTTCTTTGCTGTGAAGCATCATTAACAGTTGCCTGTTCCTTCAAAATGCTGCTTCCATCAGCTTGGTGTTGTGCAGGATCACCTGAGGAGACTTGAAGATCATCAGGTGAATCCCTTGTTGAAGTTCCACTATTTCTTGAAATAGTTATGCTGTCAAATCTTTCAATAGTGGGAACTTGATTTGTTGTAGCTCTTGGAGAACTTGGAGCAGGTCTGGGAAGCTCAAATAGTTGATCTTCATCAGAATTGCTTTTAGCACCTGTTCCAGCTGAAACATTCTCACAAGATGGTTTAGAATAGTTTGGAAACAATTCTAAATCAAAAATATGATCAGGGCCATTCCCCCTAACACAAGGAGTGTGCTCATTAACTACAATGTTGGAGGATTCCTCAAATTGTTGGTTTTTAATATTATAAACCCTGTAAGCTTTAGAATAGGAGGAATATCCAACAAAGATAGCATCATCTGACTTTTCAGCAAATTTTGCCAAATTGTCTTTTGTGTTAAGTATGGTACACCTGCTGCCAAAGGACCTTAGAAAGCCAATGAACGGTGGCCTCTTGTTCCATAACTCATAAGGGGTCTTTCCATGTGGCTTTACTACAAGAACTCTGTTCTGCACATAGCATGCAGTGCTGACTGCCTCTGCCCAGAATGTTAGATGCAGCTTTGAATCAGCTAACATAGTCCGAGCAGCCTCAATAAGTGTCTTATTTCTCCTCTCAGCAACACCATTTTGTTGAAGAGTTCTAGGAGCACTGTATTGTCTGGCAATCCCTTTTGAGTTACAAAATGAGTCAAGAACAAAGTCTTTAAACTCAGTCCCTTGATCACTTCTAATTATTTTAACCTTGTGATCAACTTGATTTTCTATTTTAAAAATAAAAGATTTTAAAGTTTCAGCAGTTTCATCTTTAGTTCTTAAAAAGAATACCCATGTAAATCTAGTAAAATCATCAACTACCACAAGGCAATATGATTTCCTTCCAATGCTCATTATACTTGTGGGACCAAATAGATCCATGTGCAATAAGTGTAATGGAGTAGTGATAGAGTTAATAACTTTGGATTTATGAGAAGACCTGTGTTGTTTTCCTTTCAGGCAAGCAACACAGTTATCTTCGCAGAAAAATTCCTTTTTAGGCAAACCATGTACCAAGTTATTTTTAGCCAATTTATTCATTGTCTTAAAATTGACATGACACATTCGTTTATGCCATAGTGTTGACTCATCACTATCAGCTTTGGAAAGAAAGCATGATACTTCTCCCATTGGGGAAGCATTGTTCATATCAAGCTTGTACATATCCCCTCTCCTGGGAGATCTAAGAAGCACCAATTCCTGAGGAATTGTCATCTCAGGTTTGAGGATGATGCACTCATGTTCTGTGAAAAACATTTGATGCTTTTGATCACAAAACTGAGAAACACTTAACAAGTTGTGTTCAAGCTGTTTGACAAAATTAACTTTGTCAACTTTTAACTTTCCATTGGATATACTTCCTCTGCCAGAAATATATCCTCCGGCCTCACCTCCAAACTGGACAGGACCTCCATCATAATGTTGAAATTGTTGAAGAAGAGATCTATTCCCTGTCATGTGCCTGGAGCATCCACTATCTACAATCCAAATGTTGTTATTCTTGTCATATGGATGTCCCTGCACATAAGGTGAGATAATTAGTTTTGATTGGAAACCCAAGCCTTGTTGATAATACTTGTAATTGCTCTGATACCAATTGCAGGATCGGGTTTTGTCACTTAACACTTGTAATTCTCTCAAACTCACTTATAATTTCACTCAAACAAGATGAAGCAATGCCTTTAACAAGAGTTGATAATAATATAATAAGTAATCAAAGGAACAAGCAGGAGTATTTTCAAGGTACTTGTATATATTACTTCTCAACTCAAGATTACAAGACACTTACAAGCATGAAACAAGAGTTACAATGAGAAACTATATATACTAGATCCTACAGCCGGTTATACTTGATACCAGCTGGATTCCTAAGACTAAAGCATATACTACAATGCTAAAGTTAAGGTATCTTAGATAAAGTATTATCTAAGATATGGTATTCATGACATGTCTATGACTTACCTTTTGTCACCACCTAAAGATGGCAACTGTACTTAACATAAAAGGTAAACAGTAGATTAAAGTATGGTCAACTACATGGCTTTTGAGAAAACGCCATGCAGTATCTCAGAGATTTACAGCGGGCTGTCAGACAGACCATACTTATGTCTACTGGATAATAGAAGTGTCTTCCGAAGGTTAACTGGCTTCGGAAGAACAAGTTCTTCTGAAGCCACTTATACTTCGGAAGATGCTTCTATGCTTCCGAGGCTTTGAGGACTTCTTTATACTTCGGAAGTTGACTTCAGAACTTTGTCTTCAAGTCTTGATTCTTCGGAAGTAACTTCTTTATCTTCGGAAGTTGGAGTTTTCCTTCGGAAGTGTATTTTACACTTAGACTTCGGAAGAGCTCCTTCTTCCTTCGGAAGTCCCATACTTGGCTTCGGAAGTCCTTTGTATGTTGTACTCAAAATCTTCTAAGTGACATGGTTTTGGTTGCAACAGCCTCTCTAGATCCAACAGCCAGGTTTTTGTGTCTGGTGGTTTGAGAACACTGTTTGACCCTGAAATTTCAAAAGACTTTTGAGTTAATTTTAAAATTTGTTTAATTCAAACAGTTAATTTTAAATTATTGTTTGTTGATTTAGGTTGGTGCTAAATTTAATTATCCTAAGGTCACTAGAATTTGTTTGTTAATTAAGTCACTTTTAATTTGACTTACCGAATAAAAGGAATTAATTAATTTAAATTAATTAATGTCCTATGTGATGTCATAGTTAAATTCTCTGTTTAAAGGGAATATTCTATTTGAGGATGTCAATCAGTCAAAACTCTTAATGATGTCAGTCAACAAAAGTCAAAACCCTAAAAACAAATATTATGTTTTCAAAAGTTAACTTTTTGGATCAAAAAGTGACTTTTTCAAAAATTCAAAAGAAGATTATGTTTCTTCTTTGATTTGATGATGAACCAACATAATCACCGGAGATTATGAAGGTTTATAAATGATCCAAAACTAGGGTTTATCCTAGGGTTTGTTGGCGGCTGTAATTTTCTTCACAAAATTAACAATCGCTTTGTTGATTGATAAGCAAACAACCAGATTCAAGTGTATATACACTTGAATATGATGATTTCAAACTATTTGAATGATTCAAAAATGTTCAAAATGATGATTGTTTGATGAAAACTTGATAAAACAGTACTCGATGATTGTTTTATCAAAAAAAACCTTAAAACCAATGTGGTTTTTGAGGTTTGATGATGATTCCGTTTTGAAAAACATTGTTTGAATGTTGTTTAGAACTTTAACAGCACAAAATCTTCTATAAAATGCTCAAAAACCAATTAATGAATCATGTTTTATGAATTTGTTAAATGTTTGGAGTAGAAGAATGTTTCGTGAAGATTTTAAGCTCAAAAATGTATGTTATGAAGCTAATGAACCGCGGATGTCATTGTGTTGAATGAGTGGATCAAAAATCAGTGTTTGATTTGAGCCAAGGCTTTGATACCACCTGATGAAATCCAAGAAAATAGGGTTTGAAATGGATTTCCTCAATGATCTTTTCAATCTCTCACAATATAACAACAAAATTGTTATATATATTCAACACTCAATGAAAATGGTGCGAAACCCATGATCAAAGATATGAATGTCCGTGTGTGTGTGTATGATTGTGTATGTTTTTATTCTTGACTGATAATATAAATGCTTAATTGTATTGAATGTTCAAAAGCTTACAAAGGATAGGGTATACTGCTATTTATAGCCTATATAAAAAGCTATGTACAGTTACTAAAACACCCTTATGTAAAACAAAATTACATATAATCCTAAGTCTAAGTGTTGTCCGCTGTGGATGATCACATGTTCGTTGTGGATGCATAAAGTCTGTTGTGAATGATGAATGAGTCTCGCTGTGTATGTTGGTCATCCGCTGTGGACACTTGGTAAATGTTTGTCTTGTTGGTGTCTGTTGTGGATGTGTTCATCCGCTGTTGGATCTTGTTCATCCGCTGTGAAACTTGTTCATCGGCTGTGAAGTTCTTTATCCGTTTTGTGTACTTGGACTTCTTCAGACTTCATCCGCTGTGACTTTTGTGCATCCGTTGTGGGCATGTCTTCATCCGCTACCAACAATTTCAAAAAAAATTATCTACAAAATTTGAAAAGAAGTTTAAAGAATAATTAGTGACTGTTATGAATGTTAATGATACTAATATGTTAGTTAATTATTGTTTGAATGTTAGAACATATCATGTTTGATTATGGCTAGCATTATCCTTTTTATAGAGTCCAACAATAAGTCTTCTTTATAATCTTCTTAATTAGGGATGCCATCCTTCAGATACCAAGTAGCTTCTAGAATGCAAGCCCACATTTACTTAATTCCAACAGCTCACATGTCAAACTAATATGCATACAAAAGTCATCTTCGCTGAGTGAGTTCTAGGTTTACTTTATTAGATAACTTTTTAGTAAGGTATATCAACTTTATCATTCGAAAGTAGTTATCACGTATCCGATCATTATTACATACAAACTATCGCTTTATCGCCAATACTTTCATTTATTTGATATCTATGTCTCTTCAATATCCGTCAATTCCTAGTCACTATCGATGCCTATAATGAACATTGGACTTTACCGACATGCCAATCCAGGCCTTACTGTCGTACCCATCCAAGCCATTGTTGTCATGCCAATCCAGGCCTTACTAACCTTCCTGTCCGGGCCTTTACATTAATGACATGCCAATCCTGGCCTTACTGTCATGAGGGCACAACAAATGCAACCCTCCTTTACCCTTTTGCTTGCAAGGATTTACATTACAAACGTACACGTTATGGGCCCAATAAAATCCTTTAGGTTTTACTTTCATCTTTAGGTTATACATAATATAACACAACATATTACAAGACATATCATTATTACCAAGGTCATATAACAATAAGAAAAGCATGATATGAATTCATTAGAAAACCCCATTTCCCATTTAAGATAGTGTACAACACTTTGCCTTAAAAGAACTGGTCATTTAGTATGCATATCGCCCCAAAACGTTTACAACATGTATGAAATAGGGGATCAAGAACTCACCTGATGAGTAAATTGCTATCAGTCTAAGAGGAATCCAGGTCAATAAATAAGTCGCACAATCTACATGGAAACTATCACACGAATCTATCATTTTCTATGCAATACAGTGAGTTTCGCAGCTAGTTTCTCTCGTAGTTTCGCACGAGATCTCTTCCCAACTTTCGTTGGAATTTACCAGCAAAACTTCGCAGCTAATTTTACAACTAGTTTCTCATGCAGTTTCGCATGATGAAACAGCAGTTTCGTTGGACGAGGTTTTCACCTCGTTTTTTCATCAAAAATCTTCATTTTTCAACCAAAATCTATACTTTTTACGCCCAAACCCTTAGGTTTTCATCCATGAAACTATATCTAAACTTTTTACATCATTTCATACGTAAAAATGTAATCTTTTTGAAATCTTTCTCAAAACCCTAAAAACCCAAAACTCAATAATCAAATCCAGATCTACAAAGATGTTTAGATGGTGATTCTTACTTGAATATCTTGTTTTTTTCTTGTTGTTTTGATGCTCAAACACCAGATCTTTAATCCTTCAATCAAAAAAACTCCAAATCTTCAAGTTTCCTTCACTTTCCCCCACTCTTTTCTCTCTCTAAGTTGTTAGGTGATTTGGATGAAATGAGGAGATATTATCTGATTAGGGTTGTTTAAGGAGTGGTTATGGGCCTTAAACCCATTTAATAATTAAGCCCATATAATTACATTGGTCCAGAATCCCCCTTTTCTCTTATTTTATTAAATAACCAATTTACCAAGCCCATTATTATTTTAATTGCTCGTCTAGATTTTCCGTGGCGTTACAATAGATGTATATAGATGAAATATTAGTTTGTATATGTAGAATTATAGGTGCTGGTCATTACCTTTAATCTTGTGTATGTGGGTTGTATGTCATGCAATATAGGGGTCGATCTTTGAGGTGTATTCGGCTAAATATTTAGATGTTCTTGAGAGTATTTGAGTGCTTGAAGAGTTGTAGGGATTGAACATAAAGGCTCGGGAAATCAACAGAAGATTTTGAAGATCAAGTCGTGCGAGAACCTTAATCCGCGCAAGAAGTTTGTTCTCGCACGAGACCTTTTTGGTTTTAGTATATGTATGTTGCTTAGTTCATTTTGTTTGTAATTCTGAAATTCTACAACTTATGTAATTCATTTCAGAGAGCAATATACAAACTTTATATTTACTATTGCTTGTGCTTGATTCTTCTTGTTCTAATTGTGAATTCATGTGTGATTTCATTTCGCGTTTCATACAAGAGATAGATTTACAATAAACTTTATGATCTTTACAATTGGTATAGAGCCATAAGTGTTTGTAAGGCCCCGTTTCCGGGACGCTCACAGTTGGACCACCATCGCACATAAAATATAAAACATGCATTAACATTTACTAAAATATTGCAATGGAATAACTTAGCAAACCATTTCATATATTAATAATCGTCTTTGCCAAATAATACAACATTGTTAATCTTTACCAAATATTCTTTTGGTTGCATAACAACACAAAACATCATTATATCTTAAAATGGATGCCATCCAAAACTTGTCAAGTAGCTGCACCCATGCCATCCTCAACAACCATTACCTACCGACTGGAAAATATATAAAAGTTAGTGTTGCTGAGTGAGTCCTAGTTTTATAAAATAAAATACTTTACTTTCATTCAAAACCCTTTATTTACGTCATACGTGATCATACATCATACCTACATATAGATAATACATATTATTATCTTTCATCATCGTTCGTCGTCATTCATTATCATCGTTCGTCATCGTACATCATTCGCTAACATTCGTTCTCGTTCTTACTCTTTGATATCGTACATTTCGTACATACATCATTAACCATTACATTCATCCAGAATAATGCCATGTGCTATACCCCGAACATTGTGCACGAACCTGGTTACTTGGCCTGAGGTCTATAAATAGACCCCGAACATTAATCACGAAGCTGACTCTAGTACCTAGGGCAAGCGACAAGGGTCCCATACGTATGGTCTATCACAAGGATTAGACCCCAGTTTGCATCCTTCTGGGGTAGATAACCCGCACACAGTTGAGCTAACACCCTTCATTGGGTGTGAACCTCCTTTTATTTGCTTGCAAGACTTTTCATTCATTCATCCTTTCCTTCATGCATGCATTCATTCATTCTTTATGTTCCACTTGTCATTATCATTAACTTTCGCTTTTCACTACATAATTCTTTACATTCATTATCATAAACATACCACGTAAAGTCACGGAATAATACGTAATAAGGAACATAAAGAAACAGATCATAATCATACATGACATCATCATAGAAAATCACATAAAACATCATACATCATCATATAACATCATAAATCATCCTCGGGAACATCCTTAGACATAGCCTAAAAATCCCCTTTTCCCAAAATTTCAGAATAAGTTCTAAGTCTTTAGGCGCATGGAAACTATGCTGACGCATGGACACTATACGGGCGCATGGCCTCTCAGGCACATGGGAACACTTAGGAGCATGGGAAAAACTTAGGCGCATGGGCAATATACGAGCGCATGGCCAACACTTAGTCATTTTGGCAACTTTCTAGGCGTATGGTAACTATGCAGGCACATAGGCCTGACTTAGGCGAATGGGCACTTGGGCGCATGGGTATTTGGGCGCATGAGCAACTACTTAGGCATCTTGGGACATTTCTAGGCGCATGGATATTATTTGGGCGCATGAACATCCTGTATTTCTACTTATATCATTTTCAATCCCAAATCTGATTCTACCATGTTCTTAGCCTAGTTTCTAACATACTAAGCAGCATAAACACACGTACAACATAATCATCATCCCAATTCATCCCAAATATACACCCACCCAACATAACACATACACATACATACGGGTACACACACCCACTATTATAAAAACATTATTTCATGCATTTCCAGCCCCAAAACAGATAAAACATTAAAAATGGAGATCTAGAACTCACCTCTTGCAACTTTCATGTATGACTTCTTCACACCTGAATGCAATTGAGTTCAAACACCTAAAAACCAACCAAAACACACAAATGAACATATATAAACACATAAGCACCTACCCGAGACTGAAAATCAGTCAAGAACACTTCAAAACTGCAAAAACTAACCTTGAATCTACACTTTTCTTCTTCTTCTCTCTAAAACATGAAAACTCAGCTCTTTCTCTCTCAAAAATCCAAATGAAAAAGGTGATGTAACATGGATTGGGCGGCCATGTTACTTTTGTACAAAATATTATATTATTTTGTCTTTTTTACACATTTAACCCCTCAACTTGGGTTAAATTGCATTTCTTCCTTTTATTCTTCTTTTTTGTAAATATCTAGGTGTTACAAATCCACCCCCTTATATTGGTTTCGTCCCCGAAACCTACTACTCCTCGAACAACTGTGGGTAATGTTGTCTCATCTCTTCTTCAGTCTCCCACGTAGACTCGGATCCCTTTCTATGCTTCCACTATACTCGCACTAAGGGAACCACTTTATTTCGTAACCTCTTCATTCTCCGATCTATTATTGCCACTGGTTGCTCCACGTAATTGAGTCGCTCGTCTACCTCAATGTCCTTCAGTGGTACAATCATATCTTCATCGGCTAAGCACTTCCTCAGATAAGATACATGGAACGTTGGATGAATTCCACTTAACTAATCGGGTAACTCTAACCTATAGGCCACCTCTCCTACTCGAGCAATGATTCGGAAAGGCCCTATATACCTTGGCTTAGCTTGCTCCGCTTTCTAAACCGAATGATACCCTTCCAAGGTGAAACTTTCAGCATGACTCTATCACCCACCTTGAACTCAATCGGTCTACATCCCTTGTCGACATACGACTTTTGCCTGTCCTTGGCAGCCTTCATAAAGGCCTTGATCTTTTCCAGTTTCTAAGTTGTAGCCTCGATCACTTCGATGCTCCCTAACTCCTTCTGACCAATATCTCCCCAACATGCGGGTGTCCTACACCTCCTACCGTATAGCTTGTCATATGCAGGCATACCAATGCTGGCATGATAACTGTTGTTGTATGAGAATTCAGCTAACAGTAAGTGTTTGTCCCAACTTCCTTCAAAATCAATGACGCATGCCTAGAGCATATCCTCAAGCGTCTGAATAGTCCTCTCTGATTGACCGTCCATTTGAGGATGATAAGCCGTGCTAATGTGCAACCTCGTCCCCATTTCATCGTGGAATTTCTTCCAAAAGTTGGATATAAACTGGGTGTCTCGATCAGACACAATAGACATCGGTACACCATGACGAGTTACAATCTCCTTAATGAACAGTCTGCTAGTCTCTCCGAAGAATGCGTTTCACAGATCGGTAAGAAACAAGCACTCTTCGTTAGACTATCGACAATCACCCATATAACATCATACCCTCTTGCAGTATGAAGGAGCTTTGTGATGAAGTCCATGGTGATGTGCTCCCATTTCCACTCGAGTATATCCAAAGGTTGGATCTTCCCATATGGCTTCTGATGCTCCGCCTTCACTTGCAAGCAAGTAAGGCACTTACTCACATACTTCGCTACATCACGCTTCATTATCGGCCACCAATAATTTTTCTTCATGTCTTGATACATCTTCGTAGCACCGGGATGAATGGACTATCGAGTCTTATGCGCTTCATCCATAATTCGCCCTCGAAGATCTTCGTAACGAGGGATACATATCCGTCCGAATCGGTTTCTTACTCTGAAATTATTTTCAGTTAACTCCGTGACTAAAACCTTTATCTCTCAGTGTCAAGACGATCTTCTCTCAACGCTTCATCCTGGAACTCCTTGACCTGCTTCATCACATCGGAGGTCATAACCAATTGATAAGCCTTCACCCGAATCGGCTTGGGTCTCTCCTTTCGACTAAGGGCATCCGCCACCACGCTGGCTTTGCCCGGATGGTAATGGATCTCACAATAATAATCCTTGATAAGTTACAACCATCTCCTTTGTCTCATGTTTAGGTCCTTCTGCTCGAAGAAGTACTTAAAGCTCTTGTGGTCGGTGAAGATAGTGCACTTCGTCGCATACAAGTAGTGCCTCCATATTTTCAACGCAAAGACCACATCCGCTAACTCCAAGTCATGAGTAGGGTAATTAACCTCATGGACCTTCAACTTCCGGGATGAATAGGCTATAACCTTTCCTCGCTGCATCAACACGCAACCCAATCCCGAGTAAGAAGCATATGAATAGACCACCAAATTTTCGTTTCCTTCGGGTATTGACAAAACTAGGCTTGCGTCAACCTCGCCTTTAGCTCCTCAAAAGCCTTCTCTTGTTCTTGACCCCATACAAACTTCACATCCTTATGGGTCAACTTAGTCAATGGATAAGCTATCTTGGAGAAGTCTTGGATGAATCTCCTATAATAACCTGCCAATCCCAAGAAACTACGAATCTCAGATGGCGTCTTTGGAGAATTCCACTGCATCACAGCTTCCACCTTAGCCGGGTCGACCATAATCCCTTCAGGATTCACCACGTGACCCAAAAACTAAACTTCACGCAACCAAAACGTGCACTTGGAGAACTTGGCATACAACTTCTCCTCTCTAAGTGTTTCCAGCACCTCCTGAATGTGTCTGGCATGCTCCTCTTCGCTCCTCTAATAAATAAAGATATCATCAATAAACACAATCACTGATTTATCAAATATCGGCTGACACACTCGATTCATCAAGTCCATTAAAGCAGTTGGCACGTTGGTTAGACCAAAAGACATCACAAGGAACTCGTAGTGTCCAAAACGTGTGCGAAAAGCTGTTTTAGGAATATCTTGTTCCTTCACCTTCAATTGATGGTAACCAGATCGAAGATCTATCCTGGAGAACCAACTGGCACCTTGGAGCTGATCAAACAAGTCATCAATTCGGGGTAATGGGTAATGGTTCTTCACCGTCAACTTGTTCAACTCGCGGTAGTCGATGCACATCCTCATACTACCGTCATCCTTCTTCACGAATAAGATCGAAGCGCCCCAGGGATAGATACTTGGTAGGATAAACCCCCTATCAAGCAATTCTTGCAATTGCTCCATCAGTTCCTTCATCTCAGACGAAGCCAAATGCTATGGTGCCTTAGCGACGGGCTGAGCACTAGGTATCAAATCAATCTGGAACTCGATCTCACGGTCCGGTGGCACACCTGGTAAATATTCTGGGAACACTTCGGGAATGTCACAAACAACTGGTACGTCGGACAATTGTGGTAGTGACGTGTCCGCACCCTTCACATAGGCCAGGTAGGTGCTACTACAACCACGACTCATGCACTCCCCCCCACCGCCATCGCCATCGAAATCACCTTCGGAACCGTAGTAACTTGATCACCGTAGATCGTCATCGAACTCTTATCACGCGCTGTCAGTCGGATCATCTTTTTGTGACACACAATATTAGCCTCGTAGTCTGTTAAGCAATCCATCCCTAGGACTACATCAAACCCGCCTAAGGTCATCACAAACACTCTTGCAGGAAACCCACCTATGGCCAATATATGGGCGCATGGCCTCTCAGGCACATGGGAACACTTAGGCGCATGGGAAAAACTTAGGCGCATGGGCAAGGTTTGGGTACATGGGCACTATACGTGTGCATGGCCAATACTTAGTCATTTGGGCACTTTTTTAGGCGCATGGGAACTATGCAGGCGCATGGGCCTGACGTAGGCGCATGGGCACTTGGGCGCATGAGTAGTTGGGCACATGGGCAACTACTTAGGCATCTTGGCACATTTCTAAGCGCATGGGTACTATTTGGGCGCATGAACATCCTGTATTTCTACTTATATCATTTTCAATCCCAAATCTGATTCTACCATGTTCTTAGCTTAGTTTCTAACATACTAAGAAACATAAACACGCATACAACATAATCATCATCACAATTCATCCTAAATATACACCCACCCAATATAACACATACACATACATAGGGGTACACACACCCACTATTATATAAACATTATTTCATGCATTTCCAGCCCCAAAATAGATAAAAAAAATTTAAAAATGGGGATCTAAAACTCACCTCTTGCAACTTTTATGTATGACTTCTCCACACCCGAATGCAATTGAGTCAAACACCTAAAAACCCACCAAAACACACAAACGAACATATATAAACACATAATCACATACTCGAGACTGAAAATCAGTCAAGAACACTTCCAAACACTGAAAACTAACCTTGAAGCTTCACTTTTCTTCTTCTTCTCTCTAAAACCCAAAATTCAGATCTTTCTCTCTCAAAAATTTGAATGAAAAAGGTGATGTAACATGGAGTGGGCGGCCATGTTACTTTTGTACAAAATATTATATTATTTAGTCCTTTTTACACATTTAACCCCTCAACTTGGGTGAAATTGCATTTCTTCCTTTTATTCTTCTTTTCTTTAAATTTCCGGGTGTTACAAGTCCACCCCCCTTATATAGGCTTTGTCCCCGAAACCTGCTACTCCTCAAACTGCCGTGGGTAATGTTGTCTCATCTCTTCTTCAGTCTCCCACGTAGACTAGGATCCCTTTCTATGCTTCCACTGTACTTGCACTAAGGGAGCCATTTTATTTCGTAACCTCTCCTCCTTCTGATCTATGATTGCCATTAGTTGCTCCGCGTAATTGAGTCGCTCGTCTACCTCAATGTCCTCCAGTGTGACAATCATATCTTCATCGGCTAAGCACTTCCTCAGATGAGATACATGGAACGTTAGATGAATTCCACTTAACTCATCAGGTAGCTCTAACCTACAGGCCACCTCTCCTACTCGAGCAATGATTCGGAAAAGCCCTATATACCTTGGGCTCAACTTGCCCCGCTTTCTAAACCGAATGATACCCTTCCAAGGTGAAACTTTCAGCATGACTCTATTGTCACACCCCGAGAATCGCAGCGAAAGATCATGAAACGTGGTGTTAACGAAAGTTGTAATTAATCCAACGATTATAGTCAAACACGAATATTTAAGTAGTTATCTATGAAAGGGCCATCCATTAGATACATTTAAAACATAATATAGTAGCAACAATTTAAACTTTTATAATCTCATGATTAGTCGAAGAACATCATCCTTTTCAATCATTTTATTACAACCAGAAAACATTTTACATGTTTGACCCTCTAAAGACTTGGTCCAAATTTTCCACACCAAGCTTACCTATGATCCTGAAAAACATGAAGGGTAATAAAGTCAACATAAAGTTGGTGAGCAATCAAGGTTTTAAGTCTTATAAACATTCGGTTTCAAAACAATATGATGTAGCGAGATATAATATACTCAACATAGACTAGCTAGGTACTATGATTAATTTAGGTCATAAGTCGACAATCAAACCAAGAAACACGTCGTTGCCCCATACTAGTCTAAACATATTAATTCTCTCGCTATAACCTGACCAGTGCGACTAATCACGGGAGCATGTCATTCTAACCCAATTGATCTACCAATATAGTCTGTGGCCTCCCCAAGGTAAATGATTATAGGGGGATTAAGGGGCTCAACAGTATACACATACACTATTGACCCAACTTATACCTTCATAACATATATTAATTCCGTTTTACCCATCATATGTATAAATATAGTTTTTCATGTTTTTCCCCCAAAACAGTTAAAATAATTACAATATTTAAAATGGGGTCGAAGGACTCACTTTGAATGCGATCTAAGGAAAAGGCAATGCGTTAGGCATCCTACTTATCACAACCCTAAATGTGTGTATATATATATATAATCCGTTCAATATTTGATGAATTATACTTATGAGAATGCTTTTTACCCAACTTATTTAGTTATTTTTTAGAATAAAATGTCTTTATCATTTTAAAATATTTTGGTCAATTTTCTCATAAAAGTTTATTTATTTTTCTTAGAAAATATACAAATTATAATATATTCGGCTTATAAACTAATATTTACCTCTAACGTATTCTTGATGTCTAATACTTATCACTCGTCTATTTGTTAACCTTATGTTTATTTCTCACGTTTATTTATATATTCCTTAAATAATTGTTTTAAAGTTACAAATCTTAATTTTTTATAACGCCCGGATATTTATTATTTTGAAGGCGACGAAGGAAGAAAAAGAAATAAAGTCCAAAGTCGAGGGACCAAACTCGCCAACGAAAGAAAGACGGGTGAGTGGGAGTTATAAGGGAGAGGGCAGTCCTTACCCTCTCCCCCACACTCAAATAATCAGCCAATATAGAGAGGAGAAGAGAGAAAGAAGAAGAAAAGATGAAAAAGGGTCCGTTCGGGTGATTCGGGTGGCCAAACTCGTTATGTAGCAAGCCAAATCGAAACCCTTGTCGTTCTGCTCGTTTGTGTGAGTTCTAGGACCCCAGTTTTACTTATTTTCAACCGGTTTTGGGGCTGGAAAATATCAAAAACCCGTTTTTGGTGTGAGTATGTGTTTGACCCATTTGGGTGTGATGTGTGTGATGTGTTTCGTGTATGTTTCCGGGCTTGTGTGTGCTTGTATGGTGTTGTGGTATGCATTCCTAGGGTCTAGGATGGTTAATTTAGGCTTGGAATGGGTTTGGATGAGCTTGGAGGCCGAAAATGGCATATTGGGTTCGGGATGAACTCCATTCTGCATCAGCTAGGGCTATGCAACCGAATGAAGGCCATACGGCCGATTGAGAGGAGATTGAGGGTCATTCACACGATTGGGAGTCATTCACACGATTGAAGGTTTAATCGGATGACTAAGGTTTCATTCGCACGACTGGGAGTCTAGTCGCATGGGGAGTCATGCGACTGAGGGTTTAGTCGCATAAGTGCTTAGTCGCATGAGTTCATTCGCATTAGATCAGTCGCATAGGTGCTCATTCGTAATAGGTCCATCCGCACGAGGTCCATGCGCACGACTGGATGTCCATTCGCATAGACGTTCATCCGCCAGAGTCCAATCGCATGATGTTCAGTCGCATAAAGGCCATGCGACTGAAGGGTGTCCATACGCACGAATAGAGCTGTTGCACCCGAAGGAAAGTGTGGTTAGACTTTTGGCTTTCGGGGGAAAGTACAGATGTAAGTTCTGACGTAAAGGTTCCCGTAAGAGCATGTAAGATGACTGTTATGGCCTTAGAAAGCATGTAGGGCATAGGTGATGATGATGTTGCATGTTTATGCATGATGCATGTTATGTAGGTATGGTGTTGCCCGGTATGATGTGATGTTGATGCATGTTAATGCTCCTTAGTATGCTGTATGTTTATCTTTCCTATGGCTTTACTTATTATTATAATGAATGAAATGAAGTATTATGTAACGTAAAGTGGAAAGAAATGAAACGTCTTGCATGCATCGGATAACGGGTCCTTCTTTATGATTGACCATTAATGTAGAACCTCTACCGCTTACCCCTAGTACTGTGGCATACGTTTAGCTGTTCATTTATTGACTTCGGCCTAGTAGCTAAGACTGATCGGGGTGTAGCATATGGTATTGGTACGGATGATGTCCGATGCGCAAGTAAAGTTATATGGGACGAATGAACGAATGAATGAATGAAGAAGATAATAATGATATTATCTATGCGTATGTATGATGTGTGATCACGCAAAAGTAACGAATGGTTTTAAATGAAAAGTAAAGTATGTTTTATAATAAAACTAGAACTCACTCAGCAACGGTGACTTTTTATATGTTTTCCAGTTGGTAGGTAATGTTTGCTGAGGATGGCACCGCGAGGCTACTCAGCTCTTTTGGGATGGCATCCATTTATAAAGCTTTTGTGTTATAATGCAAACATGTATTTTGTAATCGGACAATGGTGTATTATTTGGCAAAAGTGTTTATAATGAAATGAGATGTCATTTTTGAATGTTTCCGCTGCAATACTTTTATGAGACAAATGTAATTATATGTTTTATGCGCGATGAATGACCAACTGTAAGCGTCCTGGAAATGGGGCCTTACAAGTTGGTATCAGAGCCAAAGTTTTAGTGAAATGGGTAAAATTTCAAAATAAACCTTAACATAAACTGAGAATGGGACGAAAGGGGAATGGGATGCCAAACTAAGTAGTTGCGTGCCATCAGGTATTTTCTTAAAGTTAACTGGTTTTATGTGCGCATGGTATGTGGTTATGTGTTGTATGTAGATTTAAATACTGATGTAGTCAAGACAGGTGATACTTGGGGTATGAAGAGTAAAGTAAGTGGCTAATCACAACTGGCCACTGTAATTAGGGACTTACTATACTTGACATAAACTGAGTTGTTTCCTGGAATGACCGTGTTGGTGTTTGAATCTTTCAGTGTGAGTTAGAGAATGGCTGGTGGTAGATCTTCTAAAGCATCTAGGGGTGGAGGCCGTGGCGGGCCTGATGTTGAGCCGCGACCCAAGAGAGGAAGACCAAGGGTCGAGAAGGTGGTTCCTGAGGAACCAGAGACTCCTCATCCGGAAGCTGGGGATGAGAGTGCAAACTTGAGGGCCTCTGTAAAGGAGGCTGTTGTTGAAGAAGTACACCAGGTCATGCAGACAATCTTACCGTCTATGGTGACCGAAGTTATTAAGGCGGTGAAGGAAGGAGAAAGAAAGGAGAGAAACAGGCCTTCGGGGGAACGAGAGCAACCGGAGCCCGAAACGATTTTCTCTGATAACGAAGACGAGGAAGAGGAAGATGAGCCTATACGAGAGGTGGCACGAGGCTGTAACTCTGGGGTGTTCATGAGATGCAAGCCCTCTACTTTGGACGGTAATGGCAATGTTGCCGTTGCTCACCGATGGGTGAGAGAAATGGAGGTTGTTCTCGACATCACCGAGTGCCAGGAAGATCAGAAGGTGAAGTTTGCCACTCATTCATCTGTGGACTCGGCACTATGCTGGTGGGACAACATTGTCCAAGCTGAGGGTAACCGGGCAATCGGGAGAATAAGATGACCCGAACAGAAAAAGATGGTGATTGAGGAGTTCTGTCCTCACAGGGAGATGGATAAGATAGAGAGGGAGTTCCTGCAGCTGGAGGCGGGATCCATGACACACCAGCAATACACTACCAAGTTCAATGAGATGGCATGGTTGGTGCCGGATCAGGTGACGCCTCTTTCTCGGAAGATCAAGAGGTACATTCAGGGCTTACCGGTGGATGTTTGCCGGCATACGATCGCCGCCCGGCCAAGCACGTTTAGGTCGGCGGTCGATTTGGGCGGAAGACTATACGATGAGATGGAAGTGGTGGTGGTTGAAGCGAATAAGAAGGGTGGTGGTGATCGGAACTGGAACGGGAAAAGGTTTGGTCGGGGTGATGCCTCGACGGGTAACAAAAAGGCACGGGTAGATGATCGCCGCGTGGCCACACCGGGAGCGGGATCGAGGAGGTGTGTCAAGTGTGGAAAGGAGCATGCGGGAGAATGTAGGATGGGATCGAATGTGTGCTTCAAGTGTGGGAAGACAGGGCATATGGCAAAGGATTGCCTGTCGGGCAAATGCTTTAACTGTGGGGAAACTGGTCATATGAGCAGGGATTGTAAGAAGCCGAGGGCTGAGAGTTCCAGGGCGAAGAGGACGGGCGGTGATGGACCGAGGGCGAGCGCCAGGGCATTCACCATGACACAGGAGGAAGCTAGGACGGACCCTGATGTTGTGTCTGGTACGTTTATGGTGAACCAAACTTTAGCTTCTGTGTTATTTGATTTTGTTGCTAGTAAGAGTTTTATTTCTGCCGCTTTCTGTGCTAAGCTACCTGTTAGTAGTAGACGTGTTGATGCGCCCTTTGATGTAGAAACTGCCATAGGTAAGTCTACCAGGATTTCTGAGATGATAGAGAATTGTGATGTGGAACTTGAGGGTCATAAGTTTCCTGTTAGACCGTTCGTGATGACCTTAGGTGGTTTTGATTTGGTTCTTGGGATGGATTGGTTAGCGGACTACGAGGCGAACATTGTGTGTCGCAAGAAGATGATTCGGTTGTCGGCACCTGACGGTAGTTCAGTGACAGTTTATGGTGATCGGGTTACTACGATTCCGAGGGTGATCTCGATGGCGGTGGCGGGAAAGTGTATGAGGCGTGGATGTAGTGCCTACTTTGCCTATGTAAAGGATGTGGATACGCCAACACCACAATTGGCCGATGTACCGGTTGTGTGTGATTTTCCAGATGTGTTCCCATAAGACTTATTAGGAGTACCACCTGACAGAGAGATCGAGTTTCAGATTGATCTGATACGGGGTGCCCAACCTGTCGTCAAAGCACCGTATCGGTTGGCTCCCACCGAGATGAAAGAGTTGATGGAGCAGTTGCAAGAGCTGCTTGATAAGGGGTTCATTAGACCGAGTATCTCTCATTGGGGTGCCCCGGTATTGTTTGTGAAGAAGAAAGACGGTAGTATGAGGATGTGTATTGATTACCGCGAGCTGAACAAGTTGACGATTAAGAACCGATACCCCTTACCGAGAATAGATGATTTGTTCGATCAACTTCAGGGTGCCAGTTGGTTTTCAATGATAGATCTTCGATCTGGTTACCATCAGTTGAAGGTGAAGGAGCAAGATATTCCTAAAACAGCTTTCCGTACACTCTATGGTCACTACGAGTTCCTCGTCATGTCTTTTGGTTTGACCAATGCGCCAGCTGCTTTTATGGATCTGATGAATCGAGTGTGTCGACCGATGTTGGATAAATCAGTGATCGTGTTTATTGATGATATCCTGATTTACTCGAGGAGCGAGGCATAGCATGTCGGTCACATTCGGGAAGTTTTAGAGACGTTGAGAAGGGAGAAGTTGTACGCCAAGTTCTCCAAGTGCGTGTTCTGGTTGTGCGAGGTTCAGTTCTTGGGTCATGTGGTAAATCCTGACGGAATTGTGGTGGACCCGGTAAAGGTGGAGGCGGTCATGCAGTGGAAGTCACCAAAGACACCATCCGAGATTCGTAGCTTCTTGGGTTTGGCGGGCTACTACAGAAGATTCATCCAAGACTTTTCCAAAATCGCTTCTCCACTTACTAAGTTGACCCGAAAAAATGTGAAGTTCGTATGGGGTCAAGCTCAAGAGAAGGCATTCGAGGAACTGAAGGCGAGGTTGACTCAAGCTCCAGTTGTGTCCTTACCCGATGGAAGTGAAGATCTGGTGGTTTATTCTGATGCTTCCTACTCGGGGTTGGGGTGCGTGTTAATGCAAAGAGGAAAGGTTATAGCCTATGCATCCCGACAGCTGAAGGTTCATGAGGTCAATTATCCTACTAATGACTTGGAGCTAGCAGCTGTGGTCTTTGCGTTGAAGATTTGGAGGCACTATCTTTACGGGGCGTAGTGCACCATATTCACCGACCAAAAGAGTCTGAAATACTTCTTTGAGCAGAAGGATCTGAACATGAGGCAGAGATGGTGGTTGGAACTTATAAGGGATTATGATTGTGAAATCCACTACCATCCAGGCAAGGCCAATGTGGTGGCTAATGCCCTTAGCCGGAAAGAGAGGCCTGAGCCGATTCGGGTGAAGGCATATCAACTGATCATGACCTCTGATGTAATGAAGCAAGTCAAAGAGTTTCAAGATGAGGCATTGAAAGAAGATCATCTTAACTCTGAAAGAATGAGAGGTCTGGTTGGGGAATTGGGTGAAAACACACTCGGTGTTAGAACCCGATTCGGTCGTGTGTGGATTCCTTGTTTTGGGCATCTATGGGTGAGGATAATGGATGAAGCTCACAAGACTTGGTACTCCATTCATCCTGGTGCCACGAAAATGTACCACGATATGAAGAAAGATTATTGGTGGCCGGGTATGAAGCGCGATGTGGTGGAGTACGTGAGTAAGTGCCTTACTTGCTTACAGGTGAAGGTCGAGCATCAGAAGCCGTATGGGAAGATACAACCTTTGGATATACCGGAATGGAAGTGGGAACACATCACCATGGATTTCATTACAAAGCTGCCGCGTACCCCGAAAGGGTACGATGCCATATGGGTGATAATTGATCGTTTGACGAAGAGTGCTCACTTCCTACCGATCCGCGAGACATATTCATCTGAGAGGTTGGCTGATCTATTCATCAAAGAAATTGTAACTCGTCATGGTGTGCCGGTGTCCATTGTGTCTGATCGTGACACCCGGTTTACATCTAAATTCTGGAAGAAATTCTACGACGCTATGGGGACGAGGTTACATATTAGCACGGCTTATCATCCCCAGACCGATGGTCAGTCAGAAAGGACCATTCAGACACTAGAAGACATGCTTCGGGCATGTGTGATTGATTTTGGTGGAAGTTGGGATGACCACCTACCGTTAGCCGAATTCTCATACAACAACAGCTATCATGCCAGCATTGGTATGCCTCCATATGAGATGCTATACGGTAGGAGATGCAGAACACTCGTTTGTTGGGGTGATATTGGTCAGAAGGAGTTGGGGAGCGTCGAGGTAATCGAAGCTACGACTGAGAATCTTGAGAAGATTAAAGCCTTCATGAAGGCAGCCAAAGATAGACAGAAGTCGTATGCTGATAAACGACGCAGGCCGATTAAGTTCCAGGTGGGTGACCGGGTTATGTTGAAGATCTCACCTTGGAAGGGTATCATTTGCTTCCGAAAGCGGGGCAATTTGAGCCAAAGGTATATAGGCCCTTTCCGAATCATTGCTCGAGTAGGAGAGGTGGCCTATAGACTAGAGTTACCGGATGAGTTAAGTTGAATTCACCCGACATTCCATGTATCTCATCTGAGGAAGTGCTTGGCAGATGACGATGTGATTGTTCCATTGGAAGATATCGAAGTAGACGAACGGCTCAATTATGTGGAGCAACCAGTGGCAATCATCGATTGGAAAGAGAAAAGGCTGAGGAAAAATGTGGTTCCTCTTGTGCGTGTACAGTGGAAGCACAGGAAGGGATCCGAGTCAACGTGGGAGAGTGAGGAAGAAATGAGACAACATTATCCACATTTGTTTGCAGAATAACAGGTTTCGGGTACGAAACCTATTTAAGGGGGGTGGACTTGTAACGCCCAGATATTTATTATTTTGAAGCCGACGAAGGAAGAAAAAGAAATAAAGTCCAAATTCGACGGACCAAACTCGCCAACGAAAGAAAGACGGGTGAGTGGGAGTATGTAAGGGAGAGGGCAGCCCTTACCCTCTCCCCCACACTCAAATAATTAGCCAATATAGAGAGGAGAAGAGAGAAAGAAGAAGAAAAGAGGAAAAAGGGTCGGTTCGGGTGATTCGGGTGGCCAAACTCGTTGTGTAGCAAGCCAAATCGAAGCCCTTGTCGTTGTGCTCGTTTGTGTGAGTTCTAGGACCCCACTTATTCTTGTTTTCAACCGGTTTTGGGGCAGGAAAATATCAAAACCCGTTTTTGGTGTGAGTATGTGTTTGACCCATTTGGGTGTGATGTGTGTGATGTGTTTCGTGTATGTTTCCGGGCTTGTGTGTGCTTCTATGGTGTTGTGTTATGCATTACTAGTGTCTAGGATGGTTAATTTAGGCTTGGAATGGGTTTGGATGAGCTTGGAGGCGGAAAATGGCAGATTGGATTCGGGATGAACTCCATTCTGCATCAGCTAGGGCTATGCGACCGAATGAAGTCCATACGGCCGATTGAGAGGCGATTGAGGGTCATTCACACGATTGGGAGTCATTCGCACAATTGAAGGTTAAATCGCACGACTAAGGTTTCATTCGCACGACTGGGAGTCCAGTCGCTTGGGGAGTAGTGCGACTGAGGGTTCAGTCGCATAAGTGCTTAGTCGTATGAGTTCATTCACATTAGATCTGTGACAACCGACCTCCAGGTTGTTACCCTAACCCTAGATTACTTGCATCATTATCCATGTTATGAGTGCTAATAATTGAAACTATTTAACCCTACTATGAAATTGGAATCAATTCTTACTATTTGATGTAAATTATGATTTCATGTGATTTTTATTATTGACTTTTAACCAAATTAGGTTTCTACCTTTTAAAAATTAGTGTTCCGGGAATGTCAACTAGCCACCCTTACAAAATTAAACTCAAGAGAAGGCAATTAAAATGTGAGCATACACACTCACACTTACATAATTTCGGCCATGCATGCATGGGCATGCATTAGATACCTCAAACCACCTTCCACTAAATAATACATAATACCCAATACTACAAAATTACACTACACAACAAAAATTTCAATTAAAATTAAATAAAAAACCCTTCCCCACTACCCTCCAAGAACGGCCGCCCCCCCCCCCCCCACACTCTCCTCTTCTCTTCACCACCACCCCACACAACCACTTATCTTTCATGCATCTCTCTCCCTCTCTCCCTTAATTCGAATCAGATGGACCAAAACACACACACACATCTCACAACACTCTCCAACAATTCTCTCTAGTCTTGTGAAGGAAATTCGAAGACTACACCAAGATCCATACGGCCAAGAGCAAAACCGCAAAGGAGTGGCCTTACTTGCAAGATTTGGTCACACAACCGTGTTTGTTCCACCTTTCCAGCCTTAGTTCGAGTTTCTCCATTCAAGTCCAAGGAGTTTCAAGCCATTCACGGCCATCAACACCTTCTAAACCGTGAGTTACATCGAGTGTAAGCTCATGTTGTCGGTTTTGTGACATTTCTCTTGTTTTCTCCATTTATCATCTAAGAACCGTGTATTTCCTTGTTGTAGCAGAAAAATCTCACCATCATCTCGTTCTTAAGGAGTTACCAACGTTCTTGAAGGTAAACTTCATGTTATGTTAGTCATTCTTGAGGTGGAAACCGATTTCCACCATGAAAACCCTCATTTTGAGTGTTTTGACATCATCTAACTTGTGAAAGCTTAAACTCTTGTAAACCAAACTTGTGACCTTGAAACCCTCCATTCTTAAGGAGTTCCCAACGTTCTTGTTGTAGCAGAAACATCCCAAGAACCTGTTTTTAAAAGTTCCAAGTGGCTACTTATTCAAAACCACGGTTGATACATGGATTTCACCTTGAAACCCTCCTTTCTACATGTAACAACACCCTCTTGAGCATTTGTTTGAAAAATCCTTTTAACCAAGACCCATAACCTACTCATGAACGACTTAATGACACCTTAATAATCTGTTTATGAAGGTAAACAAAGTGTTGGTAACATTTAAACTCAAGTTAAGATGGTTTACACTAGTGTAATTGTCGGTTAAGGCATTTTCTACATATTTGAAGCATATGGATGTATAGATCAACTAGGCAACATGTTGGGACTGAAATTACAGTAGGATTTAGTGAATATTAGAAGTGTTAGCAATGTTTAATCTCTGGAATAAAGGACATGTTGTGATTTACCCTCTTTTAGTCACTTTCGGGACCCGAAAACATGGTAAAATGACTTAAAAATAGTAAGAATACCAAATTTAACATTCTTAAAAAGAATTCCAGGCTCAAAAATGATAAATAAAGTACTCTGGAGTCAATGGATAATTTAAATGGTCAAAGACACAAATAAATGACATTTTAACTAAAAACGGGTACAAACCGAGCATCGTTTTTTGAGAAAAATCCATAAAAATAGAGTTTAAAACTAAGATTTATAAAAATCATTTGATTTCAGTAAGTTAAGTAATAAAGGACTTAAAGGATTTGAAAAATTGGTCAAACAAGCTTTAAATGGTCAAACCCGGTCAAAACCGCGTATTAACGGGTCAAACGTAAAAACAAGATTTTCAACTATAAAAGGGCAATTTACACAATTTAAGGACTTAAAAATTTATAAAGAAATCTTTTATAAAATACCTACTGGTCCAAGATTTTAATATATGAAAACTCCAAATTACTACTAAAACTATCCGGCTTTTACCGTAACCGGGAGCGTTAAACGCGCAGTTTTTAAAATCGAACCCGTAGACTAAAGTTTTGAAGCACTTACTCCATAATAATCATAATATGACTCTAATAATCTGATTTTTGGACTTAAATGACATAAAAGGCAAGAAACTAAACTCAAGGGTAGAAACTGT
>CM046033.1:31150582-31363387 GCA_025215565.1 Flaveria ramosissima
ACGACTGAGCCATGCTAATGGACCAGCCGTGCGACTGAGAGATGCGATTGGGACGTTCGTAAGACTGAACCGTAAGTATGGTCCACGCACGATTGAACCATACGCATGGCCCAGTCGTACGATTGAACCATACGCATGGTCCAATCACACGAATGGGCCCAGTCGCATCTAATATGGGCCGAGGCTTATATATACCAGTTTCAATGTGTAGAGAGATTAAGGGTTAGGGGAGGGAGTCTACCCGGAGCCTAGGGCTGTCGGATGAGAGGGGAGATCATGCTCGATCTCCCCTTGCCAAGAGTCTTGATTCTTTTGTTGTAACGAGCTTGTAATCGTTAGGTTTTATCAATGAAACCATTATATTATAGTTCGTGTTATTGATTGTCACTTGGTTTTTGTTGTTGTTTATCCTTCCGTCAAGAACATGCTCGGATGTTTACCAATCCAGTGTCTTCACATGATGCATTTGGTTCCATACAGATAATGTCTCCAAATTTTAAGAGTGAAAACTGCAGCTCCTAATTCTAGATCATGGGTAGTGTAATTCTTTCAATGCACCTTCAATTGTCTTGATGCATAAGCAATGAATTTATCTTTCTGCATTAATACACATCCAAGGCCTAGTCAGGAGACATCAAAACACATTATAAATCCATCTAATCCATCAGGTAGGGACAGTATAGGTGCACTACGCAAGCTTTGTTTCAGTAATTGAAAGGCTTTTTCTTGATCCTCGCTCCATTCGTACTTTCTATCTTTGCGAGTTAATAGGGTCAACGGTTGAGCTATCTTGGAAAAATTTTCAATAAACCTATGATAATAGCCAGATAAGCCTTAGAATTCTTGTACTTCTGTTAAGATCTGGGTGTTTCCTAATTCTTTATTGCTTCAATATTTGTCGGATCTATGTGGATACCCCTTTCGTTAATAACGTGTCCGAGGAATCGAACTTCTCGAAGCCAAAACTCACACTTAGAGAATTTTGCGTATAGCTTTTCTTCTTTATGTGACAACCGATCTCTAGGTCATAATTCTAACCTTACCAACCTGCATCATTACCCATTTAATTAATATTAATGTTAATATCATTACCAATATTATTATTAGCATTATTATTATTGTTGTTAGTGTTCTCATTTTGTTATTTTATGTGGCTCTTTGTGATGATTTAGCTAGATCAAGCATTAGCTAGGGAAATCTTAGTGTCCCGGGAAAGTTAATTAGCCACCCTTGCAATAATTAAATCATAGTTGAAACAATTAAAATGTGTGCATGAACTCAAATTTTTCGGTTTAATGCATGCATGTTCATGCACAATACTTAACAACTAACTAAATAATACCACCTAAAATAATACTAATATTATCTACCATTTAAATTTCAAAACAAAATTTACACCCACTAAAAGCCAAGAATTCGGCCGCCCCCTTTGTGTCCCACCCCTCTCCACCAACCCACTCCCTTCTACACCACCTCTCCATCCACCACTACCATTCCATGCATTCTTCCCATCTCTATACACACAAAACACTCCACCATCACTCTCATTGCTCTCCCTCTCCCTCTCGGATTCTTTCTCCAGAAAACACACACACCCATTCATGACTATAGCAAAAATTCCAGCCATATTCGAAGAACAACTACAACACTAGCATGGCCAAGCTCAAGCAAGCAAGAAAGTGAAGTCTTGTGAGCTTTTGATACACATCTTCATCTAGTTCGACTTCTCCAGCACTTGTTCGAGATACTCCAGCCTTGTTCGAAGCTTTCCAAGTCGTTTTTGTTCCTCTACACTTCCCAAACCGTGAAACATACAAAGAGTACGCTTCACTTACCCGAACTATGTACATTATGTGTTATTCCTTCATTTATCCACCAAAACCCTTACTCTATTTGTTCTAACAGAAGTCTACTGCTATCACCTTGTCCTTGAAGAGATTTTAACGTTCTTGAAGGTATCTCACTTGTTACATAAGTCATTCTATAGGTGTAACACGGTTTACACCTAGAAAATCCTCTTTTTGGGTGTATTTACACCATCCAACTTGCACAAATCGTAATCTTTTGAAGCTAAGCATGTAACCTGCTCAAAATAGGTTTTCTAAACTTATAATAACCTGATTATAAAGTTACAAAAGGTTTGGGTAATATTAAATCGCAAGTTATAATGTTTTACACATGTGTAATGGATGAAGATGGTGTAATCTCAAAGTTTCCATCTTGTTCATAGGTTGTTTGTTGAACCCGTGAGTTAGCCATGATATTTCAGTAGGTTTTGGATGATTTTGGGTGTATGATGAGATGTTAATGGCTGAAAATGATAATGTCATAGACTTGTAAGCAATTTGGACATATTTGGGGACCCGAAAAGTGGTAAAATTACTTAAAAATACGAAAACATATATTTTAACCATCTTAAAAAGTTTTCCAGGTTCTAAAAGAGTTAACAAAGTGTTTGGACCGGATTTGTTGAATAAATGGTCAAAGAATGGGTTAAATGGAATTTTTAGTAAAAAACGGGTCTTAACCGGTAACGTTTGAAAGAAAATCTTGGAAATAAGAGAATAAACAAAAAATCTAGGGAAACCATGTTATTTCAGTAATTAGGATCTATAAGACTTAATGATGGTGAAAAATTGGTCAAACAAGTTTTTGAACAGTCAATTTCGGGTAAAAACGCGTTTTAACGTGTTAAGCTTAAAATGTAGACTTTCACCTAAAAAGAGCTTGACATACATCTTTAACTAATTAAAAACTTATAGAATGTCATTAAAATAATATTTAACGGATCTAAGATTAAAAATATGAAAATCAACGCTTAACCGTTAAAAATCTTCTGTTTTACCGTAACCGGTAACGTAAGACATAAAAATATAAAAACCGGACCTAAATTCTGAAACCTTGGTATAAACTTACTTAAAATCAGTTACCAAACTCGTAGAACCTAATATTTGGCCATAAAGGTCATTAAATGCAAGAAATTTTGCTAAACTTCAATAAACCGACCCCCTTGGACTAAGAATCATTTAAAATACTCAAACTAACTTATAGGTGATTTAACATGTTAAATCATGTATTCTTTCCTAAGAAACCCTAACTTTCTATAGAAGGAAACTTTATATATAAAGACTCAGCAAATTGAAGCTAGTAAGACATTAACCTCATGACACACCTAGTGCATCTCCATAACCTAGAATTAGTGGCTTAACACATAAATATTGATGGTAGGGTGCTAGACTTGAGACTTTTCCCAGCACACGAAGAACCCTTTTGCTTGAACTTTAAGGTGAGTTCTAGTGTTCCCTTTTTACTACTGTTTTTTGGATGAAACATGCTATACTTGAATTGAAACCTATTTATGAGATATTGTATGATGCTTGAATGTTGTCGTTAATGTTAGAACATGCTTTTATTTGTATCACGATCATTAATTCTTGTGTGAACCGCTTGTTTTATATGGGTAGATCTACTTGGGGAATCCCCCACACAGTGCCTTCCGTGATGAACGGGAAGGGTACCACACTGAGATCCTGCGGGGTTGTTTGTGGCATGTGACAAGTTTTTATAAGATACTAGGTGAAACATCTGGCAGGTATGGTCCACTGTTTTGAGACTCAGTTCTTCCTTCGAGATTAACCAGTAAAACATCACTTTTGAAGAGGCTAGCCGGGACTGAGTGCAGGGTTGATTGTGATCCCCCACAACAGTGAATCTTTGATTCTTTTGAATCAACTTTGGATTCTATTGAATCCTTTTGTTTTTAAACTTTAAGCACTTGAATTCACCAACTTTTTAGTTGACACAACTTCTTTTTGATCATGTTTCAGGTAATCCATGAAGGGACTCTATCTATTGTTAAAGACCTTGACCTAGCACCGTGACCATGGTATTGGATTGTCTTACTTTAAAAACAATTTGAACAATTTATAATTATTGTTGATTATTACACTTTGTCTTGTGTTGGATGTACAATTACATTTGGGGCCTAGATCTATTTCTAGCCCTAGTTTTCTTTAAATATTAAATGCCATGTGACGTTCTCTCCTTTTGAGCTCTTATAATGGTTTGTTTCCGCTACCATATGTGTTGCTAGTCTATGACGTCCCACCCTACCTGGGCCCGGGGTGTGACAGATTGGTATCTGAGCCAAAGGTTTTAAAGAAGTCGGGAATACCATAGTAGACCCTAGGCTACAACCCTGATACCTTAGGATCGTCCTTGTGGGAAAGTGTTGGGATGATCAGGTTGGGTAAATCGATGATTACACTTGATCAACGAAATCATGAATTTACCGTACTCGTAAGTTCCAGCATGGACCTTTAGGTAATGAGTGAACTTTTCTGTTTGAAACTTATATTTTTTATATTTCTTTTAAAGTGGTCTAAAAGTTTTTTCCTAAATGATAACTACTCTATTTGTTGCTATTTGAAGAAGCTACTGATATCTGATACTACTACTTACTGATACCTCTGGTTATTAATACTATTGGGATATCACATATTATTACCATCACTACCATAAGTACTATTGCTATTACAATAATGACCTATGAGAAACCAAATTAGTCATGATATTTCTTGCAGGATAGCAGGACTATGGTTAACAAGGGTAAGGCACCGGCATACCCCACTGACGGGACTGCACCATCTGGGAGCCTCAAGAAGGAGACACCACGAACGGAGTACGAGGAGTATATGAGGAGATGCGGACATCCGGGATGGATATCCATCACATCCGACGACACCGAGCCGTCAGAAGACTCTTCCTCGACATCCCCCTCCAGGAGCCGGACGCGCTCCCATTCACCTCATGTAGCAGCTCCTACCCACTCACCTATCCCACCTATCGGGGATAGGGGTGCACGTGTGATCACCCGCGCACGCAAGAGTGCAAGGCCAGGTCCCTCAGTCACTTTTAGGATGCCACCTCCTCCTCCACCACCTGTTAGGATTCTGACACCTGTACCTCCGTCATTTGACCCACTCCACCACCACCCACATGACGAGCACCGGATGCCACCGAGGCGTAGCATGTATGATGGCCCCAGTGTGTTAGCTGGTGACGGGTACTCCTAGTCTAGCCGCCAGGCGAGCGACATAGGTCCCTCCGATGCTGCTCTAGATGAGCTTCTGAAGACCGTTCGTCGTCACAAGCTGACCCTCTAGCACGCTACTCGGACCTCTCAGTCTACCAAGTTTCAGGCCATGATGGCTTCGCACGGGGTCCAGCGGTTGGAGCAAGAGAAGAAGAAGAAGAACTCAGGATGGCTAGGGTAGTTGAAGAAGAAGTGGATGTGAAGGCTTGGAGAGGATGTGGGGTTATCTGCCTTGTAGACAGTTGTAGGAAACTATTTCTATTATTATCTAATACTATTATTATTATTATGGGGGTGATGGTACCTTCCAACTTGTAAGAGTGTAACTCTAAGACAATTATGCTTCTGATACTATTAACTCTATCTCTACGTGAAACTATTTTAATTGATGCTAAAACTTTGCTGAACTATTTATATTTAACTACAATGTGTCATGTTATGCGTTGGGAATATTGACCTTTGTCCATTTTGGATGAATTGTCTTAAGCTACTTTAATGAAGCATTTTCTTGTTAGAGGTATTTAATGGTGTGTATGATACACTCCCTCTTTCTAGGACATGATAGTTTAGGGTAAATGATGCATGGGCTACTCGAAACCAATTGTGAGATGCTAAACAAAAATTTATTTGTGATGCTATCAGAATGTCGACTAGGAGAGGAACCCACATTAGAAGAAGTGGAACTACTAGAGGCCACCGTGAAGGGGCTAGACAAACCAAAAACCAAACCCCTACTCCACCAGGGACCCCTCGTGGAGAGAATGCAAACCAGGGGAATGATGAAAGGATTGCCAACCTTGTTGCACAACAGATTGCAAATGCTATTCCTACCATTATAACCAAGATCAACGCAGACCGGAGCAACCCCGGTGGTGATGATGTATTCGGAAACAACGAGGGCAATAACGAGGAAGCTGAAGCACTAAAGAATGGATGCTCCTACAATACTTTCATGGCTTGCAAGCCAAAAGACTTCTATGTCACAGTTGGTGCAATAGAGACATACCGATGGATCGATGAAAAGGAAGCAGTCTTGGACATCAGTAAGTGTAATATGGACCACATGGTGAGGTTCGCATCACAGTCACTCAAGGGATCGGCTCTGGAATGGTGGAAGACAGTTATTCAGCCCCGGGGAAGGAATGTTGCTAACCGAATGAGCTGGACCGAGTTCAGGGAACTGATAAGCAGCAAATACTGCCCCATCAATCAACTGGAGAAACTAGAGTCTGAATTCCTGAGCCTGGAGATGAAGGGTCCTAATTACACTGAGTACATCAACCGCTTCTTAGCCTTGTCTCAATTGGTGCCACAGAATCTAAGGGTGTAGCGCGTTTTATTTGGGGCTACATCCCAGAGTCAGGGGAATGGTTCGATCTTCCAGGCCTTTAACCTTACAAGCTGCGGTTGACTTCACCAGCAGTTTGATTGATGATTTGGTTAGGGCTGGGTGGACTGATCAAACCAGGACTGAAGTAAAGAGGAAGCCGATGGGTGAGAAGAGGAAGTGGTTTGATGTGAAGAGAGCAGTTGGCAGTAGTAGCGGGTCAAGCAAGAAGAGCTTTGAAGGTATGAGGCTCGATGACCAAAGTGGAAGGAAAAGGAATCTATACTCGGGTACGAGCCCGTTCTGCAACAAGTGCAAACTGCATCATCTAGGGGATTGCAACCCGATGCCCTGTTTCCGATGCAAACGACCAGGTCAATTAATCAAGGATTGTACGTATGCGCCGGGTAAACAATGCTATGAGTGTGGAGATCCAGGGCACATGAGGAACAAGTGTCCTAAACTTGGAAGATATAAGGAGGCCAGACCCAACAAGCCTAAGGGACGAGCATTTGTGATGGAACAAGCCGATGCTCGCAAGGAACCTGATGTGGTCAATGGTATGTTCCTTATAAACACCATCCTGCTACCATTCTCTTTGATACTAGAGCAACTGCTAGCTTTGTCTCTAGTGATTTTAGGCCTTTGATTGACTTGAGTGCGTGTATCCTGACTGATCCATTCACCGTAGAATTAGCTGACGGTAACATTATAGAAACTAATGAAGTCATCAAGGACTGTGTAATGAATCTAGAAGGTAGCATATTTATGATTAACCAGATGCCTATTAAGTTAGGAGGATTTGATGTGGCTGTTTGTATGGATTGGCTGGCTAAGCATAGAGTCGAGATCGTGTGTGATGAACGCCTGCTTAGAATACCGTTGAGCGACGGGAAAGTGCTAGTGGTTTGTGGCGAAGGAAGTGACACGCTATGTCCCATGATATCTCATCCGAAAGCTACCAAGAGCCTTAAGAAGGGATGCCCAGCTTTCATAATCTATGTAATGAAGGCTAAAGAGGAGAAGAAGATTAAGGATATTCTAGTGGTTTCTGCATATCCAGAAGTGTTTCCCGAAGATCTACCGGGACTCGCTCCGAACTGACAAGTCGAATTCCAAATAGATCTACTGCCTGGTGCTGCACAAGTAGCCAAGGCACCATATCGACTCGCCCCTCCCGAGATGAAGGAACTAATGCTACAAATCCAGGAACTACTCAACAAGAGATTTATTCGACCGAGTGTTTCTCCATAGGGTGCACCGGTGTTATTTGTGAAGAAGAAGGATGGAACCCTACGAATGTGCATTGATTACCGGGAACTGAACAAGCTGACTATAAAGAATCGTTACCCTCTCCCGAGGATTGACGACCTATTCGATCAACTGCAAGGATATAGTTACTTTTCTAAAATAGATTTGAGACCGGGATATCATCAGCTTAAGATAAGAGAAGAAGACATACCTAAAACGGCCTTCAGGACGAGATACGGACACTATGAGTATCTAGTCATGCATTTTGGACTGACTAACGCACCAGCACTGTTTATGGATCTCATGAACCGTGTATGTCGCCCGTATCTTGACAAGTTCGTGATCGTGTTTATCGATGACATCTTGATCTACTCCCGTAGTAAAGTAGAGAATGAGAAACACCTTAGACTGATTCTTGAGTTGCTCAAGAATGAACAATTATATGCCAAGCTCTCCAAATGTGAATTTTGGATGCGAGAGATCCAATTTTTAGGGCATGTGGTAAATGAGAATGGGATTCAAGTTGACCCTTCTAAGATCGAGGCAATTAAGGACTGGAAAATTCCTGAAACCCCTACCGAGATAAGGCAATTCCTTGGATTGGTTGGATACTACGAAGGTTTATCAAAGACTTCTCGCGCATTGTGCAACCTTGACTGCTCTGACTAAGAGAAATACGACCTTTGTGTGGGAACGAGAGCAGAATGAAGCGTTCGAAACACTCAAAGAGAAACTGTGTAGTGCACCTTTCCTCTCTCTCCCAGAAGGAATTGAGGATTTTGTGGTCTATTGTGACGCTTCGCGTCAAGGACTAGGATTCGTGTTAAAGCAGTGCAACAAAGTAATTGCTTATGCATCAAGACTACTAAACGATCATGAGAAGAACTACACAACGCATGATCTAAAATTGGGTGCCGTGGTGTTTGCACTCAAAAAGTGGAGGCATTATCTCTATGGCACGAAGTGCATTATTTACACTGACCATCGGAGTTTGCAGCACATTCTGGATCAGAAGATGCTAAACATGCGCCAGAGAAGATGGGTCGAGTTACTGAATGATTACGAATGCGAATTCGCTACCATCCTGGCAAGGCCAGTGTAGTGGCGGATGCCTTGAGCCGGAAAGAAAGAGAAAAACCTCTACGTGTCTGTGCCTTAAGGATGAGTGTGTACACCGACCTTATCGCGAGACTAAAGAAAGCACAAGGCGCAGCGCTAAAGGAAGATAAGTTAGCGGGGGAAATGTTGACCAGGATGGAGAATCGATTTGAGCTGAACAACGATGGTGTATATAAATATGAAGGGAGAACGTGGGTACCAAAGCACGGGGGAATAAGAGAGGTAATCCTCGACGAAGCCCACAAACTAGGTACTCGGTTCACCCCGGAAGCGACAAGATGTACTATGGTCTAAAGGCCCTTTTCTGGTGGCCTTGGATCAAGAAATCCATCACCGTTTATGTTAGCAACTGTCTGACATGTGCCATGGTGAAGGCTAAAAACCAAACACCGTCAGGGACGTTGCAACAACCCGAAATTCCAGAATGGAAGTGGGATACGTTACAATGGATTTCATCACAAAAGCTACCCAGAACTTTTAAAGGTCATGACGCCATTTGGGTAATAGTGGATCGGCTAACAAAATTAGCTTACTTCTTACCGATTAGAGAAGACTACGACCTGACAAAGCTGGCTCAATTGTATATTGATGAAATAGTGACCAGACATGGTGTGCCTTTGTCAATCATCTCCGAACGTGATAGCCGCTTCACTTCACGTTTCTGGAGATCTCTCCAGCAAGCCTTGGGAACCCGTTTAGATCTAAGCACTGCATACAACCCACAAACTGATGGACAGAGTGAAAGGACTATTCAAACCCTAGAAGATATGCTAAGAGCTTGCGTGATTGACTTTGGTGGGAACTGGGACAATCATCTTCTTTTGGTAGAGTTCCCTTATAACAATAGTTACCATGCAAGTATAAAGGCAACTACGTATGAAGCCCTATATGGTAGGAAATGCCGATCACCATTGAACTAGAATGAGATTGGTGACAGCCACGTAATGGGACCCGACATCGTGTTGGAAACCACCGACAAGATATTTAAAATCAAGGAGCGTTTGAGAGCAGCCAGGGATCGTCAAAAGAAATACGCTGACAGAAGATGAAAACCTTTAGAGTTTCAAGTGGGTGATAGGGTAATGCTGAAAGTGGCACCATGGAAAGGTACCGTGAGGTTTGGAAAGAGAGGAAAGCTAAGCCCGAGATACATTGGACCATTTGAGATACTATCAAGAATTGGTCTAGTGGCATATAGATTAAAGCTACCTCAGAAATTAAGCTACATACATGACACCTTCCATGTGTCAAACCTGAAAAAGTGCCTGGCAGACAAGACCTTGGAGATACCATTGAAGGAAGTTAGGATAACCGATAAGTTGAACTACGTGGAAGAACCCATAGAGATCACTGACCGGCTGGTCATGAAACTAAGACGAAGTCGCATACCCAAGTCAAGGTATGATGGAATTCTAGGCAAGGACCTGAATTCACTTGGGAGTGAGAGATGAAATGAGAAAGAGTTATTTGCACCTCTTCGAACCCACCCGTTCCGAGTCTAATCGAAGCTAAAATTTCGGGACGAAATTTCCTAAACGGTGGAAGAAAGTAACAACCGACCTCTAGGTCATAATTCTAACCTTACCAACCTGCATCATTACCCATTCAATTAATATTAATATTAATATCATTACCAATATTATTATTAGCATTATTATTATTGTTGTTAGTGTTCCTATTTTGTTATTTTATGTGCCTCTTTGTGATGATTTAGCTAGATCAAGCATTAGCTAGGGAAAACATAGTGTCCCGGGAAAGTTAATTAGCCACCCTTGCAATAATTAAATCATTGTTGAAACAATTAAAATGTGTGCATGAACTCAAATTTTTTGGTTAATGCATGCATGTTCATGCACAATACTTAACAACTAACTAAATAATACCACCTAAAATAATACTACACATAATATTATCTACTATTTAAATTTCAAAACAAAATTTACAACCACTAAAAGCCAAAAATTCGGCCACCCCCTTTGTGCACCACCCCTCTCCACCAACCCGCTCCCTTCTACACCACCTCTCCATCCACCACTACCATTCCATGCATTCTTCCCATCTCTATACACACACAACACTCAACCATCACCTGTCATTCCTCTCCCTCTCCCTCTCGGATTCTTTCTTCAGAAAACACACACACCTATTCACGGTTATAGCAAATATTCCAGCCATATTCGAAGAACAACCACAACACTAGCATCGGCCAAGCTCAAGCAAGCAAGAAAGTGAAGTCTTGTGAGCTTTTAATACACGTCTCCATCTAGTTCGACTTCTCCAGACCTTGTTCGAGATACTCCAGCCTTGTTCGATGCTTTCCAAGTCGTTTTTGTTCCTCATCACTTCCCAAACCGTGAAACATACAAAGAGTAAGCTTCACTTACCCGAACCATGTACATTATGTGTTATTCCTTCATTTATCCACCAAAAACCTTACTCTCTTTGTTCTAACAGAAGTACACTGCTATCACCTTGTACTTGAGGAGCTTTTAACGTTCTGGAAGGTATCTCATTTGTTACATAAGTCATTCTATAGGTGTAACACGGTTTACACCTAGAAAACCCTATTTTTGGGTGTATTTACACCATCCAACTTGCACAAATCGTAATCTTTCGAAGCTAAGCATGTAACCTGCTCAAAATAGGTTTTCTAACCTTATAATAACCTGATTTTAAAGTTACAAAAGGTTTGGGTAATATTAAATCGCAAGTTATAATGTTTTACACATGTGTAATGGATGAAAATGGTGTAATCTCTAAGTTTCCATCTTGTTCATAGGTTATTTGTTGAACCCGTGAATTAGACATGATATTTCAATAGGTTTTGGATGATTTTGGGTGCATTATGAGATTTTAATGGCTGAATATGATAATGTCATAGACTTGTAAGCAATTTGGACATATTCGGGGACCCGAAAGTGATAAAATGACTTAAAAATAAGAAAACATAGATTTTTACAATCTTAGAAAGTATTCCAGGTTCTAAAAGAGTTAACAAAGTGTTTGGACCGGATTTGTTGAATAAATGGTCAAAGAATGAGTTAAATTGAATTTTAGTTAAAAACGAGTCTTAACCGGGTAACGTTTGGAAGAAAATCTTGGAAATAAGACAATAAATCAAAAATCTAGGAAAACCATATTATATCAGTAAGTTAGGAACTATAAGACTTAATGATGGTGAAAAATTGGTCAAACAAGTTTTTGAATGGTCAATTTCGGGTAAAAACGCGTTTTAACGGGTTAAACTTAAAATGTAGACTTTCACCTAAAAGGAGCTTGACATACATCTTTAACTGATTAAAAAATTATAAAAAGCCATTAAAATAATATTTAATGGATTTAAGACTAAAAATATGGAAATCAACGCTTAACCGTTAAAAACCTTCGGTTTTACCGTAATCGGTAATGTAAGACATAAAAATATAAAAACCGGACCTAAATTCTGAAATCTTGGTATAAAATTACTTAAAATCAGTTACTAAACTCCTAGAAACTAATATTTGGCCATAAAGGTCATTAAATGCAAGAAATCAAACTTTGGGGTAGAAAGTGTAAATTTTGGAAACTTGGAGGACTAAACTGTAAATTTTGCTAAACTACAATAAACCGACCCCTTTGGACTAAGAATCACTTAAAAGACTCAAACTAACTTATATAGGTGATTTAACATGGTAAATCATGTATTCTTTCCTAAGAAACCCTAACTTTCTATAAAAGGAAACTTTTTGTATAAAGACTTAGCAAATCAAAAGCTAGTAAGACATTAACATCATGACACACCTAGTTCATCTCCATAACCCTAGAAATAGTGGCTTAACACTTAAATCTTGATGGTAGGGGTGCTACACTTGAGACTTTTCCCGGCACACAAAGAACCCTTTAGCTTGAATTTTAAGGTGAGTTCTAGTGTTCCCTTTTTACTACTGTTTTTGGGATGAAACATGCTATACTTGAATTGAAACCTATTTTTGAGATATTGTATGATGCTTGAATGTCGGGGTTAATGTTCGAACATGCTTTTAAGTGTCTCTGTCCTTTTCACTTCTTATCACTCTTTTCGTTCACTTTTTCTAACATTTCTACGACCAACGAATTCATTCGGTTTATTTGTATCACGATCATTAATTCTTGTGTGAACCGCTTGTTTTATATGGGTAGATCTACTTATGGAATCTCCCACACACAATGCCTTCCGTGATGAACGGGAAGGTTACCACACTGAGATCCTGCAGGGTCGTTTCTGGCATGTGACAAGTTTTTATAAGATACTAGGTGAACCATCCGGCAGGTATGGTCCACTGTTTTGAGGCTCAGTTCTTCCTTCGGGTTAACTGGTGTTAGGACCTGGTATTTGAACGAAATACCTAGTGATTAGCGTGTAAACCAGATCAAATAGTGCGGAATCCTATTTGATTGGCTATCCAATCAGTGAGAACACACGAAGAATCAATCAAGAATTGAAACTAACGTTAGAAGTCGATTGGGAATCGATCTAATGTGTTCTGTGAACTTGGAGAACGAATTGGGAGGCTTCTGGACGGCTAGGGTACGTCTGGAGTCGTAATGGTATGAATGCTTTTCTTTTTCCACGAATTGGGTTGTATTTATAGGTTAGTATTGTTCATTCGGGTGACTGGACCATAAGTATGGTTCAGTCGTGCGATTGAACCATGCGGTTGATTCATCCGCACGACTGAGTGTTCAGTCGTGCGACTGAGCCCATCTTATGTGTCAATCATACGACTGATCTAGTCTCCTGGTTCAGTCGTGCGACTGAGTCAATCGTATGAAGTTATTCATGCGCCTGGGCCATTCGCATGGGCCATTCGCATGAGAACTTCATTAAGTTAAGTTTGAATGTATTAATTAATATAACATTATGTGTAACCATTCAAACAATCACAAACCTAATTACCAATTCAATATCGACTCATTATTGAAATATTAGACATTACAAATCACAAACAATCAATATCATTTCATTAATCATTTCAAATTACATCAGAATCAGATAAACAAGATCTATTACATTTCATATCATGATCTAGGGACATACATGTATCAACAACTGGTAAAACATAACTTTTGAAAAGGCTAGCCGGGACTGAGTGCAGGGTTGATTGTGCTCCCCCACAACAGTGAATCTTTGATTCTTTTAAATCAAATGTGGATTCTATTGAATCCTTTTGTTTTTAAACTTTAAGCACTTTAATTCACCAACTTTTTAGTTGACATAACTTCTTCTTGAGCAATAGTGAATCTTTGATTCTTTTTAATCAAATGTGGATTCTATTGAATCCTTTTGGTTTTAAACTTTAAGCACTTGAATTCGCCAACTTTTTAGTTAACATAACTTCTTTTTTAGCATGTTTCAGGTAATCCATGAAGGGACTCTAGCTATTGTTGAAGACCTTGACCTAGCATTGTGACCATGACATTGGCTTGTCTGACTTTAAAAACAATTTGAACAATTTATAATTATTGTTGGTTATTACACTTTGTCTTATGTTGGATGTACAATTTCATTTACGGGCTAGATCTGTTTCTAGCCCTGGTTTTCTTTGAATATTAAATGCCATGTGACGTTCTCTCCTTTTGAGCTCTTATGATGGTTTGATTCCGCTGCCATATGTGTTGCTAGTCTGTGACGTCCCACCTACCTGGGCCCAGGGTGTAACGCTGTAAAATATTTAGAATTAGTCTGAGGTGATGGTCATGTTCTTCCTTGGACTGTTAGAATATCATCAATGAATACTATCACAAACTTGTCCAAGTAGGGTTTGCAGACTCTGTTCATGAGGTCCATGAATATAGCAGGTGCATTTGTTAATCCAAATGGCATTACCGGAAATTCGTAATGACCATAATGCATTCTGAAGGCTGTCTTTGGGACGTCCTCTTCTATTATCAGCAGTTGGTGATAACCAGATCGCAAATCAATATTTGAGTAGTAACTGGATCCTTGGAGTTGATCGAACAAATCATCGATTCTTTGTAATGGGTACCGATTTTTAATAGTAAGCTTATTTAATTCTCGTTAATCGATACACATTCTAAGCGATCTGTCATTCTTTTTGACGAATAGAACCGGTGCTCCCCAAGGAGAAAAGCTTGGTCGTATAAATCATTTATGAAATAACTCTTGCAGTTGTTTTGACAATTCTTGCATCTTAGAGAGTGCTAGTTGATACATTGATCGTGCTACAGGCGCGGCTCCGAGCACTAGCTCAATTCGAAATTTAATATGCCTTTGTGGAGGTAATCCTGGTAAATCTTCGGGAATACTTCAGGGTATTCCCGCACAACCGGAATATCCTCAATTCTTTGCTCCTCATTCTTAGTGTCAATGGCTTTTACTAGGAAGGCGGGATATCTTCACTTAAGTACTCATAAGCTTTCCTGACACTAACAATTTTAAATGGAGGTTTCCATTTTTCTCCCTATACGATTAAAAATTCTCCGCTAGGAATTGGCAAGCGAATAATCTTCTCGAAACATATAACGTCCGCATGATTCCGAGAGAGCCAATCCATTCCAATGATAATGTTGAAACTTCTAAGATCGACAGGTAACAGATCGATACTAAAAAGATGATCGTCAAGTTGTAAGATGCACATTTTGATTACTTCATTAGATTCTCTTTTCTTCCAGTTAGCTAACTCAATAATATATTTCTTACTTAGCTTACAGGGTTTAATTCCCAATGATGGTTCAAATTCTTTTGATACGAAAATTATATCGACGCTAGTGTTAAACAAAATGGAGGCATAATGATTATTAATAAAAAAGGTACCGTTAACCACTGACGGTTCCTGACGTGCCTCTTTAGTGTTCATTTCAAAAGCTCTCCGTCTGGCCTTAGACCCATTCAATTTTGGGTAGTCTTTCCTGAAGTTTCCTATCACACCACATTCATAACAAGCACGATCATTTCTGGTTATGTTCTCATCAGGTTTTGTTCAGCAATTTTGGCTCAGATGTCCAAATTTATGGCAATGAGTGCAAACTCTACAATCACCATTGTGGAAATATCCACACTTGCTACATTTCCTTTGAGGTTCTTTGTTTATCCTGACGTTGTTTGAAGTTGCAACATAAACCCGCTCAGATCCTTGGTTGAAGCCTTTCTTATTATTCACTTGCCTCTTAGAACTCCCAAACCATTTCCTTTTCCCATCAAATGATCTTCTATCCATCTTAATCGTCTTCTTTACATCGTTTTTCTTGGTTAGGGTTCCATTACGTATCGCATCATTGGTTAGGGAGTGTGCGCTAGCAATAGCACATTGGATTGTGGTGGGTTTGGAGGCTGTAACGTTGCTTCTTATTTGAGGTTCCAATCCCCATATGTATCTTTCAATCCGGACATATTCTGGTGTAACCATTCGAGGTACCAATCTGGCAAGGTCGTTGAACCTAGACGTGTAAGCTCGGATTTCGGCACCTTCCATTGTGTGGTTCTAGAATTCTGTTTCAACTTTTTGGATTTCATTACAAGGGTAGTATTATTTAAGCAACATTTCCTTTAGTTGTTCCCAAGTGAGTTCATACGCATTTGCATTATCCAACAGTTGACTTTGAGAATTTCACCATGATAACGCTGCATCTTGAAAGGAACAAGTTGCATACTTGACCTTTTGATCATTAGAGCAATTGCTTATGGATATGACAGTCTCCATTCTCTCAATCCATCGAATTATATCTAACGGTCCTTCAGCACCTGTGAAAGTTCTTGGATTGCATCCTTGAAAAGTCTTATATGAGCACCCTTGTGGTTGTCCACCTAATGAATTGCTTGGATTTCCATTTGTACCGGATCCATTGTTTGCACCAATACTGGAACCTATGTTTGAGCCGTTTCCTGCTCCGTTTCCAAGACCATTACATGCAGTTTCTTGCCTTCTTTCTTGACCGGCTGCTATATTAGCATCATGTTGTTCCAGAGCTGATTTGACGCATGAGAATATGAAAAACGCCCAAACACTTGTATAATTCCTGAAAGTTCACCACGCTCCTATTTAAACGTATGAACACTATTTAGGCGCATGAGTTGACTGAGTTGACTTTCATGAGTCTTACACTTGTGTTTTTCAAAATTCTTCACCTGCACACTGTTTAAACATATTAGTAATATTTCATACTAATATTTAAACATTTTAAGCATATTTTTGCATTTCTCAAAATTTACCTTTTAGTCCCTCAGATTTGAACTTTTTACATTTTGCACACTCAATTTTGATTTTTAACAATTTTAAGTCTTCACTTGTATTTTTTCCCTTCATTTTAGTCTCAAAACAAAATAAAATGTCATCTATTTTTTCTTCAACTTATGAAAGAAGCATTTCCACTTGCAAATTTATATAGGTTCATATTATCATTTTCAAAAGTTACATTATAACACTCACATACACTTTGAACATATAGCATCATCCTTTCAATTCAACATTTTAACTTTGATTTTGATTTTTCTGAGAAAAAACTCTTCCATTTATTACTCCCCCTAAACTTTTAAGTTTAAACAACTTATAAGTTTCCTAAGGTAACATAATAAGATCACACATCTCATTGTTACATTGCCTTCACACACAGAAAATATGCATGAAAGCAAAATGAAAGCAGAATCAAAATCTAATATAAACAAAAGAATTAATGTCTGCAGTGAGATCATATCAATGTAGATCAGTACATTAAAATAAAAAAAATTGTGAATAGTCATAGACAATGAATAAATCCTGATCAAGTGTGTTCCAGGTCAGTGATATCACAGCAAAGGAGACACAAGATCTAAGGACAGAAAATGATTGTTTTTGACACATTATCAACTCACTTACTTTTTCAATCCTTGGATTGATTAGGGTATATTTAGCTATGACATGATGTAAATCATACAGAGACTTAGAGAGCTCAACTATCATCAAGACATACAAGAAAGAACACATACTCAACTTATTACCTGAAACATATGTATCACCAGAGTTCATGTTACTTAAATTAATAGAAAACGATCATGGATAACCATTTGATCAGCTCTAACTATTCATTTGAATAGTTTGTGCACAATGGCATCTTTTGCATCAAAGAGAAAATCCAGGTCTGTAATCACTTATAACAAAGGATATCTCAGCACTTCAGGTCTATGATGACTCATAACAGAGAAGTGATATGATGCTTGTAACAGATCTCATGATTAATCACATTTCCAATAGGTGTGAGTGGTGTAACTTAACAAGCAATCAATCTGATAAGCCAAAACAACTCAAAAGTACTCAGATGAATACAAACAAGCATAAAGATTTAGTGTAATCACAAGAATTTACTTTTTTAGTATAGTAGCATGATATTGTCTACACATCATATCTGATCATGTCAGACTTTATTAATAAGTGAAATATGCAACTGATCTCACTAATGTACTATCATTTCTCACATATTGCATAAACATATTCTTTTCTAAAAAATAAACTGACAATTAGAAAAAGACTCTATTTTTGGAGTTTTGATTTATACTTTTGTCTTTGGTTTTTCTAAACAAAAACACACACACACAAAATACAAACAGGCAATTCACATTGAGAGGATCACTTATGATGATCTTTTGATTTAGAGAGTTCACATATGATTAATAAGACCAATTGACTCCACTAAATACTCCAACCGTCCTGGTAGGAAGGCTTTAGTAAATAGATCCGCCAACTGTTTTTCCGTTGCAATTTGAATCAATATGATTAATCCTTTTTTTGAGTTATCTCTGAGAAAATGATATCAAATTTCAATATGTTTTTGTTTTTGAATGTTGAACAGGATTAGCTGTAATGAACATAGAAGCAGTGTTATCAATGTAAATAGGTGTTTTAAGAAAATTGAACCCATAATCTAGTATTTGATTTTGCAACCAGAGGACTTGAGAACATCCTGCTGATGCAGCAATGTACTCAGCTTCTGCAGTTGAAACAGAGACATTTGTTTGTTTCTTACATTGCCACGAGACTAATCGGGGACCAAGAAATTGCACCCACCCAAAGTAGATTTTCTATCTTGACAACATCCACCATAATCACTATCTGTGTATCCATGTAGTTCAAAGTTACCCTTGTAAGGATACCAAAGCCCTAAAGCTGGTTTACCTTTGAGATACCTGAATATCCTTTTGACAACAATTAAGTGAGATTCTTTCGGGTCTGATTGATACCTGGCACAAACACAAACAACATACATAATGTCTTGTCTAGATGCAGTAAGATACATCAAAGAACCAATCATTGATCTGTATAATGTTTGGTCAATAGATTTTCCTTTTGGATCAGGTTCAATCTTGGTGTTAACATCTGCTGGAGTTCGTATGGACTGACAGTCTTGCAACTTAAATTTCTTCAAGAGCTTGTCAACAAACTTCTCTTGATTGATGAAAATTCCATCGTCAGTTTGCTTGACTTGAAGTCCTAGGAAAAAATTAATCTCGCCCAAAGAACTCATTTGGAACCGAGATTTCATGATTTCTTCACATTCATTACACAATTTTGGACTAGTAGAACCAAATATGATATCATCAACGTAGACTTGTACACATAGAGATCATCATTATCCTTTTTTATGAATAAAGTTGGATCAATTTTCCCTCTTGTGTATCCATGTTGGATTAAGTGTTGTGATAATGTCTCATACCAAATTCTAGGGGCTTGATGAAGTCCATATAAAGCTTTACTCAGCTTATATACTCGATGTGGAAATTCTGCATCCTCAAAGCCTGGAGGTTGCTTCACAAACACATCGTCAGTGATAGGACCATATAGAAATGCACCCTTTACATCCATTTGATACACCTTAAATTTCATGAATGAAGCATAAGCCAGGAAAACTCGAATGGATTCAAGTCTTGCAACTAGTGCAAACACTTCATCATAATCTATCCCTTCTTCCTGTGTGTACCCTTGTGCAACAAGTCTCGCTTTGTTCCTTATAACTACACCACGATCATCAGTCTTATTTTTAAACAGCCATTTCGTGCCTATAGCATTTTCTCGTTCAGGTAGATCCACTAAATTCCACACTTCTTGTTTGTGAAATTGAAGTAATTCTTCTTGCATGGCTTCTATCCAACCATTGTCCTTTAGTGCTTCGATAACATTTTTAGGAACAATTTGAGAAAGAGAACAAGAGTATAAGCACAAGTTTGCTTGTTCTGATTTACTCCTTGTTGTTCTCTCATTCAATGGTCCAATAATCTGAGAAATTGGATGATTCTTGTGAATACGAAATGTTGGAATCTCATCACATTGAACATTAACATCCAGATTTGTTTGGTTTAAGTTGGAAAGCTGATGTAACAAAGTAGAAGAATGTGGATTGAAGTTTGGAACTTGAGTCAGTGAGTTAATAAAGTAATCAAAGTTACCAATATCAACTGCATCACCAGAGATGGATGATGTTCCAGACTCAGGTTGCACAAACTCATTACCATCATTAGGAAGTGGTTGTGATTCTTCCTGATCAAATGAAACTGAATGATCTGAAGCTGTATTAGCATGATTATTGTCATTGAATCGTATTGTTGAGTCCTTGACAAATGATAAAAATGGGTAGTCTGAGCTAGAATCATCTGGGTCGTCAGAATCTGAATCCTCACTAAAAGATCCAAGATCTCCTCTAGAGTTCTTCTTACCTGTAGAATCAAGACAATTTGATTGATTAAACAAGTTAGATTGAAGAGAGTTTGATAATGAATCTAAATCAAATAACCATGCAGGACCATTTGAAACTGATGGAAAAGAATTTTCCAGAAATTTAACGTTGAATGTTTCAAGGATTATATTTGTCCTAGAGTTGTACACTCGATAGGCTTTTGAAACAGATGAGTATCCAACGAAAAATCCATTATCAGATTTTGCTTCACATTTTCCTAATTGATCATTTGAATTAAGAATCATAACAGGACAACCAAATGATTTTAGAAAGTTTATGTTTGGTTTTCTGCCAAACATTAACTCATATGGAGTTTTCATTTTATCTTTCACAATTAAGATTATGTTCTGAATGAAACACGTAGTTGATATAGCTTCATCCCAAAAAGTGATAGGAATTTTTTCATCAGCTAACATAGAACGAGCAGCTTCAATCAGTGTTCTATTCTTCCTTTCAGCAACTCTATTTTGTTGAGAAGTTCTGGGAGCACTGAACTGATGAGCTATCCCTTTCTGTGCACAAAACATTTCAATGTTAGCATTTTTGAATTCCGTTCCATTATCACTTCTTATTATTTTCACTTTATTTTCTAATTGATTTTTAACTTTAATGATAAATTCTTTCAGTAAATCAACAGTTTAAGATTTAGCATACAAAAAGAAAACCCATGAAAATCTTGTATAGTCATCAATGATAACTAAACAATATGATTTTCGTCTAATACTCTTGACATTTGTTGGTCCAAAAAGGTCCATATGTAACATTTGAAGAGGTTCGGAAGTTGAGTTTATGAGCTTGGTCTTATAAGACGCTCTGTGTTGCTTTCCCTTCAAACATGCTGAGCAGTGATCAGCGTTGCAAACTTCTTATATGGAAGTCCAATGACATGATTTCCTGATATAAGCTTGTTTATATTCTTGAAATTTGAATGTCCGAGACGTCTATGCCAAAGCTGGCTTTTATCATTTGATGCTTTAGCAATTAGGCATGTTGTTTCAGTTGAAGGATCAACTTAAGACATATCCAGCTTGTATACATCTCTATCCCTTTCAACTGTAACAATTACCCAATCTTTGCTTATCTGAAAACTTGGCTTCAAAACATAACAGAATGAATCATCAAATAAAACAGAGTATGATTTATCACATATTTGGGATACACTTAAAAGATTAAAGTTCAACTGTGAACAAAAGTTGACTTTGTCAAAGCTTATTATCCCATGTGATATTGTTCCTTCTCCTGTTATTTTTCCTCCAGCATCACCACCAAAGGGAACGTGTGTTCTATCCTTTAACTTAAAATCTTGTAACAAGGCAGGATTGCCTGTCATATGCCGGCTACACCCACTATCCACATACCATGTATTAAGTGGTCTTCTTGGGCGTACCTGCACAACAAGAAAATTAAGTTGAGATATCCACCCAAGCCGAGATGGTCTTGGGTTTTCCAAATTTATCAACAATGGTAAATTGTTTGTAATGAAGATTATTCAAATCAGGTTTATTCTTGATGAATTTACCAATCTTGTTTTGAAAATTGTTTTGAAAATTGTTTGAGTTATTTTTGAGAACATTCATACCGTTTGATTGATCAATTTTTGACATGTATTGATGACTAACCTTTTTATTAGTCATTCTTACAGATCTTGGTATGAATTGTTCTTGCATATTTTGTTTAGATCTCACATAATTGTTCTTTTGAAAAGATCTCAAACCTAGAGAAGGTTGATTAGTTAATTTTTGAAATCCATCAGTTTGATTTCTCATATACTGAGGATTAACATAACCTTTGCTCATGTTTGAATTTGCAAATCCTCTAGTATGTGATCTCTTTCTAAAATAACAATTTGCAGTATTGTGAGTCTTCTCATCACAATAAGTACAGTATTTGTTAAAATAACAATCTGCTGTGGAATGATTTCTCATGTCACATATGTGACAGTACTTGTTGAAATAGCAATCAACAATATTGTGATTTTTTATATCACATATTTCACAGTACTGTTTGTTAACTTTTGACATTATATTTGATTTTGGTGTCAAATAGTTATTTTTCACATTTTGATTTTGTGCCAGATTATTTTGCATCTGTTTAACATGAACTTCCTTCTTGAATACATTAGGAACAAATCTTTTTGCTACAGCGGAAGTCTTAGAATCTGAACTTGATTTCAGATCAGAGTGAGATTTGTTCATAGTATTTACCTTGTTGATTTGAAGAAAATTCATATTTAACAAATCGGCTTACGCAAATTATGTCGGTTTAAGTTTTGTTGTCTGATTTGTTGCTTTGACCAACTTTTCTGAACTTTTGTTTTGTTTAGATTTTGTTTTTGATGGTTTCTTTCTTCTTCTTTGATTCTTTGACTTAGAAGAACTTGGTTTACTTTCAGATTGAACATCATCAGAAGAAGATTCCTTTTCAGATTGAACTTGTTTTAGATTAGTAGTGTTTGAATCTTCTGATGTTCCTACCTGTTGTTTATCTTTATCTTTGCTTTGAACTTTCACTTCTTCTAATACAACATGAATTTCATCAGAAGTGTTGTGTTTTGTTTGTTTTGGTTCATAAGATTTTATCTTGATTGGATGACCATTTTTAATCTTTTCTTGATCATTTTCAACAAAAACTTCTACATTTTCCTTTTCTTCTTCTGAAATCTTGTTTATGACCTGAAAAGCTTTAAGTTTAGCTTTATTTTCTGGAGAATGATCATGTGTATTAAAGTTCTCTTGTAAAGTGTTTGTAATAGATTCAGGCATAGGTTCATGAGTGAAACCTAACCCTGCTTTCTGTTTATCTTTTCTCTCACTTACCAGTTTTTCTACAATCATTTTTGAACTTTTTACTTTAGCAAGATCCATTTGAGTAGCAGCATGTGCTATCTTCACCTATTCAAGATTTTTGATCATCTCTTCCAATTGTTTAGAAACCATTTCTAATTCTTTTAGTGTTTTGTTCTATGAAGTTTGAAGAGAAATAATCTTTTGATCTGCTGTTTTATGATCAGATTTTAGTTTGTTATGCATTGACTCTTCTTGTTTTAGTTTCTCACAGATTTTATATGAGTAGTTTCTATAGTATTCAACATGTTCAAAGCATGATTTTGTGTAGAGTTTTTCTCTCACTTCAGATGGGATTTCAGGGAATTTTGGTGATAAGGTTTCAGATTTTGAAGATGAAGTGTCAACCTTAGGTTGATCAGGCTGTGCCATTAGAGCTACTTCATCTGTATCCTCCTTAGGATCAGATTTGTCACTCCAATCATAGTTATCTTCTTCATTCTCACTTTCCACCTATGGATCATTATTTTCTGACCATCTTCTCCCTGGATTTCTGCAACAAGAGATAAACTTGATGTTAAATCATTAGTAAACTGTTCAGCATATGCACTCCAATCATAACCATCTTTAATGCTGACTACTGAAGCTTTCTTGGTTTCATCAGATGATTTTTTTCATCTTTAAGCTCAGGCATAGGAAGACTTTGATAAGTCTTTTGAAAAGTCTTCTGAGCCGGTTGAAACCTTTGGTTGCTATAACTTGATTGAGCATTTCCTCCATTATTCCTTGGAGCTTTGCATTCTCTGGAGAAATGTCCATAACTGTTACAGTTAAAACACCTTGATTTTGACTTATCAAACCCAACAGTCTTGTTAGCACTTGGCTTGTACTTTCTGTTGACATATGAGTGTTTTTGTGTCCTGTAAGCAATCATCACCATCTGCCAGTATAAGTCCATCTCTTCAACATCTTCAGGATCCATTTCAAACAAATCCTGCAAAACAAAGTCTAATTGAGTTAAATGGCTACCTTGATATGCTTGAAAACTAGCCATAAATGCAGTGAATGCAGTTTTAGACTCTTCATCCTCTAATAGGATGTTTATCACATCTTTAACTTTTCTATATTTAGCAGAGTTAGATGAAGAAGTCTCTGTTTGAACATTAGATGTTTGAGATTGAGATTTAGGAGGAGATTGAGAATAAAACTGAGTTGTATAAGCAGGAGCACTAGTTAATGGTGAATCAGTAAAAAATCCTGCTCCAACAAATAAATCTCCCTCTTCTTCTGTAATTTTCTCACTTTTTGCCATGAATGCATTTTCAATAGTGGTTGCAGGAGAAGCAACAAACTGATACTGAGACATTGATGCTGCTCTATCATTATTCCTTGAGCTTTCATCAATCTCTACTGACTCTATCTTGGCAATTAGTAGATCTAGATCCATAGGGAACTTCTCAGTATGCTTTAGTAAGGTTACTGTTTGTTTCCATGATGATGGTAAAGCATTGAGTAGTCTAAGATTTAGATCTTCAAGATCAGGCTTAATACCAGCTGTTGACATCTTAGTTGAAAGTTGAACAAATCTGTTCATCATCTGATTTATGGTTTCTCCAGACAAATGTTGAAACAATTCTAATTGCCTTTTCAACATTTGTTTCTTGAGATTTTGAATCTCCTTGCCTCCTTCACAAATGGTCTTTAAGGCCTTATATAGGGTGTATGCAGTTTGATATCCATCAAGCCTTGCAAGAACTTCCAGTGGTAGTCCTTTACACATCAAGGAATATGCTTTGATATCATTCTTTACTCTTCTAGAATCATCTCCTTGAAGATCATCTTCAGGATAGGGTTCTAGAGAATCTTTAGTATAAACAAACCCTCTGTCAGGTCCATCAGTGATTAGAGGAATGTATGGTCCTTTCTTTATAGATTTCCAAATATCAGTGTCAATGGAATTAAAATGTTGTTTTAACCTAAGAGACCAGTTTTTGAAATCAGCTCCATTTTTAAGTTTTGGAACTCTATTTTCAGAATCTTCTGATTTCACCATTCTTATATTTTTGTTATTTTTCTTAGATTTTGAATTAAGAAAAGAAATGAAAAAGTTTTTGAAAAAAATTTCTTAAAAAAAAATTCTAAGTGTCAAGGGTGATACGCCTGAACAGTAATCAAACTTCCAAACAGTTAATGCGCCTAAGTTGAGAGACGTCTAAGGGAATGCCTTAGAAAAATTTTCAAAACGCCCAAGTTGATGCGTCTGAACAGTAGTAAAACGCCTGAACAGTTGAAATGCGCCTACACAGTTGTAATGTGCCTCAACAGTATCAACCATCTAAACAGTTCTAATACGCCTCAATCAAAGATGATACGTCTGGATTTTTACTCTTCAACAGTATTCAAACGTCTGAACTGAAAACGTCTAAGCAGTACTAATGCGACTAAACAGTAGTCAAACGCCTAATACTTAGACAATTTTTCAGCAAATCTCAACTCTAATGCGCCACATTCATCATGTTCATATGAATGTAACTAACTCAAATCTTCTGAAATTCTTCAAAAGTTGATGAATGGGATTGAAACTTTCCAATTAGACATGTTTTATACCGATAATCATTCTTCTAACATCAATTTCTTTCAATATAAGCAACAAATCAATCAATTTTGTAATTTTCAGTTCAAAAAATAGTGACCTTTTCGAACACAAATTCAACAAATTATCTCGAATTTGATGAATTTAACTGCTAATTGTGGTTCAAATAATGTTTCTGTTGATGAAACACATCTGAAATCCACAAATTTTCAATTGAATTGTCTATCAATCACAGATTCAGTGATGTTTTTGAGTTTGAAAGTTCGACAAACCTCAAAAATCACTCACCAACAGCTACCAACAGCTCTGATACCATTTGATAGGATCGAATGTACCAATCTGTGATGATATATGAACACAATTCAATGAATACAAACAATGTAATCAAATCAAGCAAGATATCAACAAAATTCATAGTTTCATTAATATCAAGCAAAGACAATTACAAAGTAAGTAAGCAGTTGTTCGTTTTCTACTCACGTCTCCTACTTGCAACAAGTCTAAGCTATTTATAATGAAACACAAGGAACTAACAAATTACAAAACTAGTCCCTATACTATTACTAATAGTAAAAAAACACATAAAGACAACATGTTAATCTTTCTAGAGAACTAACAGATGTGTTGAGCTATTAACTGGGCCAGTTCCTCTACGGTAGCTGGTAAATTGGTGTTTCCGCTCGAGGATGTGTTTCGTGTTATAGGTGGCATGATTTAATTCTATTTCAAAGGTAGGAAAAAGAGGTTTAGATGACGTATGACGCTTATGTAATATTATGATTAATTAGTCCTTATGATTAAATCACCTAAAATATATGTATATATACAAGCATTTTCCATAATCAATTGATATCATCAAAATAGAAATTTAGGGTAATAAGCTGTTTGATCATACATTAACTACCATCATGCACATAAACAATCAAACATCCAAAAGATCATAAGTTATTGTCTACATAAGTTAGCGAGTTTCATCTTGATCAAAATATTCACGCATCTCGGCTTGTATACATAACCTATCCTAAGAACGAAGCTCCACTACCAACATGCATCAAATAAGAAATCATCATCATGCACAAAGTAGCCACTTCCATCGAAGTCTCTGCTCGCTCTCCCATCATGATCATGTACTGCTGAGCTGTCACCAATGTTGCCTCCGCTGTATCCGCTCTCTGCTCTGCCAGGGTTAGTCGGTTCCTAGTCTCTGAGAAACTAGTCTCCAGATCTGATAATCGAAAATGCATCTGGCTCAGGGCGCTATCGTCCAACAGTCTCTCCTCCTCAATCGTCATCATCCTCCTGTCCAATGCTTGACTCACCTCATCCTGAACCCGTATCTTCTTCTTGGTTTCCAGCAGTTCCTTCTCGTGTCGAACACATTGGGCTGTCGGAGTGGCCATCACCCGCTCAATGGGTTCACCACCCATAGTTATCCCACATGGAGCAGTAGATTACTCTCCTACCTTGAAGGTAGAGGGAATCTCATCTCTCGTGGCCCATCCTCTCATGGCATTCATAATCCATCCCCACTGGTCATCAAGAAGTTTGGCCCGTTTGGGCATAAGTGCTCCCTTCATACCAACATCATCACCAACCACCATCTTCGTCTCCCTACGCTTCCTTCGCTCATACAACCTAGTCTTTGGTGGATGCTGCATGAGGGGAATAAGGGTAGCAGGAATCACTGCGGTAGGAATCGTGCTCTCTTGGGCCAAGCCAACTGGCTCCTCAGTAATGGGCTCGAGAGTGGTTGTTAGTGCTCTAGAAAGATTAACATGTTTTCTTTAGTTTTCTTTTTAATACTTTGTAATAGTATAGGGACTAGTTTTGTAATTAGTTAGTTCCTTTTTGTTTCATTATAAATAGCTTAGACTTACAGGTAGTAGGTAACTAGTTGAATACGAACCTGCTTACATACTTTGTAATTGTCTTTGCTTGATATTAATGAAACCATGAATTTTGTTGATATCTTGCTTGATTTGATTACTTTGTTTGTGTTTCATTAAATTGTGTTCATACATCATCATAGATTGGTACATTTGATTCTATCAAATGGTATCAGAGCTGTTGGTAAGCTGTTAGTGAGTTATTTTTGAAGTTGTCGAACTCAAAATTTTTACTGAATCTGTGATTAATATACAATTCAATTGAAAATTTGTGAATTTCAGATGTGTTTCATCATCAGAAACATGATTTGAATCACAATTAGCAGTTAAATTCATCAAATTAAAGTCAATTTGTTGAATTTGTGTTCGAAAAAGGTTTATATTTTTCGGACTGAAAATCTCAAAATTACTTGATTTGTTGTTGATATTGAAAGAAATTGATGTTAGAAGAATGATTATCGGTATAAAACATGCTTAATTGGAAAGTTTCAATCGAATTCATCAACATTTGAAGAATTCAGAAGATTTGAGTTAGTTACATTCATATGAACATGATGAATGTGGCGCATGAGCTGAGATTGACTGAAAAATTTGTCTAAGTGTTAGGCGTTTGACTACTGCTTAGGCGCATTAACACTGTGTGGACGTTTTCTAGTTCAGATGTTTGACTATTGTTGAAGAGAAAAAGGCCAGACGCATCATCTTTGTTGAGAAAGATTATAAGTGTTTAGACGTTTGACAACTATTGAGGCGCTTTACAACTGTTTAGGCGCATGACAACTATTTAGGCGCTTTTGAACTGTTTAGGCGTTTTTCAACTGTTCAGGCGTTTTTAAACTGTTTGGTCGCATCAACTTGGGCGTTTTGGAAAACTTTTCTAAGGCATTCCTTTAGACGTCTCTCAACTCAGGCGCATCAACTGTTTGGGAGTATAATCACTGTTCAGGCGCATCACCTTTGACACTTCGAAATTTTTTTTAAAAGAAAATTTTTTCAAAAAATTTTGCATTTATTTTCTTAATTCAATATCTAAGAAAAACAACAAAAATATAAGAATGGTGAAATCAGAAGATTCTGAAAATAGAGTTCCAAAACTTAAAAATAGAGCTGATTTCAAAAATTGGTCTCTTAGGCTAAAACAGCATTTTAATTCCATTGACACTGATCTTTGGAAATCTATAGAAAAAGGACCATACATTTCTATAATCACTGATAGGCTTGACAAAGGGTTTGTTAATACTAAAGATTCTCCAGAACCATACCCTAATGATGGTCTTCAAGGAGATGATTTGAAAAGAGTAACGAATGATATAAAAGCATATTCATTGATGTGTAAAGGACTGCCTTTGGAAGTTCTTACAAGGCTTGATGCATATCAAACTGGATACACTCTATATAAAGCCTTAAAGATCATTTATGAAGGAGGAAAGGAGATTCAAAATCTCAAGAAACAAAAGTTGAAAAGACAATTAGAATTGTTTCAACATTTGTCTGGAGAAACCATAAATCAGATGATGAACAGATTTGTTCAATTGACAACTGAGATGTCAACAGCTGGTATTAAGCCTGATCTTGAAGATCTAAATCTTAGACTACTCAATGCTTTACCCTCATCATGGAAACAAACAGTAACCCTACTAAAGCATACTGAGAAGTTCCCTATGGATCTAGATCTACTTATTGCCAAGATAGAGTCAGTGGAGATTGATGAAAGCTCAAGGAACAATGTTAGAGCAGCATCAATGTCTCAGTATCAGTTTGTTGCTTCTCCTGCAACCACTATTGAGAATGCATTTATGGCAAAGAGTGAGAAAAGTACAGAAGAAGAGGGAGATTTGTTTGTTGGAGCAGGATTTTTCACTGACTCATCATTTACCAGTGCTCCTGCTTATACAACTCAGTCTCATTCTCAATCTCCTCCTAAATCTCAGTCTCAAACATCTAATGTTCAAACAGAGACTTCTTCATCTAACTCTGCTAAATCTAGCAAAGTTAAAAATGTGATAAACATCCTATTAGAGGATGAAGAGTCTTAAACTGCATTCACTGTATTTATGGCTAGTTTTCAAGCATATCAAGGTAGCCATTTAACTTAATTAGATTTTGTTTTGCAGGATTTGTTTGAGATGGATCCTGAAAATGTTGAAGAGATGGACTTAAACTGACAGATGGTGATGATAGCTTACAGGACACAAAAACATTCATATGTCATCAGGAAGTACAAGCCAAGTGCTAACAAGACTGTTGGGTTTGACAAGTCAAAATCTAGATGTTTTAACTGTAATAGTTATGGAAACTTCTCCAGAGAATGCAAAGCTCCAAGGAATAATGGAGGAAGTGCTCAATCAAAGGTTTCAACCAGCTCAGAAGACTTTTCAAAAGCCTTATCAAAGTCTTCCTATGCCTGAGCTTAAAGATGAAACAAATTCATCTGATGAAACCAAGAAAGCTTTAGTAGTCAGCATTAAAGATGGTTATGATTGGAGTGCATATGCAGATCAGTTTACTAATGATTTAACATCAAGTTTATCTCATATTGCAGAAATTCAAGGAGAAGATTGGTCAGAAAACAATGATCCAAAGGTGGAAAGTGAGAATGAAGAAGATGACTATGATTGGAATGACAAGTCTGATCCTAAGGAGGATACATGTGAAGTAGCTATAATGGCACAGTCTGATCAACCAAAGGTTGACACTTCATCTTCAAAATCTGAAACCATATCTCCAAAATTCCCTGAAATCCCATCTGAAGTGAGAGAAAAACTCTGCACTAAATCATGCTATGAACATGTTGAATACTATAGAAACTACTCATTCAAAATCTATGAGAAGCTAAAACAAGAAGAGTCTATGCATAGCAAACTAAAATCTGATCATAAAACAGCAGATCAAAAGATTATCTCTCTTCAAACTTCATGGAAGAAAACTATAAAAGATTTAGAGATTGTTTCTAAACAATTGGAAGAGATGACCAAAAATCTTGAACAAGAGAAGATAGCACATGCTGCTACTCAAATGGATCAGGCTAAGTAAAAAAGTTCAAAAATGATTGTAGAAAAACTAGTAAGTGAAAGAAAAGATAAACAAAAAGAAGGGTTAGGTTTCACTCATAAACCTATTCCTGACTCTATTACAAACACTCTACCATAGAACTTCAATACACATGATCATTCCTGAGAATAAAGCTAAACTTAAAGCTTTTCAGATCAAAAACAAGAATTCAGAAGAAGAAAAGGAAAATGTACAAGTGTTTGTTGAAAAGGATCAAGAAAAGATTAAAAATGGTCATCCAATCAAGATAAAATCTTATGAACCAAAACAAACAAAACAAACCACTTCTTATCAAATACAAGTTGTATTAGAAGAAGTGAAAGTTCAAAGCAAAGAAAAAGATAAACAACAGGTAGGAACATCATAAGATTCAAACACCATTAATCTGAAACAAGTTCAATCTGAAAAGGAATCTTCTTCTGACGATGTTCAATCTGAAAGTAAACCCAGTTCTTCTAAATCAAAGAACCAAAAAAGAAGAAAGAAATCATCAAAAACAACATCTGAACAAAACAAAAGTTCAGAAAATTTGATTAAAGCAACAAATCATGCAACAAAACTCAAACCAATAAAATTTGTGTCAGCTGGTTTGTTAAATATGAATTCTCTTCAAAACAACAAAGTAAATATTATGAACAAATCTCACTCTGATCTGAAATCAAGTTTAGATTCTAAGACTTCCGCTGTAGCAAAAAGATTTATTCCTAATGCATTCAAGAAGGAAGTTCATGTTAAACAAATGCAAAATAATTTGGCACAAAATCAAATTGTGAAATATAAAAGACAAAAGTTTAACTATTTGACATCAAAATCAAACAACATGTCAATGTCAAAAGTTAACAAAAAGTTGTTTTTAACTCCACAAAAGTACTGTGAAATTTGTGATATGAAAAATCACAATACTGCTGAGTGCTACTTCAACAAGTACTGTCACATATGTGACATGAGAAATCATTCCATAGGAGATTGTTATTTTAACAAATATTGTACTTATTGTGATGAAAAGACTCACAATACTGCAAATTGCTATTTTAGAAATAGATCTCTTACTAGAGGATTTGCAAATTCAAACATGAGCAAAGGCTTTGTTAATCCACAGTACCTGAGAAATTAAACTAATGGATTTCAAAAAGTCACTAATCAACCTTTTTTAGGTTTGAGATCTTTTCCAAAGAACAATTATATGAGATCTAAACAAAATATGCAAGAATAGTTCATACCAAGATCTGTAAGGATGACTAATAAAAATGTTAGTCATCAATACATTTCAAAAGTTAATCAATCAAATGATATGAATGTTCTCAAAAATAATTCAAACAATTTTCAAAACAAATTCCAAAATAAAATGGGTAAATTCATCAAGAATAAACCTGATTTAAATAATCTTCATTACAAACAATTTACAATTGTTGATAAATTTGGAAAACCCAAGACCATCTCGGCTTGGGTAGATATCTCAACTTAATTTTCTCGTCGTGCAGGTACGCCCAAAAAGACCACTCAATACATGGTATGTGGATAGTGGGTGTAGCCGGCATATGACAGTCAATCCTGCCTTGTTACAAGATTTTAAGTTAAAAGATGGAAGCTGAAGAAAAAGAAGACAAGTTTGAAGTTTTTAAAGACCAACGACCATGTAAATCTTAAGGGGAGTATTGTTAGTGCTCTAGAAAGATTAACATGTTGTCTTTAGTTGTCTTTTTAATACTTTGTAATAGTATAGGGACTAGTTTTGTAATTAGTTAGTTCGTTTTTGTTTCATTATAAATTGCTTAGACTTACAGGTAGTAGGTAACTAGTTGAATACGAACCTGCTTACATACTTTGTAATTGTCTTTGCTTGATATTAATGAAACCATGAATTTTGTTGATATCTTGCTTGATTTGATTACATTGTTTGTATTTCATTGAATTGTGTTCATACATCATCACATATTAGTACATTTGATCCTATCAAATGGACCAACAAATGTCAAGAGACGAAAATTATATTGTTTAGTTATCATTGATGACTATACAAGATTTTCATGGGTTTTCTTTTTATATGCCAAATCTGAAACGGCTGATTTACTAAAAGAATTTATCATCAAAGTTGAAAATTAATTAAAAAATAAAGTGAAAATAATAAGAAGTGACAATGGAACGGAATTCAAAAATGCTAACATTGAAATGTTTTGTGCACAGAAAGGGATAGCTCATCAGTTCAGTGCTCCCAGAACTCCTCAACAAAATGGAGTTGCTGAAAGGAAGAATAGAACACTGATTGAAGCTGTTCGTTCTATGTTAGCTAATGCAAAAATTCCTATCACTTTTTGGGATGAAGCTATATGAACTGCGTGGTTCGTTCAGAACAGAATCTTAATTGTGAAAGATAAAATGAAAACTCCATATGAGTTAATGTTTAGCAGGAAACCAAACATAAACTTTTTAAAATCATTTGGTTGTCTTGTTATGATTCTTAATTCAAATGATCAATTAGGAAAATTTGAAGCAAAATCTGATAATGGATTTTACATTGCATACACATCTGTTTCAAAAGCTTATAGAGTGTACAACTCTAGGACAAATATAATTCTTGAAACATTCAACGTTAAATTTCTGGAAAATTCTTTTCTATCAGTTTCAAATGGTCCTGCATGGTTATTTGATTTATATTCATTATCAAACTTTTTCAATCTAACTTGTTTAATCAACCAAATTGTCTTGATTCTACAGGTAAGAAGAACTCTAGAGGAGATCTTGGATCTTTCAGTGAGGACTCAGATTCTGATGATCCTGTTGATACATGTATGTACCTAGATCATGATATGAATGTAATAGATCTTGTTTGTCTGATACTGATGTAATGTTTGGAATGTTAATGAAATGATATTGGTTGTTTGTGATTTACAATGTTTAATATTTCATTAATGAGTTGATGTTGAATTGGTTAAATAGGTTTGTGATTGTTTGAATTGTTACAAATAATGTTATATTAATGAATACATTCAAACTTAACAAAATGAAGTCCTCATGCGAATGGCCCATGCGAATGGACCATACGCATGAATAACTTCATGCGAATGACTCAGTCGCACGACTGAACCAGGAGACTGGATCAGTCGTATGATTGTAACATGAGATTGGCTCAGTCGCACGACTGAACACTCAGTCGTGCGGATGGATCATTCGCATGGTTCAATCGCACGACTGAACCATACTAATGGTTCAGTCGCCCGAATGAACAACACTAACCTATAAATACCACCCAATTCGTGGAAAAACAAAGCATTCATTCTATTTCTATTCCAGACGTACCCTAGCCGTCCAGAAGCCTCCTAGTTCATACTTCAAGTTCATAGAATGCTGTAGATCGATTCCTAATCGATTCTTAACGTTTGATTCAATACTTTATTGATTCTACGTGCGTTCTCACTTATTGGATCGCCAATCAAATAGGATTCCGCACTATTTGGTTTGGTTTACACGTTAATCATTCGGTATTTCGTTCAAATACCAGGTCCTAACAAGTGGTATCAGAGCTTTGGCTCTTGATTACGTGTGATTCAATCAATTTTGATACAAAGTTTGTGTTTTTTCACTAAAAACGCAATCTTTTTGTGTCAAAAGTTGTCTTGGACGTCCCTTGCTCATCAAGTTTCGGTTTCTACGGCTTTACGAGATTAGGGTTGGCGAAAATTCGAATTTTTACAGCCAAAACACGTTTAACCTAGAAATTTTCGCAAAACAGCAGCTTCAGTCGCACGATTGGACCAATCGCACGACTGGACTTCATTCGCATACTCCAGACGCACGATTGGACTGAGTCGCATCTTCATTCGTATGACTGAACCATCCGTTCGCAGTGTTCATACGCATCAGTTTCATTCGCACGACTGGACCAATCGCTCAGTTCTGCCGCACCATTGAACCAGTCGCATAGTTCATTTGCACGGATAGCCCATTCGCATCACTTCAGTCGCACCAGTTGACAGATTGTTTAAAAAACTTAAAGTTAATCGAGATAGAAGATCAGATGTCAGCGTTCACAGCCGGGAAGGACTCAAGGATCCAGAACTTACTGTTACTTAAGAGTGAGGTGGGGAATCATAATAAACCCCCAAAGCTCTTAACGTTAGATGAGTTTCCCCACTGGAAACAATGTTTTGAGATCTACCTCAATAGAGTGGATCCAAATTTGTGGGAAGCGATTGAGACAGGTTACAGTATGTCGGTGGGAGCTGATGGGGTGAAGCTTACTTTAGGAGGAATGACTGATGCTCAAAAAGTTAAGTATAATGCAGAAAAGAGAGTTTATGCATTGATAACACAGTCTATTCCTAAGGATATTTTCCACCAGTACTCGGAGAATAAGCAAGCCAAGAAATTATGGGATGAGCTGGAAAAGAGATATGATGGGAATGCTTCGCTGAAGGCAATTAAAGCTAAGGAATTAAAGAAAGAATTTGACAACTTCTCATCGATGGGAAACGAGAGTTTAGACGATGTTATTGATAGATTTTACCATCTGATGAGTGAACTGCATACACATGGGGTTGCTACTACCATGGAAGAAAAAGTGTCAAATTTTGCAGACGGATTGCCAAAAAAGTGGGCTTCTTTTGTGTCAAATCTGAGACAGAATGAGATGCTGGCAAAGTTGGATATCAGTGACTTCATTCTAAAGCTGCAAGAAGAAGCACTTAGGATGAAGTACCGAGCTCAGAAGTCTTCATACACTCAGAATCCAGCTTTGTACAATGCCACTCCTCAAGCTAAGACGTCTGGAGTACCTCTTCAGACAGCATTTGTGTCTAGTTCATCTGGTCCTTCACAAGCTTCTCCTTCACGATCAGAAACATCAGGGTCTTCTAGTACCCATTACATAGGATCTAAAGCAAACGCTACTTGACTGAAGACCGAGAATCTCGGTAACGTGACCGTGGAATTAGCTCTAGAGCACATGGATCTCTTTGCAGCAGTAGTTCATTCCTATGATGGACTTGTTGCTGGGAAAATTGGAAACTGCCATCTGGCAGATGAGGACTACGAGCAGGTAGATGAAATGGAGCTAGAGATTATGGACATTATGTGGGCCTTAGCAAGTGCTGTCCGGAGGGCGAAGAAGTTTGTGAAAAAGACCGGACAGAACTTGCTTGCTACTAAGGACACTACATTTGGCTTTGACAAGAGCAAAGTGACCTGCTTTAACTGTGGAGAAAAGGGGCACTTCAAAAGAGAATGTGTGAAGCCAAAGAAGACTGGGAACGGGAATCCATTCTCGTCCTTCACTCGTCAAGACAAGCAAGCTAGCAGTTCTACTTCATCAAGCAAGGATCCAAAAGCCTTGACTGCTCATGATGATGAAGGACAGGACTGGAGCTTTCGTTTTGTTTCTCCAGGGGAATCCAATATTTCAAGCGTAGAAGACTTGGATGATGATTCTGCGAGTGAAGGAGATATTGCAGTTGAGATAGCGATGTCAAATAGTGAAGAGACAACTGCAACTGAGGTCAGCTACAAGCTTGAAGAAGGGACGTCCACAGCAAAACAGAATCACCAGAACCAGAGACATCTGATGCTGCGTTGATGGCTAATTCTTCTGAACCTCCTCAGGTAAGTACCACTGACCAACTGTTTAAAAATCATGCTTGTTCTGATTGTAATACATTTAGAGAAAGCATAGATCAGAAGTTTGCTAGGGTATTAGATCATAATGATAACTTAGTAAAGGATTTGCAACTGTGCACTGAGGCTAATAGAGTTTTAAAACAAAACGAGCATAGTTACAAAGAAAAGATAGATCTTTTGACTAAACAGCTTAGGGAAACTGAAGTAGTAGCATTTAACCAAGCTAATGACATTAGGTACTATCTTAACTCCCTAATAAGACACTAAGAAGCAAATGGCAGTTTTACAAGTAGAAGTAAACTCTTTAAAACAAAAACTGCATAGTTGGACAAGTTCATCACACATTGTCCAACACTTAGTGAAAGAACGTAACAATGGGGAGGGTTTGGGTTATAAAGTGGTTCCACCACCACCTGAGACCTTGATGAACACTAAGAGTAGACCTATAAATAACAATCCCATGAAGGATCATGTGGTGTCTACTCCTCTTGTTAGTGATCCAGATTCCTCATGTTCTTCAATTGAATCTGGAACAAAACAAAAGGAGGCCACTTCAAAGGCAAAGGGTAAAATGCCTTGTGTTAAACTGGAAAAAGAATTTGAAAAGGTTAATATAAAGTCAGGGTCAAACAAAGTCAAATCTGAACCTAAAAGGACTGCTAATGTTAATCTTTCACAAGTTTCATGTCAAAAACCAGTTAACCAAAAAGAAAAAGATGTTAAAAATGTTAAAACAATTAATTTTGTCAAACAAGATAAAACATCAAAAGAAACAGAGTCAAAACCCAAATTAAGTGATGTTGCTAGAGTGTCACACACATCTCCACAAAGAAAGTTTAATCATAAAGTTGATAGCAGGTCATGCTACAACTGTGGAGAGTGTGGACACATTGCTTCCTTTTGTCCTTACTATCAGACACCTAGGAAGAAGATTGAACTTCAGGATTCAAAGCCTAGGTCTTCTAAGAGAAGTTCTTTAACTCCACCTAGAAGAACTAGTGAACCCAAAGTTCAACCCATTAGCCAGTCGACTGTTTATCACAAACAGGCCTTACACAAATCTGGCTTATGGAAAGGAAAGTCATCCTCTGTGTCTGATAATGATCACAAGAAGGAACCTGAGCTACCCTCACCCTCTAAGGGTCAATGGGTTGAATTCATGATGTGTGATGCATCTGGGAAACCCAAGCCAGTAAAGGCTTAGGTTCCTAACCTAAACTAATGTTTTACATTGTATGTGCAGGGTGTTCGCTACAGTTGTGAAACCAACACGTGGATTGTAGACAGCGGAGCATCCAGGCACATGACAGGAAACAGGGCTCTTTTATCAAATGTCAAACAAATAAAAGGAGGGCATGTTTCGTTTGCTGGTAACAAAGGAGGCTATATCACAGCTCAGGGAGAGGTTGGAAATCAGAAAGTTAAGTTTGATAAGGTGAACTACGTTCAACAACTTCAAAACAACTTACTTTCTGTTTCCCAAATATGTGACAAAGGATTTAAAGTCATATTCGACAACAAGAAGTGTTACGTCCTAAAGAAAGACTACTTGATTCCGGAGGACCAAGTCCTGATGACAGCTTCAAGATATAAAGACCTTTATGTTTTGGATCTCTCAACAGCTTCTACAACGGATCATGAAGTTCAGTGCTTTCTATCAAAAGCTACTGAGAAGGACTCCATCTCCTGGCATAGGAGAATGGGACACATTAATCAACGAAATATGAATCACCTGATCCAGAAGGATCTCGTGAGATGAGTTAACGTCAAGAATTTCCAACTTCCGGATTTTTGTGTAGCTTGCAAGAAAAGCAAATAGACGAAGAAGTCTCATAAGGAAAAGAAAGTTCATTCTATCGAACTTCCTCTTGAAATTCTTCACATGGATCTGTTTGGTCCAGTCAGTACAAAGAGTATTGCAGGTGACTTGTACTGTTTTGTGGTTACTGATGACTACTCAAGATTCTCTTGGGTAATGTTTCTAAAGTCCAAATCAGAAACATTTGAGTCATTCAAGGAGTTAGTAACCACACTGGAATCTCTCTACAAGCTGAAGGTCAGACAAGTACGCTCAGACAACGAGACTGAATTCAAGAATCAGTGGATGGAGGCTTACTGCAGGGAAAAGGGAATTGTGCACCAATTCACTTCTGCCTACACGCCTCAGATGAATGGTGTTGCTGAGAGAAAGAATAGAAGCTTGATAGAGACAGTACGGACAATGCTGGCAGACTCGAAACTGCCTATCCAATTCTAGAATGAGGCAGTGGCAAATGCATGTTATACATTGAATCGAGTTCTGATAGTCAAGCGCCACAGAAAGACATGTTACGAGCTACTACAACGGCGTAAACCTAATCTGGAGTATCTCGAACCATTTGGCGCGCCGTGCACACTTCTGAAGAAGACTCAAGAAGGTAAATTCAGCGAGAAGGCTGATGAAGGGATCTTCCTAGGATACAACATACCGAACAAGAGAGTTTACAACAACTCAACGGGGTTAGTAGAAGTGTGGTGTAATGTTGATGTTCAGAGATATACCACACCACCTACTGGCAAAGGACCCACTTACTTTTTCGACTATGATGGATTCTTCAAGTCCTTCAACATCCCTATCTCTCCTGCTGATGACGAGTTAGCTACACGGATGATGTATGACATCTTGAATACACCATCTCTTGATTCAACATCATCGAGCTCACAGGAAGAATCATCTAATCACTCAGGGGGAGTAGTCGACGACAGTGACTCCTCCTCAGAAGATGAAGCTGAAGAAGATGACCAGAACAGTCAGGAGGAACAGGTTCCAATTCCTGCAAGTCCACAAGCATCTAACAGTGATGCCCCTTCGACTTCGGAACCTCAAACTCCATCTACCTCAGATGCAGAACCAAATGTTCATAATCTTAGCTCTGCGGTAGCTGTTCCTACTACTCCAGGATCACGTCTAAATGTCTATCATCCCCTAGACAATGTCATTGGGGATGTCAGATCAGGAGTACAAACCAGAAATCAGCTGTACTCAGCTGATTATGCCTCGGTTATGGAAAAAGGATACATTCATGATGGTGCTTATCGGTGTTTTGTCTTGCAGTTTGAGCCAAAATACGTCAGTGAAGCACTAAACGATGAGGCATGGATGAGTGCCATGCAAGAAGAACTTCTTCAGTTCAAGAAGTTAGGTGTATGGACTCTGGTAGATAGACCTAAAGGTGCTAAGGTCATTGGCACCAAATGGGTCTTGAAATGCAAGAAGGATGACCAAGGGGTCATTATCAGGAACAAGGCTCGACTGGTGGTTCAGGGATTTCGCCAAGTCGAGGGGATTGACTACAATGAAGTGTTTGCACCCGTGGCAAGGATGGAAGCCATCCGTATCTTCCTTGCCTATGCATCATATATGAAGATTAAAGTCTACCAATTAGATGTGAAGAGTGCATTCCTTCATGGGGAAATTCGAGAGACCGTTTATGTCAGTCAACCCGAGGGATTTGAAGATCCTTATCATCGGGACAGAGTTTATAAACTCGACAAGGCCTTATACGGGCTTCATCAAGCTCCAAGGGCCTGGTATGAGAAACTCTCGGCTCATCTTGTGAAACACGGCTTTCGCAGGGGAGTCATTGACTGCACACGGTTTATCAAAAAAAAGATGGAGACCTACTGCTAGTACAGATCTATGTCGATGACATAATCTTCGGTTCAAAGAACGAAGAATTATGCAAAGAGTTTGAAGCAGTTATGAAGAAAGAGTTTGAGATGAGTGCTATGGGGGAGATGAAATTCTTTCTCGGGTTACAGGTGGATCAGACACCAAATGGGATATTTCTACATCAGACCAAGTATGTGGGAGACATTCTTAGTCGGTTTGACATGAAGAATGCTTCTGCTGCTGGGACTCCACTTGCTATAAATCATGATATAGCACCTGACAAAAATGGAGATCTGGTAGATGCCACAATGTACCGAGGAATGATTGGATCCCTCATGTACCTCACTGCCTCAAGACCTGATATCATGTATGCTACATGATTATGTTCTAGATATCAGGCTAAGCCTAAGGTTAACCATCTAATCGGGGTCAAGAGGATATTTCGTTATCTGAAGCGTACACCCACACTTGGGTTGTGGTATCCTAATGATGATGACTTTGAGCTCACGGCGTATAGTGACTCGGATTACGGGGGCTGCAAGATGAACTACAAGTCTACATCAGCAGGGTGTCAATTCTTTGGGAGAAGATTAGTTACCTGGCAGTGTAAGAAGCAGACCTCGGTTGCATTGTCAACCTGTGAAGCCGAATACGTTGCTGCTGCAAGTTGTTGTTCACAAATCATCTGGATTCAATAGCAAATGCGGGATTACGGTTTAAAGTTTTCTTTTACTCCTATCTTTGTTGATAACTCTGCTGCAATTGCAGTAACTAAAAATCCAATACAACATCCAAAGACCAAACACATCGGTATTAAATACCATTTTATAAGAGACTATTTTGAATAGAACTTAATTGATGTGGTAAAAATTAATACTGATTTTCAACGCGCTGACCTCTATACAAAAGCCTTTGATAAACCACGTTTTCTATATCTGTTAGAGGTTAACGGCGTTAAAAAGAAAAGTGATGTTATTCCGGATGATGATCATGTGTAGTCTGATGCAGTGTAGTTATTTTTTTTCTTTTTCATTTTCTTTATTTATTTTATTTTCTGTTTACGTTAAACTCATGTTATTTAGCTGTCTATTAAAATCCTAAAATAATTAAATCCATTATGATTTTAGAATTTTAGGGGGATAATAGGTCAGCCAGTAATATTAAAAAAAAAAAAAAAACGAGGGGGAAGTAGTGGATAGCTGATATAAGGTAGACAGTACCTGTGATACCAATTCAAACCCTTTGGAAAATGATAGTACACAGGAACAACCAAAAGGGACTTTAAAACTTAATTTAGAAAAGATGCAAAATTCAAAGTATAAGTATGTGTAGTCTGAGCAATATAAAAGGAAAGATGATAGAAAAACTGGTAACTACTAAGGTAACACAACGAAAGTAGACCTAGAGGTTGCTAGACCACAAATGATATGTCGGTAGAATCAACACAATAGATGATTAGACCTGACTGGTGATCTCAAGATAAACTAAGTTGTTCAACTGACTGTGGGCTTCCATCTTATCACTGGTTAACACAATCAACAATATTCCAATAAGGGGTAATGATCATGTAAACGCCACAAATGTGTGCGGATGACCATAAATAGAGCAAAGCACAAAAAAAATGAAAAGCAAATGCTATCAAGCTAATAACTTATGTTGTTTGCCTTATGTGCAAAAGAAATTAAGATGCTCTAACAACAAGATAGGTTGTGTGCCTCTCTGCTGTGCGATGGCAATGACCTGAGGATAAGCACAACCTAGATATTCTAGAATTCATAGTTGTTTGCCGCCTCTCTGCTGTGCGATGGCACTGACCTGAGGATTGGTTTCTCTTTGAAAGCTCTAAGAATAGTCTCTTCTTGTAAAAATACCCGTAGACCGCTCAAAAGCTCCTGAGGAATGTTGATTACCATATAAGTGTGGGATTCACAAATGTTGGTTGAAATAATTAAACCTTAAACTATCACCAATCTATGTCAAAAGTTTGTGTATTGAAAAAAGAGGACAAATATACTGACAATCATTGTGGCTGCAATTCTTGAAAGTTCAAATCAATGTGGGAATCTAATAGTACCAGTATGATTTCCTAAATTTGCTAACGACTCTGGATGAAAACCAAGAATTGAGCATCAAAAGGTTTTGATAACAAGTCCCCAATGATTTGACTTGCCTGTATGATTCCAAAATTGAATTGGTCCAGGTATGGTCAAACTAAATAGAAGCTGCCTATTCCGGAACCAAATCCAGTAGATTTCTATCTTAGGATTTATCTCTCACAAAAAGTCAAAAACAAGTTTAATTTTTGTACTTTAGTTTGATTTTCTAGTTATTTAGTCATTTCAGTTTGTTGGTTTGTCGGACTACATCATGAAATTCAGTATGGGATTAACTCACCAAAAAGGGTCATGTCTGAGATGACCACATGTGTTTTCAAAGGATAAATGGGTCACGTCTGAGGTGACAAATTGTTTAAAATGATCACGTCTGAGGTGATCAAAAGTTTCAAGTTAAAATGATCATGTCTGAGATGGTCAAATGCTCATAATGTTAGTTTAACAGTTAAAAGGGGTTTAAATGTAAAATGGTCAAAATGGCAGAAAATCTCATAAGTATAACCCATTCGCACGACTGGACATGAGATTGAACCATTCACCAGAATGGCTTATCAGACTGATCCATTCGACTGACTGAAAGGGTGTGAATGAGTCAGTCGACCGACTGAGCCTCAGTCGGTCAACTGAAGGTGCGAATGAAAGGGTGCGAATGAGTCAGTCGACCGACTGAGCCTCAGTCGGCCAACTGAATGCGACTGATTGGGCCAATCGCACGACTGAGCTTCAGTCGCCCGAATGAACTGAGCGAATGAGGCCAGTCAGCTGATTGAACTCAGCTTCAGTACTTAAAGGGCCATAGTCGATCGCATTCTACTCATCACCCCCAATCGCTTCTTTTTCGCACATAGTACCGTTACTCTGCCGAAATTTCTCTAGACCTTATTTCTATATCTTTATTGATCTTCTGACTTGCGTTGACATTTACACAGGTATATTACAGTGAAATCGTACCGAAATCAGAAGAAATTGAACCCTAATTTGGTATACTCGAGTGAAACAAGAACCGGACTCTAAATGACCTAATAACCAACAGAAACTAAGCAACATGTTAAAATTAAGTCTAATAGGTTATTAGTGATGAGAAGGCGAGTCTAATGAACCACTAAACCATGGTAAATTACTTGATTTGGTCAAGACTCGAACCTCAGTCGGCTGAACAGGGGACAAGCGACTGGTCGTCCGGATGAACTCCAATCGCACGATTGAATCTTGCAATTGGGTCAATCGGCCGAATGAACCATGCGAATGAGCTCAGTCGGCCGACTGAACCAATCGCAGACTCAGCCAACAGATTGAACTCAGTCGCATGTCTCATTCACCCGAATGAGCTCAGTCGCATGAAAGGACAACCGACTGACTTCAGTCGTATGATTCATTCGCACGAATGATTCAGAATGAATTTTAACAAGATACTTAGAACTTAATTGTGATGTATTAATTTACTAATGCTTCTGTGTCTTGTGTTTCAGGTCAATGGCTGATAGATGGTCCATCAACCCAAAGCACAATATATGTGCTCATTTGGACCATACGACTCGGAATGGTGCCGAGTTTACTGAGATTATTGCTTTTCTTCGACGTTCTCGGATCCACAAGGCCATTCTACACCGTGTACTCCTTACAGGTCGTTACATCAGGAATTTTGGGAGAATGCCTCCGTTGATCGTTCACGTGAGCCATACAGCATACGGAGCTCCATTCGTGGTCAGGATATTGAGATTACAGCAGCTGACATCCAGAGAGTACTTGATTTTGGGGACGATACTGATCACCCCACCAGACTACATCCACTTACAGTCAGAGGTTGCTTCCTCAGGATTAAGTACGCTGGGGACATCAACTCAGGTGTGCTCAACAAGAGCAACCTGTGTCCCCAGTATAAGTACTTGGAACATGTGATCCTGAAGTGTATTGCTTCTCGGAGGGGTGGGTTTGATGATCTGTCAGACCAGATTCAGAATGCCTATGTGGCACTGATGCTGAACCACCCCTTCAGCTTCTCGAGCATGATCTTCTCGTATCTGGTGGAGAATCTGGAGGCCAATGGGAAGGAGGGTTTTTGTATGTACCCCAGATTTCTGCAGCTGATCTTCAACGAGAAGCTGCCATCACTTCCCAAGGAGAGCCATGATGTTGTGGCCTTAGAGATTATGGATGACACGACTCTGGGTCGTATGAGAGTGTATCGGGGTAAGCAGGTAAAGCCCCAGGTGAAGAGATTGATCGGCCATCTGGCCAACGAGAGGTATGTGGCGCCGGGTAGACGCAAGTGGCGTCATGATGACAGCGACTCAGATGATGAGAGGCTATTGCTCCCAGAGCATGATTCAGACGATGATGACAGTGGAGATGCTGGAGATGACATGCCTATTCCACCGAGGGGCACAGCTACAGACGTTATACCTCCAGTATCTGCCCCCACAGGAGACATAGCTGATTTGGCGGGTTTCCACCAGGACTTTATACCTGGTGAGGAGGAAGAAGAGTCTGATGAGGAGCCATTGACAAGGACTGTGGGAAGCAAAGTCGTTCCCACAGAGCATGGACTCCGGGCGGTTGGTGAACGCCCCAGGGATTCGGGAGAGACTGCTGCAGATCCTAACTATGCTTCAGAGCCATCTAGCCGTGTTCTAGGGGGAGCATCCTCCTCGACTGGATCGAGGAAGAAAAGGATGGCTCAGCCCCACGGCCTGAAGAAGAAGAAGAGAAGACTCACCTTCATCACCACCATAGCCACCACAGCTACCACCACCTCTACCACCGCTACAGCCACACCATCCACCACCACAGCCACCACATCTACCACTACCACCACCACACCTCCCACCACTATACATATGCCAACCGCCACCATATCATTCACACCTACATCACCTCCACTATCATCCAGACCAAACCCCATCTTTACCACAGCCACCACCACCACCACTAGCCACCAAGCAGGACCCTCATCACATCCCTCACATATATACGGATCATCACTACCTCCAATTGGGGTAGAGGAACAGCTTTCAGCGCTGAACCGGATGGTGATGCGTTTGTTAGCTGCTGATGAGGAGAAGACAGCGCAGATCCGTCACCTGGCAGATCTCACTGCTGCGCAATCACACCAGATCTCGGAGCAGGCTCGGCTGATCGAGGAGCAGGCCCAACAAATGGCTGCTCAGAGCCACGAGATCGCCCAACTCCAAGAGCACAGAGTCACATCTGCTAAGAAGATTGAGGAGTTGGAGGATGCTAAGAAGACCATCATGCTCAAGCTTAAGGGATCTAAAGATGAGCCTCTGAAGATTAAAGAGGGAGATGGTGATGATGATGATGATGATGATGAGGATGAGGATGAAGACGATGATGAAGAGACTGATGACGATGAAGAGATTGAGGAAGAGAGGACAGAGGAAATGAATGAGGATGATGATGAAGAAGGAGGAGATGCAGTTGCATCTGCCTCTGCTCAAGGTCAAGAAAGGAGATCAAAGAAGAACCAAGACCAACGAGCTTCCTCCTCTGCCCCACCAAGCGATGATCCAGTGATCCAAGACAAAAGTAATGATTAGATGTCTATGTATTTGATTACTTTTGTATTTGAATCATGTATTTAAACTTATGTATTCGATGTTTATATTAAGATTAATGCATTTCTGTCTTGATAATTAACTAATGATTGATGTGTTGCATGTTTAAATCAAACAAATCCAAACTATCAAAGGGATGAATTTGATGTTGCTCCCCTTCAGCAGGTCAAGACTCAGTTAACTATGATTCTTGATCTGCAAGGGATCGTTAGGAGGTCTGTGAGTTATACTCCTGAAGAAGGGGAAATAATTCACGATCTTTCAAATGAGCAACTATCTGAGATCTTCAAGCTAAATCCCGATGAGATTGTTAAGAATGCTCCAACGTGTGACTCTACAAGTGACGAAGAGCTAAACGATGTTGATGAAATAGAGATAGAAGATGTCACAGCAGAGCACTACCCTCAGTATGCTGACAACGAGGGAAATGTGGTCCCCAATCTGGGTGAATCCCTTGTCAGTGATACATTTGAGGTGCTAGATAAAATGGAGCAGGAGTCTGAGAAGACAGAAGGAATGGCCCAAGCCTCAAACGATGATGTTGATATCCGAAAGGCTGAATGGGCTGCTTGTTTTGAGGAAGTTCGAGCCCAACGCGCTGCTCCTAAACAGAACGTCTACACCAAACTCTACAGAGTAAAGAAACATCATAAGGTGTCGGGCAGGATTATAGCGTGGGCATATTTTGAGGATCTAAATGTCTATGCAGTTAAGAGAGAGAAGGGAATAGAGTACTTTAGATTTCCACATGATCTAAAGACTCTACCTGGTTTTGAGCTCAACCAGCTGGCCAAACTGAAGCTGTTGTATGCTGACCCAAGAAAGATGTCAGGCTGGTTTGAGGCTGCCCTGAGGAAAGAGTACCACACCAGGTGGGTTAACTTCAGACCCCAACAACCTACAAGGTACATCAGAAGGTCTGAAGTTGATGCCATTACTGGAAACCCAAAGATAGTGCTGAAGTGGAGTCCTCCGCGCATGATGTCAAGAATCCCTCTCAGGGAAATGCCACAGGACTTCACTCCACACTTTAAGTGGTGATACTATGATTGGAGAACAGGAGAAGCGGTCATAGTGCTAAATAAAGAGGGACAAATGGATACCATCAGGGTATTTGACCCAATGTGGCTCACCAACTTATCAGCTAATGATGTCTACACTCTATACCAGTGGCCACTGTTCTATGACACACAGGATATAGTACAAGCCCACCAGTTCCAGAACGTCATAAGACTCTGCTTTGCGTTTGAGATTCACGCAGGAGTCACAAGAGAGGAAAAGTACAAAAAGTATGAGGAGGTGATGCAGAAAACAAGACATTAGAGAGATCTAGGTCCAAGGGGGAGTTTGTTGATACATGTATGTACCTAGATCATGATATGAATGTAATAGATCTTGTTTGTCTGATACTGATGTAATGTTTGGAATGTTAATGAAATGATATTGGTTGTTTGTGATTTACAACGTTTAATATTTCATTAATGAGTTAATGTTGATTGGTTAAATAGGTTTGTGATTGTTTGAATTATTACACATAATGTTATATTAATGAATACATTCAAACTTGACAAAATGAAGTCCTCATGCGAATGGCCCATGCGAATGGACCATACGCATGAATAACTTCATGCGAATGACTCAGTCGCGCGACTTAACCAGGAGACTGGATCAGTCGTATGATTGTAACATGAGATTGGCTCAGTCGCACGACTGAACACTCAGTCGTGCGGATGGATCAATCGCATGGTTCAATCGCACGACTGAACCATACTAATGGTTCAGTCACCCGAATGAACAACACTAACCTATAAATACCACCCAATTCGTGGAAAAACAAAGCATTCATTCTATTTCGATTCCAGACGTACCCTAGCCCTCCAGAAGCCTCCAAGTTCATACTCCAAGTTCATAGAACGTTGTAGATCGATTCCTAATCGATTCTTAACGTTTGATTCAATACTTTATTGATTCTACGTGCGTTCTCACTGATTGGATCGCCAATCAAATATGATTCTGCACTATTTGGTTTAGTTTACACGTTAATCATTCGGTATTTCGTTCAAATACCAGGTCCTAACAGATCCAGATTGTTAGGACCTGGTATTTGAACGAAATACCTAGTGATTAGCGTGTAAACCAAATCAAATAGTGCGGAATCCTATTTGATTGGCGATCCAATCAGTGAGAACACACGAAGAATCAATTAAGAATTGAATCTAATGTTAGAAGTCGATTAGGAATCGATCTAATGTGTTCTGTGAACTTGGAGAACGATTTGGGAGGCTTCTGGACGGCTAGGGTACGTCTGGAGTCGTAGTGGTATGAATGCTTACGTTTTTCCACGAATTGGGTTGTACTTATAGGTTAGTATTGTTCATTCGTGCGACTCAACTATTAGTATGGTTCAGTCGTGCGATTGAACCATGCGGTTGATTCATCCGCACGACTGAGTGTTCAGTCGTGCGACTGAGCCAATCTTATGTGTCAATCATGCGACTGATCCAGTCTCCTGGTTCAGTCGTGCGACTGAGTCAATCGTATGAAGTTATTCATGCGTGTGGTCCATTCGCATGGGCCATTCGCATGAGAACTTCATTAAGTTAAGTTTGAATGTATTAATTAATATAACATTATATGTAACCATTCAGACAATCACAAACCTAATTAACCAATTCAATATCGACTCATTAATGAAATATTAGACATTTGAAATCACAAATAATCAATCTCATTTCATTAATCATTTCAAATTACATCAGAATCAGATAAACAATATCTATTACATTTCATATCCTTATCTAGGGACATACATGCATCAACAAACTCCCCCATGGACCTAGATCTCTCTAATCTCTTGTTTTCTGCATAACCTCCTTGTATTTCTTGTACTTCTCCACTTTTGTGACTCCCGCGTGAATCTCAAACGCGAAGCAGAGTCGTATAACGTTCTGGAACTGGAGGGCTTGTACAATATCCTGTGTGTCATAGAACAGTGGCCACTTGTATAGCGTATAGACATCATTAGCCGACAAGTTAGTAAGCAACATCGGGTCGAATTCCCTGATCATATTCATTTGTCCCTCTCTGCTTAGGACTATGACTGCTTCAGCTGTTCTCCAATCATAGTACCACCACTTAAAGTGTGGAGTGAAGTCCTGTGGCATTTCCCTGAGTGGGATTCTTGACATTGTGCGCGGAGGACTCCACTTCAACACTATTTTGGGCTTGCCAGTAATGGCATCAACCTCAGACCTTCTGATATACCTAGTAGGCTGTTGGGGTCTGAAGTTAACCCATCTGGTGTGGTACTCCTTCTTTAGGGCAGCCTCAAACCAGCCTGACATTTTCCTAGAGTCAGCATACAAAAGCTTTAGCTTAGCCAGCTGGTTGAGCTCAAAACCTGGTAGAGTCTTCAGATCATGTGGGAATCTGAAGTACTCTATGCCCTGTTCTCTCTTAACTGCATAAACATTAAGATCATCAAAATACGCCCATGCTATAATCCTGCCAGACACCTTGTGATGTTTCTTGACTCTGTAGAGTTTGGTGTAGGCATCCTTCTTTAGTGCAGCATGTTGGGCTCTAACTTCTTCAAAACATGCAGCCCACTCAGCCTTTCGAATGTCGACATCATCATTTGAGGCTTGGGCTGTTCCTTCTGCTTTCTCTGTTTCTTGCTCCATCTTGTTCAACACCTCAAAAGTGTCACTGACGAGGGATTCACACAGATTGGGGACCACATTTCCCTCATTGTCAGCGTACTGAGGGTAATCCTCGGCGGTGACATCTTCGATCTTGACTTCATCAACATCGTTGAGCTCTTCATCACTAGTCGAATCGCATGTCGGAGCATCTTTCACTATCTCATCCGGATTCAGCTTGAAAATCTCTGCGAGTTGCTCGTTTGATAGGTCATGAATTATTTCCCCTTCTTCAGGGGTATAACTCACTGACCTCCTAATAATCCCTTGCAGATCAAGAATCATTGTTAGCTGAGTCTTGACCTACTGAAGGGGAGCAACATCAAACTCATATATTTGATAATTTGGATCTGTTTGATTTAGACATTCAACACATAAATCATTAGTAATTAATCAAACAGAAATGCATTAACTTAATATAAACATTCAATACATCGTTTTCAATACAGGATTCAAATACAAAAGTAAATAAATACATAAACATCAAGTCTTTACTTTTATCTTGTATCATCGTCTCATCACTTGGAGGAGCAGAGGTAGAAGTTGGTTGGTCTTTTCTGTTCTTTGACCTTCTCTCTTGACCTGAAGCAGAGGCCGATGCAGCTGCATCCCCTCCTTCTGCTTCATCATCATCTTCCTTCTCCTCTGTCCTATCTCCTTCGGTTTCCTCATCCTCTTGTGTATCATCCTCATCATCCTCATCGTCATCTTCATCATCATCATCACCGTCATCTCCATCATCTCCATCCCCCTCCTTGATCTTCAAAGGCTCTTCCTTAGATCCTTTCAGCTTTAACAAGATATTCTTCTTTGCCTCCTCCAACTCCTCTATCTTTTTGCTTGATGTGACACTCTGTGCTTGGAGTTGGGCTATCTCAGTGCTCTGAGCAGCCATCTGTTGGGCCTGCTCCTCTATAACTCTAGCCTGCTCTACAATCTGGTGAGATTGTGCAGCAGTCAGGTCAGCAAGCTAGCGGATCTGGGCCGCCTTCTCCTCATCTGCAGCAAGTAAGCGCATCACCATCCTGTTGAGCGCAGACAGCTGTTCCTCTACCCCGATTGGAGGTAGAGGTGATCCATAAGTGTGTGAGGGATGGGCTGAAGGTCCTGCTTGGTGTGAAGTGGTGGTGGTGGTGGTGGCTGTAGTGAAGATAGGTCGGTGAAATGGTGGAGGTGATGTGGGAGTAAAGGATATGGTGGTGGATGGTATCTGTACTGTGGTGGATGTGGTGGCTGTGGTGGTGGATGGTGTAGCTGTGGAAGTGGTAGTGGTGGTGGTAGCAGTAGAGGCTATGGTGGTAACGAAGGTCAACCGACGCTTCTTCTTCTTCTGACCATGGGGCTGAGCCATCCTCTTCCTCCTCGTCCCCGTTGAGGTGGATGCTCCCCCTACAACCCTGCCTGCTGACCCCGGTGCATAGCGTGGGTCAGTATCAGTCTCTCCGGAGTCTCTCGGGTGTTCACCAACCACCCTTAGCCCATGTTCTGTGGGAACAACTTTGCTTCCCACAGTTCGCGTTAGGGGCTCCTCATCCGACTCCTCCGACTCCTCCGCACCAGGAACAAAATCCTGATGAAAACCCGCTGACTCTGCAACATCTCCAGCTGGGGCAGACACTGGAGGTATAACATCAGACACAGTGCCTCTAGGTGGAATAGGCATATCGTCCCCAGCATCCCCACTATCATCATCGTCAAAGTCATGCTCTGGGAGCTGCAGCCTCTCATCATCAGAATCACTATCCTCATGACGCCATTTGCGTCTCCCCGGTGCCACATATCTCTCGTTGGCCAGGTGGCCAATCAATCTCTTAACGTGGGGCTTCACCTGCTTGCCCCTATAAACCCTCATCCGACCTAGAGTCGTATCATCCATGATCTCCAGTGCAACTGCATCATGACTCTCTTTAGGAAGCTGTGGCAGCTTCTCGTTGAAGATTAGCTGTAAAAACCTGGGGTACATACAAAACCCCTCCTTCCCTTTTGCCTCCAGGTTCTCCACCAGATAGGAGAAAATCATACTAGAGAAGCTAAAGGGGTGGTTCAGCACCAGTGCCACGTAGGCATTTTGGATCTGGTCTGATAGGTCGTCGAACCCACTCCTCCTCGAAGCAACGCACTTAAGGATCACATGAGCTAAGTACTTGTACTGGGGGCACAGGTTGCTCTTGTTGAGCACACCTGAGTTTATGTCCCCAGCGTACTTGATCCTCAGAAAGCATCCTCGGACAGTCAATGGATGTAATCTGGTAGGGTGATCAGTATCATCTCCAAACTCTAGAACCCTCTGATATCAGCAGCAGTGACCTTGATATCATGACCCAGAATAGAGCTCCGAATACTGTAGGGCTCACGAGAGCGATCCACGGAGGCATTCTCCCAGAATGCCTGGTGTAGTGATCGGTAGGGCGTGCAGGGAGTAGATATAGCCTTATGAATCCGGGAACGTCTGAGGAAAGCTATAATCTCTGTGAACTCGGCCCCGTTCCGAGTAGTATGATCCAAGTGAGCACAGATGTTGTGCTTTGGATTAATGGACCATCTCTCAGCCATTATCCTGAAACACATGACACAGAACCATTAGTACATAATACATCAAAATTCAGTTCTAAGTGTAATGTTGAAATTCATTCTGATTCATTCGTACGAATGAATCATGCGACTGAAGTAGTCGGTTGTCGTTTCATGCGACTGAGCTCATTCGGGTGAATGAGACATGCGATTGAGTTCAATCTGCTGACTGAGTCTGCGATTGGTTCAGTCGGCCGACTGAGCTCATTCGCATGATTCATTCGGGCGATTGACCCAATCGCAAGTTTCAATCTTGCGATTGGAGTTCATCCGGGCGACCAGTCGCCTGTCCTACAGTTCAGTCGCCTGTTGTTCGAATCTCTATCAAAGAAGTGTTTTAACATGGATACCGGTTCAATAGACTCGCATTCTTGTTACTAATAACCTATTAAACTTAATTTTAACATTTTGCATAGTTTAAGTAGGTTATTAGGGCAAGTTCAGTCCGTTTCTTGTTTTTCATTCGAATAACCCAAATTAGGGTTTAAATCCTTCTGTTTTCGGTAAGATGGAACTTCAAACTACCTGTGTAATCAACAACGAAAGTCAGTGAATCAATAGCAATGAGAAAACAAGGTCTAATGAAATTTTGGCAGAGTAACGGTATAGTGTGCGATTTGAGAGCGATTGGGGTGTGATGAGTGAAATGCGATTGACTGTGCCCTTTAAATACTGAAGCTGAGTTCAATCGGCCGACTGGCCTCATTCGCTCAGTTCATTCGGGCGACTGAGGCTCAATCGTGCGATTGGCCCAGTCAGTCGCATGCAGTTGACCGACTGAGGTTCAGTCGGTCGACTGACTTAATCATACCCTTCATTCGCATGTTCAGTTGACCGAATGAGTCTCAGTCGGTCGACTGACTCATTCGCCCCCTTCCAATCGGTCGAATGGGTCATTCTGATAAGCCAATCGTGTGAATGGCTCAATCTCATGTCCAGTCGTGCGAATGGGATCCATTCGCATGGTTGGTCCATTCTCATGGTCCAATCGTGCGAATGGGTCATACTTAGTAGATTTTCTGCCATTTTGAACAATTTATTTTTATAACCCTTTTAACTTTTGAAATTAACGTTATGAGCTTTTGATCATCTCAGACATGATCATTTTAACTTGAAACTTTTTATCACCTCAGACGTGATCCTTTTAAACAATTTAGTCACCTCAGACGTGACTCTTTTACACATTTTGTCACCTCAGACGTGACTGTTCTAAACTTTTAAGACACATGTGGTCATCTCAGACATGACCCTTTTAGTGAGTTGATTCCTTACTGATTTTCCTGATGCAGTCCGACACACGAACAAACTAAAACGACTAACTAACTTAGAAAATTAAACTAAAGAATAAAAATAAGAATTGTTTTTGGCTTTTTGTGAGAGATAAATCCTAAGATGGAAATCTACTGGATTTGGTTCCGGAATAGACAGCTTCAACTTAGATTGACCACACCTGGACCAATTCAATTTTGGAATCATACAGGCAAGTCAAATCATTTGGGACTTGTTATCAAAATCTTTTGATGCTCAATTCTTGGTGTTCATCCAGAGTCGTTAGCAACTTTAGGAAATCATACTGGAACTCTTAGATTTCCACATTGAATTTGAACTTTCAAGAATTGCAGCCACAATGATTGTCAATATGTTTGTCCACTTAAATCCATACACAGACTTTTGACACAGACTGGTGACTGTTTTAGGTTTAATTATTTTAACTAACATTTGTGGATCCCACACTTATATGGTAATCAACATTCCTCAGGAGCTTTTGAGCGGTCTACGGGTATTATTACAAGAAGAGACTATTCTTAGAGCTTTCAAAGAGAAGCCAGTCCTCAGGTCAGTGCCATCGCACAGCAGAGAGGCGGCAAACAACAATGAATTCTAGAATATCTAGGTTATGCTTATCCTCAGGTCAGTGCCATCGCACAGCAGAGAGGCACACAACCTATCTCCTTGTTAGAGCAGCTTATTTTATTTTGCACAAAATGCACCAACAACATAAGTCATTAGCTTTATAGCATTTGTCTTTCATTTTTTCTTGCTTTGCTCTATTTATGGTCATCCGCACACATTTGTGGCGTTTACATGCTCATTACCCCTTATTGGAATATTGTTGATTGTGTTAACCAGTGATAAGATGGAAGCCCACAGTCAGTTGAACAACTTAGTTTGATCTTGAGATCACCAGTCAGGTCTAATCATCTATTGTGTTGAATCTACCGACATATCATTTGTGGTCTAGCAACCTCTAGGTCTACTTTCTTTGTGTTACCTTAGGAGTTACCAGTTTTTCTATCATCTTCCCTTTTATATTGCTTAGACTACACAGACTTATACTTTGAATTTTTGCATCTTTTCTAAATTTAATTTTTTAAGTCCCTCTTGATTTGTTCCTGTGTACTATCATTTTCCAAAGGGTTTGAATCGGTATCACAGATACGATCTACCTTATATCAGCTATCCATCCTTCTCCCTCGTTTTTTTTTAATGTTACTTGCTGACATATTCTCCCCCTAAAATACTAAAATCATAACTGGTTTAATTATTTTAGGATTTTAATAAACAGCAAAATAACATGAGTTTAATTTAAACAGACTAAAATAAACAAATAAAATAAAATAAAAAAGAAAACTTTAACTAAACTACATCGGACTACACATTATCATCATCAGGAATAACCTCACTTTTCTTTTTAACGCCGTTGACCTCTAGCAAATATTGAAAACGTGGTTTATCAAAGGCTTTAGTATAGAGGTCAGCGCGTTGAAAATCAGTATTAATTTTTACCACATCAATTAAATTCTTTTCAAAACAGTCTCTTATGAAATGGTATTTAATACCGATATGTTTGGTCTTAGGATGTTGGACCGGATTTTTAGTTACTGCAATTGCAGCAGAGTTATCAACAAAAATAGGAGTAGAAGAGAACTTTAAACCGTAATCCCGCATTTGCTGTTGAATCCAGATGATTTGTGAACAGCAACTTGCAGCAGCAACATATTCGGCTTCACAGGTTGACAATGCAACCGATGTCTGCTTCTTACACTGCCAGGTAACTAATCTTCTCCCAAAGAATTGACACCCTGCTGATGTAGACTTGTAGTTCATCTTGCAGCCTCCGTAATCCGAGTCACTATACGCTGTAAGCTCAAAGTCATCATCATGAGGATACCACAACCCAAGTGGGTGTACCCTTCAGATAACGAAAAATCCTTTTGACCCCGATCAGATGGTTGACTTAGGCTTAGCCTGATATCTAGAACATAAACATGTAGCATACATGATATCAGGTCTTGAGGCAGTGAGATACATGAGGGATCCAATCATTCCTCGGTACATCGTGGCATCTACAAGATCTCCATTTTCATCAGGTGCTATGTCGTGATTCGTTGCAAGTGGAGTCCCAGCAGCAGAAGCATTCTCCATGTCAAAACGACTGAGAATGTCTCCTACATACTTGGTCTGATGTAGAAAGATCCCATTTGGTGTCTGATCCACCTGTAACCGAGAAAGAACTTCATCTCCCCCATAGCACTCATCTCAAACTCTTTCTTCATAACTGCTTCAAACTCTTTGCATAACTCTTCGTTCTTTGAACCGAAGATTATGTCATCGACATAGATCTGTACGAGCAGTAGGTCGCCATCTTTTTCTTTAATGAACAGCGTGCAGTCAATGACTCCCCTGCGAAAGCCGTGTTTCACAAGATGAGTCGAGAGTTTCTCATACCAAGCTCTTGGAGCTTGATGAAGCCCGTATAAAGCCTTGTCGAGCTTGTAAACTCTATCCCGATGATAAGGATCTTCAAATCCCTCGGGTTGACTGACATAGACTGTTTCTCTGATTTCCCCATGAAGGAATGCACTCTTCACATCTAATTGGTAGACTTTAATCTTCATGTACGATGCATAGGCAAGGAAGATACGAATGGCTTCCATCCTTGCCACGGGTGCAAACACCTCATTGTAGTCAATTCCCTCGACTTGGCGAAAACCCTGAACCACCAATCGAGCTTTGTTCCTGATAATGACCCCTTGGTCATCCTTCTTGCATTTCAAGACCCATTTGGTGCCAATGACTTTAGCACCTTTAGGTCTATCAACCAGAGTCCATACACCTAACTTCTTGAACTGAAGAAGTTCTTCTTGCATGGCACTCACCCACGCCTCATCATTTAGTGCATCACTGACATATTTTGGCTCAAACTGCGAGACAAAACACCGATAAGCACCATCATGAATGTAACCCTTCTCCATACCGAGGCGTAATCAGCTGAATATAGCTGATTTCGGGTTTGTACTCCTGATCTGACATCCCCAATGACATTGTATAGAGGATGATAGACGTTTAGTTGTGATCGTGGAGTAGTGGGAACAGCTACCTCAGAGCCAAGATTATGAACATTTGGTTCTGCAGCTGAGGTAGTTGGAGTTTGAGGTTCCGAAGTCGAAGGTGCATCACTGGTAGATGCTTGTGGACTTTCAGGAACTGGAACCTGTTCCTCCTGACTGTTCTGGTCATCTTCTTCAGCTTCATCTTCAGAGGAGGAGTCACTGTCATCGACTACTCCCCCTGACTGAGTAGATGATTCTCCCTGTGAGTTAGATGGTGTATTCAAGATATCATACAACATTCTAGTAGCCAACTCGTCATCCGAGGGAGAGAGAGGGATATTGAAGGACTTGAAGAATCCATCATAGTTGAAAAAGTAGGCGGGTCCTTTGCCAGTAGGTGGTGTGGTATATCTCTGAACGTCAACATTACACCACACTTCTACTAGACCCGTTGAGTTGTTGTAAACTCGCTTGTTCGGTATGTTGTATCCTAGAAAGATTCCTTCATCCGCCTTCTCGCTGAATTTTCCTTCTTGTGTTTTCTTCAGAAGTGTGCACGGCGCGCCAAATGGTTCAAGATACTCCAAATTAGGTTTGCGTCTTTGTAGTAGCTCGTAACATGTCTTTCCGTGGCGCTTGACTATCAGGACTCGATTCAGTGTATAACATGCATTCGCCACTGCCTCATTCCAGAATTGGATAGGCAGTTTCGAGTCTGCCAGCATAGTCCGTGCTGTCTCTATCAAGCTTCTGTTCTTTCTCTCAGCAACGCCATTCATCTGAGGCGTGTAGGCAGAAGTGAATTGATGCACAAAACAGTACAAGTCGCCTGCAATGCTCTTTGTACTAACTGGACCAAACAGATCCATGTGAAGAAGTTCAAGAGGAAGTTCTATTGAATGAACTTTCTTTTCCTTATGAGACTTCTTTGTCTGTTTGCCTTTCTTGCAAGCTACACAAAAGTCAGGAAGCTGGAAGTTCTTGACATTAACTCCTCTCACCAGATCCTTCTGAATCAAGTGATTCATCTTCCTCTGACTAATGTGTCCCATTCTCCTATGCCAGGAGATGGAATCCTTCTCAGTAGCTTTAGATAGAAAGCACTGAACATCATGATCCGTTATAGCAGCTGTTGACAGATCCAAAACATAAAGATCTTTATATCTTGAAGCTGTCATCAGAACTTGGTCCTCTGGGATCATGTAGTCTTTCTTTAGCATGTAACACTTCTTATTGTCGAAGATGACTTTAAATCCCTTATCACAGATTTGGGAAACAGAAAGTAAGTTATTTTGAAGTTGTTGAACGTAGTTCACCTTATCAAACTTAACTTTCTGATTCCCCACTTCTCCCTGAGCTGTGATATAGCCTCCTTTGTTTCCAGCAAATGAAACATGCCCTCCTTTTATTTGCTTGACATTTGATAAAAGGGCCCTATTTCCTGTCATGTGCCTGGATGCTCCGCTGTCTACAATCCACGTGTTAGTTTCAGCACTGTATCGAACACCCTGTACATACAAAGTAAAGGATTAGTTTAGGTTAGGAACCCAAGCCTTTACTGGCTTGGGTTTCCCAGAGGCATCACAGATCATAAATTCCACCCATTGACCGTTAGAGGGTGAGGGTAGCTCAGGTTCCTTCTTGTCATCAGTATCAGACACAGAGGATGACTTTTCTTTCCATAAGCCAGATTTATGCAAGGCCTGTTTGTAATAAACAGTCGACTGGCTTACAGGTTGAACTTTAGGTTCACTAGTTCTTCTAGGTGGAGTTAGAGAACTCCTCTTAGAGGACCTAGGCTTTGAATCCTGAAGTTCAATCTTCTTCCTAGGTGTCTGATAGAAAGGACAATAGGAAGCAATGTGTCCACATTCTCCACAGTTGTAGCACGACCTGCTATCAACTTTATGATTCAACTTTCTTTGTGGAGAAGTGTGTGACACTCTAGTAACATCACTCACTTTAGGTTTTGACTCTGGTTCTTTTGATGTTTTCTCTGGTTTAACAAAATTTACTGTTTTAACCTGTTTAACATCTTTTTCCTTTTGGTTAACTGTTTTATGACTTGAAACATGTGAAAGATTAACATTAGAAGTCTTTTTAGGTTCTGATTTGACTATGTTTGACCCTGACTTTAAGTTAATTTTTTCAAATTCATTTTCCAGATTAACACAAGGCAATTTACCCTTTGCCTTTGAAGTGGCCTCCTTTTGTTTGTTTCCAGATTCAATAGATGAACATGAGGAATCTGGATCACTAACAAGAGGAGTATACACCACATGATCCTTGATGGGGTTATTATTAATTGGTCTAGTCTTAGTGTTCATCAAGGTCTCAGGTGGTGGTGGAACCACTTTGTAACCCAATCCCTCCCCGTTGTTTCTTTCTCCACTAAGTGTTGAACTATGTGTGAAGAGCTAGTCCAATTGTGCAGTTTCTATTTTAATGAGTTTACTTCTACTTCTAGAACTGCCTTTTGCTTCTTAGTGTCTTCTAGGGAGTTTAGATAGTACCTAATGTCATTAGCTTGGTTAAATGCAACTACTTTGGTTTCCCTAAGCTGTTTAGTCAAAAGATCTATCTTTTCTTTATAACTATGCGCATTTTGTTTTAATACTCTATTAGCCTCATTGCACAGTTGCAAATCTTTTACTAAGTTATCATTATGATCTAATAACCTAGAAAATTTTTCATCTATGCTATTCCTAAAAGTATCACAATCAGAACAAGCATGATTATCAAACATTTGGTTAGTAGTACTTACCTGAGTTGGTTCAGAAGAGTTAGCTATCAACGCAGCGTCAGATGTCTCTAGTTCTGGTTCTGTCTTTTCTGTCTCTGACGTGGTAGTCTCCTCTTTAGGCTTGTAACTGACCTCGGTTGCAGTTGCTTTTTCACTATGTGACATCGCTATCTCAACTGCTAGATCTCCTTTACTTGCGGAATCATCGTCAATATCTTCTACACTTGCAATGTTTGATTCCCCTGGAGAGACAAACCTAAAACTCCAATCCTGTCCTTCATCATCATGAGCAGTCAAGGCTTTTGGATCCTTGCTTGATGAAGTAGAACTGGTAGTTTGCTTGTCTTGGCTAGTGAAGGACGAGAACGGGTTCCCGTTACCCGTCTTCTTTGGCTTGACACATTCTCTCTTGAAGTGCCCCTTCTCTCCACAGTTGAAGCAGGTCACTTTGCTCTTGTCAAAGCCAAATGTGGTATCCTTAGTAGCTACCAAGTTCTGTCCGGTATTTTTAACAAACTTCTTCGCCCTCCGGACAGCACTAGCTAAGGCCCACATTATGTCCATCCTCTCAAGCTCCATTTCGTCCACCTGCTCGTAGTCCTCGTCTGCCAGATGGCAGTTTCCAATCTTCCCGGCAACAAGTCCATCATAAGAATGAACCACTGCAGCCAAAAGATCCATATGCTCTCGAGCTACTTCCACAGTCACATTATCAAGGTTCTCGGTCTTCAGTTTGGTAGCACTTGCTTCAGATCCAATATAGTGGGTACAAAAAGATCCCGACGTGTCTGATCCTGAAGGAGAAGCATGTGAAGGACTCGACGAGCTAGACACAAATGCAGTCTGGAGAGGTGCTCCAGATGTCTTAGCTTGAGGCGGGACGTTGTACAAAGCTGGATTTTGAGTGTATGAAGACTTCTGAGCTCTGTACTTCATCCTAAGTGCTTCTTCTCGCAACTTAAGAATGAAGTCATTAATATCCAGTTTTGCCAGCATTCTATTCTGTCTCAGGTTAGACACGAATGAAGCCCACTTTTCAGGCAATCCGTCTGCAAAGTTAGTAACTTTCTCTTCCATGGTAGTAGCCACCCCATGTGTATGCAGTTCGCTCATAAGATGGTAGAATCTATCTATGACATCGTCTAAACACTCGTTTCCCATCGATGAGAATTTATCGAATTCCTTCTTTAACTCCTTGGCCTTGATTGCCTTCAACGAAGCATTCCCGTCGTACCTCTTCTCTAGCTCATCCCAAAGTTTCTTGGACTGCTTATTCTCTGAGTACTGGTGGAATATGTCTTTAGGGATAGACTGTGTAGTCAATGCATAAACTCTTTTCTCTGCATTGTATTTAACTTTCTGCGCGTCCGTCATCCCTCCTAACGTTAGCTTAACTCCATCAGCTCCCACCGGTGTACTATATCCAATCTCGATGGCTTCCCACAGATTCGGATCCACTCCATTGAGGTAGATCTCAAAACGTTGTTTCCAGTGGGGAAACTCATCTAATGTCAAGAGCTTTGGTGGTTTATTATGATTACCCACCTCACTCTCAAGCAACAGCAGATTCTGTATCCTAGAGTCCTTCCCAGCAGTAAAGGCTGACATTTGATCTTCCATGGCGAATAACTTTAAGTCTAGTAAAACAAACTGTCACTGGTGCGACTGAAGGATGCGAATGGTCTAGTCGTGCGTATGAACTCTGCGACTGGTTCAATCGTGTGGCTGAACTAAGCGATTGGTTCAGTCGTGCGAATGAAGCTGATGCGTATGAGCTATGCGAACGAACGGTTCAATCGTACGAATGAAGGTGCGACTAGGTCCAATCGTGCGAATGGGCGATGTGAATGGAGTCCAGTCGTGCGAATGGGTCACTCGTGCGACTGAAGCTGCTGTTTTGCGAAATTTTCTAGGTTAAACATGTTTCAGCCGTAAAAATTCGAATTTTCGCAAGGTCTAATCGCCTAAGTCCGTAAAAACCAAACTTTGATGAGCAGGGAACGTCCAAGATCACTTTTGACACCAAATATTGCGTTTTTAGTGCAAAAACATAAACTTTTATGCAATCTTGATTGAATCACACGTAATCAAGAGCCAAAGCTCTGATACCACTTGTTAAAACCTGGTATTTGAACGAAATACCTAGTGATTAGCGTGTAAACCAGATCAAATAGTGCGGAATCCTATTTGATTGGCGATCCAATCAGTGAGAACACACGAAGAATCAATCAAGAATTGAATCTAACGTTAGAAGTCAATTGGGAATCGATCTAATGTGTTCTTTGAACTTGGAGAACGATTTGGGAGGCTTCTGGACGGCTAGGGTACGTCTGGAGTCGTAGTGGTATGAATGCTTACGTTTTTCCACGAATTGGGTTGTATTTATAGGTTAGTATTGTTCATTCGTGCGACTGAACCATTAGTATGGTTCAGTCGTGCGATTGAACCATGCGGTTTATTTATCCGCACGACTGAGTGTTCAGTCGTGCGACTAAGCCAATCTTATGTGTCAATCATGCGACTGATCCAGTCTCCTGGTTCAGTCGTGCGACTGAGTCAATCGTATGAAGTTATTCATGCGTGTGGTCCATTCGCATGGGCCATTCGCATGGGAACTTCATTAAGTTAAGTTTGAATGTATTAATTAATATAACATTATATGTAACCATTCAGACAATCACAAACCTAATTAACCAATTCAATATCGACTCATTAATGAAATATTAGACATTACAAATCACAAATAATCAATCTCATTTCATTAGTCATTTCAAATTACATCAGAATCAGATAAACAAGATCTATTACATTTCATATCCTGATCTAGGGACATAAATGCATCAACACAGATGATTCTAGCTCAGACTACCCATTTTTATCATTTGTCAAGGACTCAACAATACAATTCGATGACAATAATCATGATGATACTGTTTCAGATCATTTAGTCTCATTTGATCAGGAAGGATCACAACATATTCCTAATGATGGTAATGAGTTTGTGCTACCTGAGTCTGGAACATCATCCATCTCTGGTGATGTAGTTGATACTGGTAACTTTGATTACTTTATTAACTCACCGACTCAATTCCAAACTTCAATCCACATTCTTCTACTTGGTTACATGAGCTTTCCAACTTCAACCAAACAAATCTGGATGTTAATGTTCAACGTGATGAGATTCCAACATCTCGTATTCACAAGAATCATCCAATTTATCAGATTATAGTCCATTGAATGAGAGAACAACAAGGAGTAAATCAGAACAAGCAAACGTGTGCATATACTCTTGTTTTCTTTCTCAAATTGTTCCTAAAAATGTTACCGAAGCATTAAAGGACAATGGTTGGATAGAAGCCATGCAAGAAGAATTAATTCAATTTTGCAAACAAGAAGTGTGGAATTTGGTGGATCTACCTGAAGCAGAAAATGCAATAGGCACGAAATGGTTATTTAGAAATAAGACTGATGATCGTGGTGTTGTAATAAGGAACAAAGCGAGACTTGTTGCACAAGGATACACACAGGAAGAAGGAATAGATTATGATGAAGTGTTTGCACCAGTTGCAAGACTTGAATCCATTCGAGTTTTCCTGGCTTATGCTTCATTCATGAAATTTAAGGTGTATCAAATGGATGTAAAGGGTGCATTTCTATATGGTCCTATCACTGACAATGTGTTTGTGAAACAACCTTCAGGCTTTGAGGATGCAGAATTTCCACATCGAGTATATGAGCTGAGTAAAGCTTTATATGGACTTCATCAAGCCCCTAGAATTTGGTATGAGATGTTATCACAACACTTAATCCAACATGGATACACAAGAGGGAAAATTGATCCAACTTTATTCATAAAGAAGGATAATGGTGATCTCTTATGTGTACAAGTGTACGTTGATGACATCATATTTGGTTCTACCAGTCCAAAATTGTGCAATGAATTTGAAGAAATCATGAAATCTCGGTTCCAAATGAATTCTATAGGAGAGATTAATTTCTTTCTTGGACTTCAAGTCAAGCAAACTAAAAATGGAATTTTCATCAATCAATAGAAGTTTGTTGACAAGCTCTTGAAGAAATTTAAGTTGCAAGACTGTCAGTCCATACGAACTCCAGCAGATATTAACACCAAGATTGAACCTGATCCAAAAGGAAAATCTATTGACCAAACGTTATACATATCAATGATTGGTTTTTTGATGTACCTTACTGCATCTAGACTAGACATTATGTATCATGTTTGTGTTTGTGCCAGGTATCAATCAGACCTGAAAGAATCTCACTTAATTGTTGTCAAAAGGATATTCAGGTATCTCAAAGGTAAACCAGCCTTAGGGCTTTGGTATCCTTACGAGGGTAACTTTGAACTATATGGATATACAGATAGTGATTATGGTGGATGTTGTCAAGATAGAAAATCTACATCGGGTGGGTGTCAATTTCTTGGTCCCCGATTATTCTCGTGGCAATGTAAGAAACAAACAAATGTCTCTGTTTCAACTACAGAAGCTGAGTACATTGCTGCATCAGCAGGCTGTTCTCAAATCCTTTGGTTGCAAAATCAACTACTGGATTATGGCTTCAATTTTCTTAAAACACCAATTTACATTGATAACACTGCTGCTATGTTCATAACAGCTAATCCTGTTCAACATTCAAAAACAAAACATATCGAAATTCGATATCATTTTCTCAGAGATAACTCTGAAAAAAGATTAATCATATTGATTCAAATTGCAACAGAAAAACAGTTGGCAGATCTATTTACTAAAGCCTTCCTACCAGGACGGTTTGAGTATTTAGTAGAATCAATTGGTCTTATTAATCATATGTGATCCCTCTTAATCAAAAGATCATAATAAGTGATCCTCTCATTGTTAATTGCATGTTTATATTTTGTGTGTGTGTGATTTTTGTTTCCTTAGAAAAATCAAATACAAAAATATAAATCAAAACTACAAAAATAGAGTCTTTTTCTAATTATTTGGTTACATTTGTTTTCAGAAAGGAATATGTTATGCAATATGTGAGAAATGATAGTACATTAGTGAGATCAGTTGCATACTTCACTCATTAATAAAGTCTGACATGATCAAATATGATGTGTAGACAATATCTGACTATTATATTGAAAAAGTAAATTCTTGTGATCACACTAAATCTTCATGCTTGTGTGTATTCATCTGAGTACTTTTGAGTTGTTTTGGCTTATCAGATTGATTGCTTGTTAAGTTACACCACTCACACCTGTTGGTAATGTGTTTAATCATGAGACCTGTTACAAAGCATCATATCACTTCTCTGTTATGAGTCATCATAGACCTGAAGTGCTGAGATATCCTTTGTAGTAAGTGATTACAGACCTGGATTCTCCTTTTGATGCAAAAGATGCCAATGTGCACAAACTATTCAAATGAATAGTCAGAGCTGATCAAATGGTTATCCATGATCATTCTCTATTAATTTAAGTAACATGAACTCTAGTGATACATATGTTTCAGGTAATAAGTTGAGTATGTGTTCTTTCTTGTATGTCATGATGATGGTTGAGCTCTCTTAGTCTCTGTATGATTTACATCATGTCATATCTAAATCTACCCTAATCAATCCAAGAATTGAAAAAGTAAGTGAGTTGATAATTTGTCAAAAACACTCATTGTCTATCCTTAGATCTTGTGTCTCATTTGCTGTGATATCACTGACCTGGAACACACTTGATCAGGATTTATTCATTGTCTATGACTATTCACATTTCTTTTATTTTAACGTGTTGATCTTCATTAATATGATCTCACTGCAGACATTAATTCTTTTGTTTATATTAGATTTTGACTCTGCTTTCATTTTGCTTTAATGCATGTTTTGTGTGTGTGAAGGCAGTGTTATAATGAAATGTGTGATCTTATTATCTTTACTAGGAAACTTATAAGTTTTTCAAACTTAAAAGTTTAGGGGGAGTAATAAATGAAAGAGTTGTTCTCAGAAAATCAAAATCAAAGTTAAAATGTTAAATTGAAAGGATGTTGCTATATGTTCAAAGTATATGTGTAATTTGAAAATGTAATTTTTGAAAAGTATAATATGAACCTTCATAAATTTGCAAGTGAAAATGCTTCTGTCAAAAGTTGAAAATTAGATGATAATTGATTTTATGTTGAGATTAAAATGAAGGGACAAAATAAAATTTAAAAATAAAAAGAAAATAAAATTTTTTGAATTGAGAGTGCAAAATGCAAAAAGTTCAAAATTAAGGGACTAAAAGGTAAAAGTTTGAAAAATTCAAAATTATGCTTGAAATGTTTAAATATTAGTATGAAAATTACTAATATGTTTAAACAGTGTGCAGGTGAAGAATTTGGAAAATACAAGTGTAAGATTCATGAAAGTGTTAGACGTTTTACACAAACCATGCGCCTAAACAGTGAATGAGTCTGAATTTAACCAAGTGTTAGACGTTTGAAATGTCTCATGCGTCTATATAGTTGAAAAGTTTCAAAATTACAAGTGTTAGACGTTTCAGGAACTCCATGCGACTGAACAGTGCAAAAGCGCCTAAATAGTGCTTATGCGTCTGAACATTCTCATGCGTCTAAACACTTCTCATGCGTCTAAGTCAAAACGCACAAACAGTGCTCATGCGTCTCAAAAGTTAGTGAATTTTAGGGTTTCATACGCCCAAACAGGGCTCATGCGTCTAAAACTTCATTTAATATAAATTGAACACTTGCAATTATTTTCTCATTCTCACTTAAAATTTTCCACACACAAGTCTCTGAATTGTCGAATATTAGTCGTCATCGATGTCTCAGATACTCTTTGATTGCATCAAATCTTGTTGATTGTAGATATAATTTGAATCTATAAACGTAAGTTTGTGATTCAAATCAGTAAATTTTGGTTAAATCATGATGATAGGTATAGTCGTTTGAATGCTATATGGGCGTTCGAACACCATATACTTCAAAATTTAACTAATCAAACTTGAATCATATCTAAAATTGACTCTGGATTGTTGATAAGTGTCTGACTGCGAGTAGTTTGATATAAAGTTCATCAACTGAAAGTACAAATGATTTGATAATGGTTCGATCAGTTGTTCATCGATGGAAGAAGAAGAAGATGAACAGACAGATTCAAAAATTAAAATAAAATAAAATAAAATAAAATAAATTTAACAAAAAGTAAATAAATCAAAATTCAAATGTTTGATAATAAATTCAAAATGAATAAAGTTTAATGTTTCACAAATTTAAATCTCAATTCAAAAGTCAAAATCAAAAGTCAAAATCATAAGTCAAAATTGAATGTAAAGTTATAAGTCAAAATTGCCAATTCATATGTAAAAATAAATTTCATTAATCAAAATTTCAATGTTCTCATATTATTTTCTCTATGTTTTGCAGATGGCATAATTGAAGTTTGAGCCAAAACATAATGTTGATGCATACTTAAATGATGAAAACAGAGAAGCCATTGGATATGAAGAGATTATTCGATTTTTGCTTAGAACAAAATATGTCTATGCTATGTGTGCAAGACCAATGATTAATGGAAGATTGATTAAAAGATTTTGGAGAACTGCACAAGTAGAAAGAGATGAAGAAGGGAATAAAGTTCTGAGAGCTTCTATTACTATAGAAAGAATGCTTGAAGTTTCTGAACAAGCAATCAGAATAGCTCTAAGGCTTGGTGAAAATGACCCTGAAGATTTATCAGAGTATACATTCAATGAATGTAGAGATGTATTTCTACAAATGGGTCACCCTGATCATTTCCCTAAAAAGCAATTTTTCAGAGCACGAGTATATAAACATTGGAAGCTGTTGTGCTACATATTTCAACATTGCATGTCTAAATGAAGTGCTGGTTGGGATTCATTCCCAGTAGACATTGCATCTCCTATTATTGCTTTAGCCACAAACAAAAGATTCAACATGGCTAAGTGGATAATGAATGGATTCATTTTTAATCTTGAAAGAGGCAAGAGAAATTATTAATGAAGAGAATCTAGATCTATATGCTGAAGGAGTTACAGGAGATAAGCTGCAATTAGAGCATATGTCAGAAGCTGTTTATAAAAGACTGGCAATGATCACTGGTGCTCAAAACATTCCAGTATTTGATTATATCAGGAATGTATCTATGAATGAAGTAGATATCAATCAGCAACACTTTCATCTATCTGAAGATGAACCAATAGATCCCAATGATCTCATTGAGGATGTTGAAGATGATGAAGAAAGTGAGGATGAAGCTACTGAAAGCTCATCAGATGAAGAAAATGATGATAACAATGAAGATGATGATAATAATGATGATGATGAAGAAAGTGAGGATGAAGCTCCTGAAAGCTCATCAGATGAAGAAAATGATGACAATAATGAGGATGATGATGGTAATGATGGTGCAACTGAAGCACAGCAAGAAGAAAATGATGAAAGGAATGAGGATGATACTGTCAATGAACCTCAAAACATGGCTGAACAAACCTATGATGCTAATATTCATGATGATGTTGTACATGAAATAGATTCACAAAATCAAACCTTTGATTTTGATTTTATGAATGATATGTTATATGACCCAGTATTTGAAGCTGATGTGAAGGAAGGAGTAGAAGAAATTCTTGTTAGTACGACACACAATGTGTCAGTACAAACAGAGGAGATAGTGGACATTGATGAGATGGAGAAATTGAAAGAAGATAATTTGATTAAAGAGAGAGAAATTAAAGAGTTGAAAATGGAAAATGAAAGGATGACAGAGATGAATATATCTCTGGAAAAAGAAATTCCAAAGCTAAAGGATGAAAATTTAAAGTTAACTGAAGAAAATGCATTGAAAGATGAAAAGATTGTGAGTTTTGCCAAAGATAAAGAAGATGTCATCAAGAATTTTGAAGTAATGATAAAGGACTATGATATTCTTGAAGAGAAATTTAAGAAACTAGCAGAAGAAAATGAAAAACTAAAAGATGAATTACTAAAGGAAAAAGATGCTCAAGAACCTATCTCACCAGAGCAAGTGATAAGTGCTGAGATGAGTGTTGAAGAAAATATTGAGCTGATCAAAGGCAAAAGAAAAATTGATGAAGTAGCAGATACAAATCTAACTGAATCATCTTCCAAAGTGCAAAGAACTAAAGAAAATGTTGAAGAACTAAATGTTCAAGAACAGATTGAAGCATTAGAAGATATTGAAGAAGTGTATGATGATGATTGGTATGATGAAGTTTTAGATGATGAAGATATTGATGAAGCTCAATTTGTATCACATTTCTCTTCACAAGAACAAACTCAAGAACAGTATGAAGTTCCACAAGACTTTGAAGACAGATATAATTATCTTGTGAAGATGAAATACAATCGAGTATTTTTGGATGGACTGACTGTTTCTCAAATTAATGATGAATATGAGAAATGCATTTCTGCAGAGTCAGTTGCACCGGTTGATCCAAATGAGATTGTTATTGAGCATGGTGAATGGACTAGAGCAAAAGAGAGTATTAATGTAGAAGAACTATCAAGCTCTGAGCTGCACCATCCTGATCCAGATGATATGAGTATTCCAGCTTTAAGATCATGGTTGCAAGCTAGGAATTACCCGTGGAGGAAACTGAAGAGATTACAATCTGTATCATTGAGGAATCTTGTCAGAAGTTTTCAAGAAACAGAGAAACAATTGAAGAAGATTATTATACTTGATACAGACAATCCTTAATATCTTGAAATTACAAAAAGAACAAGAATGTTAAAGCCACAGGAGATCAAACAAATGGCAAGAAAGACTGATGCACATGATCACAGAAAAGAGTTGATTGAAATGTTTGCTGATCCTGAAAGACAAGCATACAAAGCCTCATCTAAACAAAGGCAAATCTTTGATAATTCAAGATCAACTGGAGACTTGGTAAGAAATGTACTACAAAGAGGACAATCAGTTGCTGAATTGTTGAATGCTATGATTGCTTCTAATTTTACAAACCAAGTAAAAATTATAGCATGGAAGTATGATGAAGTATTTGATGCATTTTTTATAAAGAGGGTAAATGCAGTGTGTGATGTATATCACTTTTACTTTAGCATCATAAAACTTCCAATGCAAGATCTGAAAGAGCTAAATAGATTACCTCTGATCAATCCTTCTGATTCTAAACGTGGCAAGATGATGGTAGAACTATTAAGAAGAGGATTGGATAGATTAAGTAATTTTCTTAAAACAAGATGTGATCAAGAGGATAAAGAGTACTTTGTTACTTTAAAGAATAATAAAAAGCTCAAAGGATTACAGTCTGAAGAAGAGCATTAAATGATAGAATTCTGTGACAATTATTTTGAAAAAGTCACAACTCCCGGTTTAAAAGTGATTGATGGTAATCAAAATTCAAAGCCAATTCTCAGATGGTTTTATAACAGTGAGACATATGAACTTAAGTTGGTCCGAAATCTTGAACGATAGGATGAGGACATGATTACTTTATTTGGAGTTTTTGAACTAAAGCTTTTACATCCTAGCTATATCTCATTTTTGTCTGTACAAAAGTTTGAAAAAGTATCTCCAGAGACAGCAGAGCAAGACAAGAAATATTTTATTTCTATCATCAATGTGATGAATGCTGCTATGGAAAGAATATCTTTGAGAAAAGCTCTTGCTTATGCTAACATTGTAAAGAAAGATATAAAAGATGTTAAATTCATGAGAATTTCAAGAAAAGGGGTATTAGAAGTATACTCAAAGGAAAGTTATAATCCTATTGAGTTATATGCTAATGTTGATATATCATGTCTTTCAAAAGATACATTGGAGAGAATGAACAAGATGGAGATTAAGACGAATGAAGCTAAACCAGAACAAGCCATTCTTGCTAGCAAATTCAAGTCTGCTATTTCAAATGCTTTGCAAGAATAAGATATGTATAAAAAGAAGCCAATGTTCAAGATAAAGGAAGAACCAGAAGATTTTTTTGAGTAATGAAGATAAAAGCTGAAGATAAAGCTGAAGATGGAAGCTGAAGAAAAAGAAGACAAGTTTGAAGATTTTGAAGACCAAAGACCATGTAAATCTTAGGGGCAGTATTGTTAGTGCTCTAGAAAGATTAACATGTTGTCTTTAGTTGTCTTTTTAATACTTTGTAATAGTATAGGGACTAGTTTTGTAATTAGTTAGTTCCTTTTTGTTTCATTATAAATAGCTTAGACTTACAGGTAGTAGGTAACTAGTTGAATACGAACCTGCTTACATACTTTGTAATTGTCTTTGCTTGATATTAATGAAACCATGAATTTTATTGATATCTTGCATGATTTGATTACTTTGTTTGTATTTCATTAAATTGTGTTCATACATCATCACAGATTGGTACATTTGATCCTATCAGTGGTTGTAGCTGGTGCGGGGCCCTCACCATCAGACTCAGATATCCATCCATTCCTCGAGTTTTCCATGCCCGGGTAAAAGGTAGCTGCAAAGTAAGGCTGGGTAGGGTGATACCATGGCGTAGTGGAAATGGGTTCTGATGGACCCTCAGTACTGCTGCTAAGATCCGGTACTTCCTCTCTGTTAACTCGATCAGACATCTACAGTAAAAGAAATTTATGCATGCGTACTTACTAATTATACAATGTTCTAACATATAAAATTAATGTTTAAAGTCTTACTATAACTATTATACTCACATAATGCATTAACTTAACGTAAGGCTCATGGTATGGAATTGTCTTTGGAGTCATGCAAACATTTTAAAGGTTATAGTCTAGATTTTTTTTATATAAAAAAAATAAATAAATATCTAGTTCGCTATAACCATTGGCTCTGATACCAACTTCTGTCACACCCCGAGAATCGCAGTGGAAGATCACGAAACGTGATGTTAACGGAAGTTGGAATTAATCCAACGATTATAATCAAACGCGAATATTTAAGCAGTTATCTATGAAAGGGCCATCCATTAGATACATTTATAACATAATATAGTAGAGACAGTTTTAACTTTTACAATCTCATGATTAGTCGAAGAACATCATCATTTTCTATCATTTTATTACAAATTGAAAACATTTGACACGTTTGACCCTCCAAAGACTTAGCCCAAAATTTCCACACAGAGCTTACCTATGACCCTGAAAAAACATGAAGGGTAATAAATTCCACATAAAGTTGGTGAGGAATCAGGGTTTTAAGTCTTATAAACATTCGGTTTCATAACAATATGATGTAGCGAGATATAATATACTAAGCATGGACTAGCTAGATACTATAATTAATTTAGGTCATAAGTCCATAACCAAACCAAGAAACACGTCGTTGCCCCACAACAGTCCAAACATATAAATTCTCTCACTATAACCTGACCACTGCGACTGATTGCGAGAGCTGGCCATTGTAACCAGATAGATCTACCAATATAATCTGTGGGCTCCCCGTGGTTAATGATAATGGGGGGATTTAGGGGCTCAACAGTATACACATACACTATTGACCCAACTTATACCTTCATAACATATATTAATCCTGTTTTACCCATCATATGTATAAATATAGTTTTTCATGCTTTTCCCCCAAAACAGTTAAAATAAATAAAATATTTAAAATGGGGCCGAAGGACTCACCTTGAATGCAATCTAAGGAAAAAGTCAATACGTTAGGTGAAGATCATATATAGGTTCGACTCACCTTAGTTTAGATTAGTTTATGTTTATATTACATTGTAATAGCTTTAATGTTAGTTACTTTTGAATGTAGTTCATTTTGTCTAGTTTTGTAGTCCAGCGAAAATATGAGCAAAACTACAGTTTTGCTCATAGTCAGCTGTTATAGTTCACCCGGCGAAACTGTTGTTTCTGTCGGGTGAAACTATAGTTTCGGCAGTACAGTTTCGCTGGCAGCGAAACTGTCTGCAAAACTAAGACTGCTATATATAGATTTGATCATTTTCATTGTTGGGGAATCCTTGCAAAACCCTAATCGGTTATCATTGTTGCAAGTGACCTTTGTAAGCAGTATTATCTCAGAAATATATTGGTGCTTTGTTATTATTGATTGTATTGATCCTCATTGTTCTTACTTTGATACATTTGTCTTTGTTCTCAATCTTTTTCATCTTTGTTGTCTATTGAGGGGTGCGGATAGTATATATATTTTGAGAAAAGATTCTTCGCACAGATTAAATTTTAATTGGTCATTACTAATACTAAACCACACACACAAAAGGCAAGTGTACCTGTCGTATGGTAATATAGTGTTGGTAAGAACCGACTATCAATTCGTGGACACACCTAGCCTACTCAACAAACTTGACGTTTGACTATCAGATTTGGTTTTTGTTAAAGAAAATGATAAGTTGCATGAGAAAGATTTTAGGGTTTAGAAACTATATTAAAAATAAAGTAAACTAAGATTTAAAGAGTTTGAATTTAAAACCAAGGAATAAAAGTTATCATCCTAATTAGACTCCACTTATGTAACCATGATGAATTGGTGGTGTGATTTAAAGATATTGATTAATGTAATTATGTTAATGTTTATAAAGATGAGTTGGCGCGATTTCTCGTCTATCCTGCTCCGTAGTGACTAGGATCACGTCAGGTTGAGTTTTACTGCTTAGATCAAAGCCCTAGTAATGTAGGTAAATCTTTTGTGACCTATTTGACATACGATTTCTGAAAACATAACTTAATGTTAAAAAGAGAGTTGATCAAGTTCCTTCCTAACATACCATTAATTTTAGAAAACCATAACAATTACTGAAGATTTCTCAAACTAATAAAAGGGAACCTGCAAATGATCAGAAAGTTAAAGTGATATGATTTCTAATAACCATTTCTAGTTCATTAGCCATGGACTTATTATGAAGACTGGTTTCGCGAATGAAAGTTAATCATATGTTTTTCAACCTTGTATGACAATCACAATCACAAACCATAAATTTATAACTTCCCGTTCATATGTAGATGCTACCCATCAATAGTTTTCCCAAGACCACCATAACATTAACATAATATTTATCACACCCTTAGTTCATCACAAATTACATAAGTTTCATCCGATTAGGATGATAAAAAGAGTTTAGCTCATAATGAGCTTGAACATAACAACAGATAACAAAGAAGATAGATATGAAATCATCGGTGAAATGGAACAATCAAACTGATAATCCATAATGGATGACGTTTAGACGATCCCAAGCTTCTTCCAAGTGTTGTATGCACCTCCCGAGCCACCAATTGACCTTGAAGTCTTGATTCCCGAGAGAATTCTGCAGAGTAACTCTCCCACCAAAGCTTACCAAAAATGGTGAACTTAGGCTTCTATTTATAGGCTTTCCGGAGTGTTTAAGCACGGCCCTGTGCCTAAAAGGCACGGCCCCGTGCTAGTACAATGCTTACGAAAGTTGGTCGGCTCGTACATGCAGGTTGTGTCGGGCACGACCCCGTGCTTGATGGGGCACAGCCTTATGTTGGAGGTGGGGCACGACCCCGTGCTTGCTTTTAGGGGATAGTAGTTTTTGTCCTATCAGATGTCCAAACACGGGGGTGTGTTAATTTAGCACGTGGGTGTGTTTCTGGCAAGGCATGGGGGCGTGCTTAATTAGGCACGGACCCATGCTTGGACTCCAAAGCTCGGATTACTTCAAATTCTTGTTAAATATGCTTCTTTTGTCCATCTTTCCCTTTTAAACACCTGAAAACACAATTTAATATTTTTAAGTACATTTTCATCATTTTAAGGAAGATATTAAGGAATAATTGATGTGCTTTTGATAAGATTTTTATGTATAATTTGGAGCACATCTGTTGATACATATGTACCTAGTTTAGGAGCTTAATGTAAATGTCTGTCATGTCTTACATATATGTAATGGATGAATTGAATGAAATACAATATGTGATTGATGATTATAATGTTTAATGTTTCATTGTTTATTGTGTAATGAAGTATATTGAACTAACTATATAGGTTCGAGGTTATTATGCATAGTTCTTAGTCAATAATGATTGAGAAACGTGTTCAAACTTAATCGTATGAAGTCTTCATGCGAATGGACCATGCTAATGGACCATACGCATGAATACTTCATGCTAATGGACCAGTCGCACGACTGAACTAGGAGACTGGATCAGTCGCACGATTGAGACATAAGATTGACTCAGTCGCACGACTGAACCTTCAGTCGTGCGTATGAATCAATCGCATGATTCAGTCGCACGAAGGAACCATGCTAATGGCTCAGTCGTACGATTGAAAACCCTAACCAATAAATACCACTTAATTCGTGGAAAAACGGAACACTTCAAGAACTTTAGACACATTTTCATAACCTAACTGTCCAGAGCGTCCAGAAAGCCTGTTCCAAGTTCATAGATCGCATCTGATTGTTCTCTACTCATTCTTAACGTTTCTTTAATCATTAGATTGATCGGGATTGCGTTCTCACTGATTGGATCGCCAATCAAATAGGATTCCACACTATTTGATCTGGTTTCACACATTATCAGTTGGTATTCCGTACGTACACGGTCCTGACAAGTGGTATCAGAGCATTGGCTCTTGATTTTGCATGTGATTCGATTAGTCTCGGTGTAAAAATCACGTTTTTCATTCAAAAGAGTCACCTTTTTTAGTAAAACAGTGTTTTCGACGTCTCCATGTCTCAAAGTTTTCATTTTTCGGCATACGGCAGATTAGGGTTCTTGAAAAATCTCGTTTTTGTGTCAAAGTGTCAAAAACCTTCGAATTTTCAAAAAACAGCAGCCTCAGTCGAACGACTGGCTAAATCGCACGACTGAACTCAATCACACACTCATTTGCACGATTGAACTCAGTCGCTCATCCATTCGTACGACTGAACAACCCCATTCGCTTGTCTTCAATCGCTCACTCCATACGTACGACTAAATCCCAGTCGCAACCTTCATTCGCACGATTGAATCCAATCGCACGATTGAATAAAGTCGCACCCTTCATTCGCACGAGTGACCCATACACATTGTTCATTCGCACGATTGAAGTTGTCTTGTTCTCAAAGTTCAAAGTTAATACAAATGGAAGATCAGCTTTCAGCGTTTACTACCGGGAAAGACTCACGCATCCAAAACCTTCTACTTCTAGAGAATGAGGTTGGAAATCACAATAAACCGCCTAAGCTTATAACGTTGGATGACTATCCATAATGGAAACAACGGTTCGAGATCTATCTTAATGGAGTTGATCCCAACCTTTGGGAGTCTACTGAGACAGGGTATAGTATGCCAGTTGGTGCTGATGGTGTTAAATTAACTTTGGGAGGTATGACTGACGGCAAGAAAGTGAAGTACAATGCTGAAAAGAAAGTGTATGCCCTGTTGACCTAGTCGATACCAAAAGATATATTCCATCAGTTTTCTGAGAACAAACAGGCAAAGAAGTTATGGGAAGCATTGGAGAAAAGGTATGATGGGAATGCATCGTTGAAAGCTTTGAAGGCAAAGGCTCTGAAGAAGGAGTTTGACAACTTCTCTTCAATGGGAAAAGAAAGCTTGGATGATGTTATTGACAGGTTCTACAATCTGATGAGTGAACTGCACACTCATGGGGTTACAACGTCTATGGAAGATAAGGTGTCAAGTTTTGCAGATGGTTTGCTAGAGAAATGGGACTCGTTTGTGTCTAATCTGAGACTAAACTATATTCTGTTAAGGTTGGATATGAATGACTTCATATTGAAGTTGAGAGAGGAGGAACTAAGGATGAAATACAAGTCTCAGAAAGGATCCTACGACCAGAATCCTTCACTTTATAACTCAACTCCCAATCCAACCCGCTCAGGAGCACCTCTTCAAACTGCCTTTGTGTCTAGTTCAGCAGCTCCTTCCCAGTCCACTGCTTCAGGATCAGAAACGTCAGGATCGTCTTGCACCCAATATATTTTACCTGAAGCCAATGCTACTAAGTTGAAGACCGAGAATCTCGGTAATATTATTATGGAGGTTGCAAAGGAGCACATGGACTTTCTAGCTGCAGTTTTTCATTCTTATGATGGTCTAGTTGCAGGAAAAATTGGTAATTGCCATCTCGCCGATGAAGACTACGAGCAGGTGGATGAAAATGAACTAGAAAGAATGGATATTATGTGGGCTTTGGCAAGTGCTGTCAGGAGAGCTAAAAAGTTTATGAAAAAGACTGGACAGAATTTGGTAGCCACAAAAGATACTACCTTTGGTTTTGAAAAAACCAAGGTCACCTGTTTTAATTGTGGTGAAAAGGGGCATTTCAAACATGAATGTGTAAAGCCCAAAAAAACAGGTAACGGAAATCCATTCTCAACCTTCAACCGTCAAGAAAAAGACATGGTTGGAACTAGTTCTTCAAATAAAGAGACTAAGGCACTAACTGCTCAAGATGATGAAGGACAAGACTGGTCTTTCCGTCTTGTCTCTCCTGGAGAATCAAACATTGCTTGTGTCGAAGCATTGGATGATGGGTCTGCCAGTGAAGGTGATATTGCAGCCGAGCAAGTTGTGTCAGATTCAGAAGAGGCTGTGAATGTAGTAAATCACCTAGTTGAAGAGGAACTTAGAACGACATGTTCAGAATCTCCAGCATCCGAAGCGTCAAATTCTGGATTGATGGCTGATTCATCTGAATCTTCACAGGTAAGTACAAAAGATCAACTTTTTGAAAAACATGCTTGTAATGAATGTAACAAATTTAGAGAAAGCATTGATCTTAAGTTTGCTAGGTTATTAGACCACAATGATAGCTTAGTAAATGATTTACAACTATGCACAAAAGCTAATCGGATTTTAAAACAAAACGTGTGCAGTTACAAAGAGAAAATAAAACTTTTAAATAAACAATTAAGGGAAACCGAGGTTGTTGATTTTAATCAAGCAAATGATATAAAGTTTTATTTAAACTCTTTGGAAGAAACAAAGAAACAAAAAGCAGTTTTAGAAGTTGAAGTCAACTCATTAAAACAAAAACTGCACAGTTGGACCAGTTCCTCTCACATAGTTCAAAACTTAGTGAAAGAATGGAACAACGAGGAAGGGTTGGGTTACAAAGTAGTTCCACCACCACATGAGTTCCTGTTAAATACAAAATGTAGACCAGTAAATAACAATCCAATTAAGGATCATGTGGTGTCCACTCCTCTGGTTAGTGATCCGGATTCTACGGGTGAAACGGTGAATTCTGTCACTAAACAGAAGGAGGCTACTTTGAAATCTAAAGGTAATATGCCTATTGTAATCTTGGATGGACAATTTGAAAAGGTTAATGTAAAGTCAGGTTCAAACATGTCTATTTTTGAACCTAAAATGACCAAACCAGTTAACCAACCACGTGCTTCACATCAAAGTCCAAATAAACAAAAGGCTAAGGATGTTAAAAACGTTCAAACAATGAATTTGGTTAAAGAAACAAAAACATCTAAACAAGAAGTGTCCAAACCCAATCAGACTCAAGTCACACATGTTTCACACTCAACTCCACAGAAACAGTTTCCTCAACATGTAAAAGGGAGATCTTGCTACAGTTGTGGAAAGAGAGGACATATCGCTTCTAACTGTCCTTATTATCAGACTCCCGGACAGAAAATTGAACTTTATGATACAAAACCAAGTTCTTCGAAAAGGAGTTATATTACTCCTCCAAAGAGAATTAATGAACCTAAAGTTTAAACTGTAAGCCAGTCGTCTGTTTACCATAAACAGGCCTTACACAAAACTGGCTTATGGAAAGAAAAGTCAAGTCCATTCTGATAATGAGAACAATAAGAAGAATGATATGCCCTCACCCTCAAATAGACAGTGGGTTGAGTTTATGATGTGTGATTCCTCCGGGTCACCCAAGCCAGTTAGGCTTGGGTCGCAAACCTAAACTGATCATTTCCTTTTAATGTGCAGGGTGTCCGTTACAGTGCTATCACAAACACCTGGATTGTTGATAGTGGGGTGTCTAGGCACATGACCAGGGACCTGTCTCTCCTTTTCAATGTCAAACAAATTAAAGGGGGACATGTATCATTTGCTGGTAATAAAGGAGGATACATCACCACTCAAGGCAAAGTGGGAAACAAGAAAGTCAAGTTTGATAAGGTAAACTACGTTCAACAACTACAGAATAACTTGCTTTCAGTCTCCCAGATCTGTGACAAAGGATTCATAGTTTTTTTTGACAACAAGAAGTGCTATGTATTGAAGAAGGATTACATTATCCCGGAGGACAAAATCTTAATGTCAGCTTCAAGATATAATGACTTATATGTCTTGGATCTATCAAAAGCCTCCACAACCAATCATAAAGTTCAATGCTTCTTGTCAAAGGCAATAGAGAAGGACTCAATCTCCTGGCATAGGAGAATGGGACATATAAATCCACGAAAGATGAATTATCTGATCCAGAATGATTTAGCGAATGGAGAAAATGTCAAGAATTTCCAACTTCTGGATTTTTATGTAGCGTGTAAGAAAGGTAAACAGACCAAGAAGTCTCACAAGGCAAAGAAAGTAAATTCCATCGACCTGCCTCTCGAATTTCTACACATGGATCTATTTGGTCCTGTTAGCACAAAGAGCATCGCTGGTGATTTGTACTATTATGTAGTCACTGATGATTACTCAAGATTCTCTTAGGTGATGTTTCTGAAATCCAAATCAAAGACGTTTGAATTCTTCAAACACTTGGTAACTACATTGGAATCACTCTACAAGCTGAAAGTCAGACAGATTCGATCAGATAACGACACGGAGTTAAAGAATTAGTGGATGGAGGCGTTCTGCAAAGAGAAAGGAATTGTACACCAGTTCACATCTGTCTACACTCCACAAATGAACGGAGTAGCTGAGCAAAAGAACAGGAGCTTGAAAGAGACAGCAAGAATGATGTTAGCCGACTCGAAACTGCCTATCCAATTTTGGAACGAGGCAGTTGCCAATGAATGTTACACCCTCAATCGAGTCTTAGTGGTCAAACGACATGGCAAAACATGTTATGAGCTGCTCCAGCGACGTAAACCCAACTTGGAGTATCTAGAACCGTTTGGCGCACCGTGCATGTTACTAAAGAAAACTCAGACTGGGAAGTTTAGTGAGAAAGCAGAAGAAGGGATCTTTCTAGGATACAATATACCAGACACAAGAGTTTATAACAACTCAACGGGTCAGGTAGAAGTGTGGTGCAACGTTGATATTCAGTGATACACCACCCCCCTGCTGGAAAAGGACCCTCATTCTTCTTCGACTATGATGGATTCCTTAAGTCCTTCAACATCCCTCCCTCCCTTCTTGATGATGAGTTAGCGACCAGAATGATGTATGATGTCTTAAACACACCGTCCCTAGACTCGACAACAACAGTTCCACACGGTGATTCTTCTAGTCCTTTAGGGGGAGCACTTGATGTAAGTGACTCCTCCTTTGACGATGAAGAAGTGGAGACTGAATAGGTGAACCAGAAGGAACAGGTTCCTACTACAGCAGGTACACAAGCATCAAACCCTGTTGCCTCTGACTCTTCTGAACCTCATACTCCAACAACTTCAGATACTGAAGCTGTGGTTCACAATCTGGACAATGAGGTAGCTGTTCCCACCACTCCTGGATCCCGGTTAAATGTTTATCATCCTTTGGACAATGTCATTGGAGATGTTCGACCAGGAGTACAAACCAGAAATCAGCTATACTCAGCTGATTATGCCTCAGTCATGGAAAATGGATATCTTCACGACGGTGCATATCGATGTTTTATGTCTCATTTTGAGCCAAAATATGTTAGTAAAGCATTAAACGATGAGGCATGGGTAAATGCCATGCAAGAAGAACTCCTGCAGTTCATGAAGCTAGGAGTATGGACCCTTGTGGATAGACCAAAAGGTGCTAAGGTGATTGGCACAAAATGGGTCTTGAAGTGCAAGAAAGATGACCAATGGGTTATAATCAGAAACAAGGCTCGATTTATGGTTCAAGGTTTTAGACAAGTCGAAGGCATTGATTACAATGAAGTGTTTCCACATGTGGCTAGAATGGAAGCAATTCGTATCTTCCTAGCCTATGCATCTTACATGAAGATCGAAGTTTATCAACTAGATGTAAAGAGTGTGTTCCTTCATGGGGAAATTCGTGAGAAAGTATACGTCAGTCAACCCGAAGGATTTGAGGATCCTCATCATCGGGACAGAGTTTACAAGCTGGACAAGGCTCTCTACGGGCTCCATCAAGCCCCTAGAGCATGGTATGAGAAGCTCTTGACTCATCTTGTGAAACACGGCTTTTGCAGAGGAGTGATTGATTGTACGTTATTCATCAAAGAAAAGGATGGCGACTTACTGCTAGTATAGATTTATGTTGATGACATAATCTTCGGTTCCAAAAACGAAGAGTTATGTAAAGAGTTTGAATCTGTCATGAAAGCAGAATTCAAGATGAGTGCAATGGGGGAGATGAAGTTCTTCCTAGGACTACAGGTGGATCAGACACCAAAAGGAATCTTCCTGCATCAGACTAAATATGTAGGGGACATCCTCAGTCGGTTTGACATGGAGAATGCTTCAGCTGCTGGAACTCCACTTGCCACGAATCATGATGTGGCACCTGACAAAAATGGTGATCTGGTTGATGCTACAATGTACAGAGGAATGATTGGATCCCTTATGTATCTCATAGCGTCTCGTCCTGATATCATGTACGCGACGTGTCTTTGTTCCAGATATCAGATGAAACCAAAAGTCAACCATCTCATAGGTGTTAAACGGATTTTTCACTATCTGAAGGGTACTCCAACACTCGGGTTGTGGTATCCTCATGACGATGATTTTGAGCTTACAGCATATAGTGACTCGGATTATGGTGGTTGCAAGATGAATTACAAGTCAACTTCTGCAGGATGTCAATTCTTTGGGAGAAGGTTAGTCACCTGGCAGTGTAAGAAGCAGACATCGGTTGCTCTGTCAACTTGTGAAGTTGAATACGTTGCTGCTGCAAGGTGCTGTTCGCAGATCATTTGGATTCAACAGCAAATGCGCGACTACGGTTTGCACTTCTCTAACACTCCTATTTTGTTGATAACTCTGCTGCTATTGCTGTCACCAAAAATCCAGTCCAATATCATAAAACTAAACACATCGGAATTAAGTATCACTTTACACGTGACTGTTTTGAAAAGCAATTAATCAATGTGGTAAAATAAATACGGATTTTCAACGCGCCGACCTCTACACAAAAGCATTTGATAAACCGAGGTTTTTATATTTATTAGAGGTTAATGGCGTGAAAAAGAAAAGAGATGTGATTTTAAAGGAAGACAGTGTCTAGTCCGACATTTTTATTTTTTTAATTTTTATTTTCTTATATTTTTCTTTTCCTGGTTTTTAAAAATCCAAAAACACAAAAAAAAAATATTTTTGGTTTTAGAAATTTAGGGGGAGAATAGGTTAGATTAGTATTAAATCAGTTGTGTTATTTAATTACTTAAAAAAACGAGGGAGGAGGGCAGCTTAGCTAAAAAGAAATGAAATCAAATCTATGATTCTGATTCAATGCTTATGGAAAATGACAGTACACAGGAAACAGATTGTTTGGGACTTTAAAAGTTTTAAATGATTAAGATGCAAAATTCAAAGTATAAATCTGAGAAGTCTAAACGAAATAAAAGGAAAAATGATAGTTAAACTAGTATGCTACTAAGGTAACATAGAGAAAGTAGACCTAGAGGTTGCGAGTTCATTATATGATGTGTCGGTAGATTCAACACAATAGATGAGTAGACCTCATTGGTGACTTAAGTTCAAACTAAATTGTTCAACTTGCTGTGGGTTCCCATCTTATCTCTGGTTTACACAATCAACTTAGTTCCAATAAGGGGTGACGAGCAAATAAATGCCACAAATGTGTGCGGATGACCATAAAAAGAGCAAAGCACATGAAAAAAAATTGTTAAAGCGCAATCAAGCTAATGACAAATGTTGTTGGTGCGTTACATGCAAAAAGAAAAGAAAAATGCTCTAACAAGAAGATAGGTTGTGTGACTCTCTGCTGTGCGATGGCACTGACCTGAGGATAAGCATAACCTAAATATTCTAGAATTCATTGTTGGTTGTGCCTCTCTGTTGTGCGATGGCACTGACCTGAGGCTTGGCATCTCTTTGAAAGCTCTTAGAATAGTTTCTTCTTGTCAAAATACCCGTAGACCGCTCACAAATCTCCTGAGGAACGTTGATTACCATATAAGTGTGGGATCCACAAATGCTTATTGAAATAATGAAACCTTAATTCATCACCAATGTGTGTAAAAAATCAGTGTATGGATTTAAGAGGCCAAGTATACTGACAATCATCGTGGCTACAATTCTTGAATGTCCAAATCAGTGTGTGCATCTTGTAGTTCTAGTATGATTTCCTAAACTTGCTAATGACTCTCAATAAAAACAAGAATCTAGCATCAAAATAGTTTATTAAATGTCCCAAATGATTCTGATATACTTGTATGATTCCATACTGAATCGTACCAGAAATGATAAAATAGAATTGAAGTTGTGCTGTCCAGGAAGTAAAATCGATTAGAAGTACTTAATAGGTTTAAATCCATCTCCAATCAAAACACAAAAATATGTCTTGTTATGTTTCAATTTCTAGTTGTTTTTATTTATTAATTTTTAGTCATTTGGTAGGTAAAAGTCAAACTATACATCTGGATTCAACTTGTAAATCACTCACTAAAATGGGTCACATCTAAGGTGACCAATCAGATTTTAAATTTTAAAAGGATCACGTCTGAGGTGATCACATAAGGTTTAAGTTAAAAGGATCACGTCTGAGGTGATCAAATAGTTTTTCAAATTGAAAAGGTCATGTCTGAGATGATCAACGGTCATAACGTCTTATCAATACTTAAAATGTTAAGTGTTTGAAAGTGCATAAGGTCAACCAATGAGTATGGACCAGTCGCACGAAATGATCATACGTATGAGCCCAATCGCACGACTGAACCACATGTATGGATCAGACGTACGATTGGACCATAAGCTTGGGTCAGTCCATGCGATTGGATCACCAGAATGAACCAATCGCACGACTGAATGTGACCGACTGAGCCAGTCGCATGACTGAGCCCCAGTCGCACGAATTAAGAGTGCAAATAGGGTCAGTTTCACGACTGAAGAAAAATCTAGTATAAATAGAGGGGAGTCAGTCGCACACACTCATCACCCCCAAATCACACTTAAATCGTATGAAAGCAAGGTTACTCTGCCCAAATTACGTATCCGTGATTTAGCTTCCTGTTTGTGACACTAACAATTACGCTTTGTTTCTACAGGTAATGCGAGACTAAAATCGACCTAAATGCTCAGTATAATCAAACCCTAATGACCTAATTGGGTGAAAACTAAACCGAGACGTCAAAATAAACCACAAACATGGACTTGATTGTCGATTTATTTAGTACTAAGTGTTATTTTGATTGATTGCTAGTCAAATGAGTCTAACCTCAACGTTTTTCATCAATTATAGACCAAGAACCGATTCTACAGTACCGTACAGAGTTATGCGAATGGACACACTGATGAACATCAATCGTACCACTGAGCTGGATGAATGGCTCAATCGCACGAATGAACCATGCGTATGAGTTCAGTCGCAGGACTAGTTAAATCGCATGGTATAGCATACGACTGAACACAGTCGCAGGCTCAATCGTACGAATGAGCTCAATCGCACGAATAAGACTCAGTCACACTGTCCATTCGCACGACAGAACAAAATGATTCAAGTCAATTAAATTCAAATGTCATTCACTTACACAAACTCTAACGTTTATTTATCTTGTGTAACAGAAACATGGCGAGTAGATGGACTATGAGCACAAAGCATAACCTCTATGCGCATCTGGACGTCACCTCCCAGAATGCATCTGTTTTTGTGGGCATCATTACTTTTCTGAGATGATCGAGAATCTTCAAGTCTATATCTACCACGTGCACACCATATCGATTAGTTAAGCAGGCTTTCTGGGAAAGCGCTGTAGTCGAAAGGTCTGCTGAACCACATCGTATTCGGAGTTCCATATTTGGTGAGGAGATCGAGATCAATGAGGAAGATCTAAGGAGGGTGTTAGAGTTGGGAGATGATAGTGACTGCCCAACCAAACTGCATCCACTGACAGTCCGAGGCTGTTTTCTTCGGGCTAAGTACGCGGGGGACATAAACGCAGGTGTGCTCAACAAGAGCAACCTGTGCCCCCAGTTCAAGTATTTAGCCCATGTGCTGCTAAAGTGCATAGCCTCGAGGAAGGGAGGCTTTGATGAGTTGTTTGATCAGATCCAGAATGCCTATGTGGCACTGAACTGAATCATCCATTCAGCTTCTCACGAATGATCTTCAACTACTGGATCGAGAACATAGAAGCCAAGGGAATGGAGGGTTTCTGCATGTACCCTCGCTTCCTCCAGCTGATTATCGACCAGAAGCTGCCTACGCTGCCCAAGGAGAGTACTGATGCAGTTACGCTAGAGTTGATGGATGACACCACTCTAGGCAGGATGAAGGTATACAGGGGGAAGCCGGTAAAGCCCCCTGTTAGGAGATTGTTCGGGCATCTTGCCAATGCTGATTACGTGGCGCCTTCTTACAAGAAGTGGCGCCACGACGATAGTGATTCTGATGTCGAGCTTATTGAGATACCAGACGATGACTTAGACGATGATGATGACCATGGTGATGGTCAAGGAGGTGAGGCTCCGGGTGGACCCGAGCCGGCTCCAATCCACCCTGATTTTCAGATGGATGAGGAGGAGGAGTCGGACGAGGAGCTGTTGGTCCATATGATCGATGAACAGTACAATTGATTGAATAGTTTGATCAATATCACTTATATAAGCACAATAACAAACAATTAAGAGTAGAATAAGAAGAATCAAGACATATTTGAAATGCAAATGAACTAACTCACTCAATATCAATAAGCACAATGTATTTCAATAAGCAACTGCTTGAGAATGATAGTTTGCAACAGAATTCCACGTTTTGGGTTTTGCAAACTTTTTATGCAAAATGAAATAACAAAACTATATATAGCAGTCATAGTTTCGCTGACAGTTTCGCTACAAGCGAAACTGTTATGCTGAAACTAACACAAGTCCTATTACATTGAAAAGTAAACATCTATACTAAAGTGAGTCCAACCTATCATGATCTTCAATACTCCCCCTAGGTTGGACCTCACTGTCTTCACTGCTCTTCGTTCGGCTCTTCAGCTCCTGTTTCCTCAGCTGCTGTAGATCTGTCTTCAACTCCTCCTGCAGCTATGTCTTGAGAAACTTCAGCCACGGATTCTCCAAGATTAGTTCCTGCCTCATCAGCTTCATGTGAATGACCACTAGCTCCAGCAAACTGTCTAGTTAAGTCTTGAACATCCATAGCTAAGTCATCTTGTGCTCTCACCTTTTCAGCCAAACTTTTCACCTCTGCCCGAACTCCCCTTATTTTATTCGCCACATTCATAAACAAGCTTGCCTCCTTCCTTGTCTCCTCACCTGCCCCCGCCTTTATATGATTTTCACATAGAATCAAAAGATCTTCATCACAAAAGCTGAATAACTCCATTGGGTCAAACACCCTAAACTCTCTTCCTTGTTTAACTCTAATCACAGCCTCCCCGGTGTTATTATCATAGAACCACTTCTCAAAGTCCTGTAAACGAGGAGGAAGAGGATCAGCCAGTCTTACCCTGTTCACAGTCTTAGGCGGTTTAACTCTAAGCACAATTCTCCCTTTCCCTGTCTCCCAGTCTTTGTCTTTCTTGGATCTCTTTCGTTCAGCCTTCATAAAACCAAATGATTCAAAATTATCATTTAGACCATTTTTAATCTCCTTCTCCAGAAATTCTGCCCTTTCACTTAGATTAGCATTAATCAAAGGCAATGTAGCTAATCGTCTCAGATCCCACTTAGGCAAGGTCTTAAACGCCTTCCTCTTGAGCATGTAACTGATATTGCCTCCTCGTCTTTTAATCAAAAACATCTTCAAGAAAGGATTATAACACCAGCTGATTATTTTCTTGTCAGCTTCCTTTCTGTTCAAACCCTCTAAATTTTGAAACAGAGGGGTGAGTTCGTCAGCCTCCTTCTCTTTTATCAACCAATCACTTTTATCCATTTCAAACACATCATTCTCATCCTCTCCCTTCTTAGCCACATACACAAGAGGTCTTTCATCTACTTCATAGAATTCTGGCTCAGAATCATAATCAATCAACTGCTCATCCTCCTCTTCTTCTTCATCAATCAAACTTTTACCTTTATCTGATGTCTCCTCATGAGTAGCTTTAACAATCACTTCTTCTCCCACAATATCTTTATCAAAGTCAAAATGTAGATTCACAAACTCAGCCTCTACAATCTCATCTTCATCATTTCTACCAGCCTCTTCATCCTCTTCTCTTTGAATCTCTTGTTCTCTTGTTTCAGTGTCAGCTGCTCCAGAGGTGCCCTCTCCTACCTTTGATGAGGTACCAACATTCAAGAATGGGTACTTAGCTAAATCAGTCATATCATCTAACTCAGACTGAGTTAGTTGACTGGGTAGGCAGCAGCAGCAGCCTTCATCTGTGAGATCTCTTCAAATAACTTCTTAATCAAGCTGTTCTGATCAATCAACATCTTCTTCATTCCATCCATGATCTCATCTTTCTGTTGTTCCCGAATCTCTTGATTCACCAGTTTGGTCTTTATCATACTTAACTCATTAGCCAATGAAGTATTTAGACCACGAATCATATCCTCATCAAAACCAGCACTTGCTTCTTTCCCAGCTGTGAAACCCTCATGTCTATGTTTTGATCTCCGTTCAGGTTCTACAAAATCAGTCCTCTTTTTAGTCCTTCGTTCCTTCTCCACCCTTATCTCTTCAGCTTGTGTATCAATGTCTTCTTCAAAATCATAGTCTTTCTCCTTTGCATATCTCTTTCGTTTCTTAGCTGCATCAGCTTGTTTCACCCGTGTTTCCTCAGCTCTTTTATTTTCAGACTCATCCACTCGTCTGATATAATTCCATCGCTCTGGTGGATACATGTTCTCCCAGAGATGGGTTATTTTACCGCTGAAATCATGGCGTATAGCACAGCAATCTGCAAATATCCGAGGGTTCATCTGAACCAATCTCTTAACTTCACCATGTTTAGGAACATCAGGAATCAAATCATCAATCATCATCTGAATAAAACGAGGATATAACAGCCATTTATCCTTTTTCACTGCCATCACGTTTTCTGCCATACAAGCGAAGATCAATCTAGCAATATTTGCCTTCTCTCCTTTGCAACATATCACCATTGCTTTGGCCCAGTCAAGATTAAGTCCATCTGATCCACCCTTACGGTGATCTAAGCACATAATAAACACGTGAGCTATATATCTCCATTCTTTAGATAGAAATGACTTTTTAATCTCTTTCCTCGATCCAAAAACTGGTCCCTCGTATCCCATTTGCCGGAAAGATTGGAATACTTCAGATTCTGTCATATCAACCTCATCACCAGTATCATCGTCCAGTCTAAGAATCCTCGACACATCTTCAGCAGTAATAGATATATCATGAGCAAGTACCCTAGCAGTGATCCTCTGAACATCTCCTCCGGTGTTGTATTCCGCCGACCTCCAAAAATCTCTAATGTGAAGATCATATATAGTGGGAGAATGAGAAATAGCATATGCAATGGGTGATCGTTGGAGCCATCGAATACAATCTCGAAATCCGGCCGCTTTAGGCAAAGTATCATCTAATATCGCAGTAATGTTATTCCTCTCGTCAAACTTTAGATTCGCCATGATAATCTGAAAGGATCAACAAATAAATTTGAATAAGAAATACTGAAAATAAGAAAAATTAAGATACAAACAAAACAAAAAAAATAATTAATTTCGGCAAGCGAAACAACAGTTTCGCTCACTAATACATGTTTGATTCGCTGAATTAAAGACAATTTCGTCAAGGAAATCAAACAATTTCGCCAAGCGAAACTATAGTTTCGCTCATAGAAACTTGTTAATTTCGCAGAACAAAAAGTATTTTTGACAAGATTAGAATGATACAAAGTAGTTTCGCAATTAGTTTCACCAGAAATTAATTTAGATTCGCTGTTACAAATTAGTTTCGCTGACTTGAGAAATTATAGACGAAACTGTGAAATGAGAATTAGTCTTTGCGAAATTAGATAATATGTGCCGAAACTGTTAAGTTCGCTCGGACAGCATAACTTTACAGTTTCGCTGTAAAACAGTGAACTTTCGTTCAATTTCGCTGAAACTTCGGTAGTTTCGCTGAACGAACAGCGAAACCACCGAAGCGACAAATCCAAATCGCTTCACAGAACAGAGTTATAATCCAGATTAACTGCTCAATTCATGTTCGAAACTCACATTTGAAGAGAATATCACTCAGAATCGGTCTAAAAACCAATTTCAAATCAATATCGCCGTGAAAGTAGACTAAAAGCCCTAACTGTCGACTTGAATCAGACTTGCGAAGTTATGAAGAAAATTTCGCAAAATTGACTTATATAGTCAATAGTTTCGCTGGCAGCGAAACTATAAATTCGTCAGGCGAATTTACAGTTTCGCTCAGTGAAACTGTAATTTCGCTAAGAGATAACTGGTTAACAACTTATAAGCTAACCTAGCGAAATTGCAGTTTCGCTTAGCGAAACAGTCAGCGAAAGAACAATTTCGCACCAAGATTTTTATTTATTTTTTATTTATTATTTTTTTTTTATTTTTTTTTTATTTTTTTTATTTATTTTTTTTTTTTTTTAATTAATATTTTTCTTTTTATCAATAATTTTTTTTTTTTTATTATTATCAATAATACTCAAGGAAAGCACATCACATAATGAGATCTAAAATAATCAGAGATCACATTCTCTAAATATTTTAGAACATAATGATGATTAAAAATCATCTACCAGTCATGAGATCATACTGAAAACAAGATCTGATCACAATCTGCACAGAAATCACAGAAATTAGAACAAATCAATAACGATTGCTGATATAATTATCCACTTTAAACTCATGCCTTATCCTTTTTCAATCAACAGCTTATGATTTATTTAAGGTTCGATTAGATGCTTTAGAATGCTAAGACCCCACAATCATTTGGTAAAAACCCTCACCCAACCTCAGGATTTATTGAATTATGAATCAATCTTCATGAAGCAAACTTTTGACAAAGTATATAAATGATTATATACAAAATATTTCATTCTGAGAGAAATTCATCGATAAGATGATTTGACATAATTATATCAAAATGGTGAGAGCTCCAGATCTATACTCACGTATAACAGAGGAGATAACCATTTGAACATGTGCTGATGAGAGCTCCAGGTCAGTACTACCGTACAGCAGAGGAGATCATCACTCCAGGTCAGTACTTCCGTACAGCAAAGGAGATAAGCACAGACACAAGACATCTTAACACAAAAATAAAACAGCAGAGAATGATGACTAACAAAGCACAATGAACGAAAGATTCATTCTCAATCCATTTTTGTCAGGACTCAGTTTTTGTGCAATCCAAAATGAATGAGTAAATCCAGGCATTCTTAAGCATAAAGTTTAATTTAATCATAAAGCTGCCGTCTACTTCATTCATCAGGCTGAGTCTATCAAGCATATCGTCAAAGAATTTGATCCATTTCCTTATTTTTTTTATTATGAAACAGAATCTAGAGACAGTTACTATCATTTCTCATAGAATTACTGGTCATGTAGATAAGAAATATTTAGAGAATATACAATCATTTCTCATCATGTTAAATCCGATCTCAAAATACTGATATTACTCCCCCAAATTTTTATTTTCATATGTCAATAATTATAGAAAAATTGAAACAAAAAAAATTTTATTTTTGTTTTTATTGTTTTTTTTTTTTTTTTAATTATTATCAAAGAAATAGAAAATAAAATTTAAAAAGATATTAACCCAAGCATAGAAATCAATTCATAAAAACGAGGTTTGTCAAACGTTTTTGTGAAAAGATCAGCCTTTTGATTTTTAGTGTCAATGGGAATAATATTAATGAAACCCTTCTCTTGAGCATCACGAATCGCATGAATTCGGGTTTCAATATGCTTTGTGCGAGAATGATGAATAGGATTTTTAGCGATTCCAATGGCAGCCTCGTTATCACAGAATAAAGGTGTATGAAGGAAATTGATTCCATAATCAATCATTTGGTGTTGTATCCAGAGAATTTGAGAGCAGCAGCTAGATGCAGCAATATATTCAGCTTCCCCTGTAGAAAGAGAAACTGTTGTTTGTTTCTTGCTCTGCCAAGATACCAGACAATTACCCAAATATTGACATCCTCCAGACACAGATTTTCTGTTTAACCTGCAACCATTGGAATCACTGTCAGAATAAGCATGTAAATCAAAATTTCCACCATATGGATACCACAGTCCGAGACGAGATGATCCTTTGAGATAACGAAAAATTCGTTTGACAGCTTTCTCATGAGATTCCTTTGGAGCCGACTGATATCTAGCACAGTAACCAACAGCAAAAGTGATATCAGGACGACTTGCAGTAAGATACATGAGAGAGCCAATCATAGAACGAAAAAGATGAGGATCAACTGGTTTTCCATTCTCGTCTGGAGTGAGACACGTCTGAGCAGTAAAGGGGGTCAATTCAGTAGACGCATCATCCATTTTAAATTTCTTCAGAATATCTTTAATGTACTTCTCTTGATGAATAAGAATTCCGTCTTTCTGTTGTTCAACTTGCAAACCAAGAAAGAAGCACATTTCTCCCATCATGCTCATTTCAAACCGTTGGCTCATCACTTCTTCAAACTCTCTACACAACTTAGAGTTTGTAGATCCAAAAATAATATCATCGACATATACTTGAACAAAGATCATTTCACCATTCACCTCCTTTTTAAATAAGGTCATATCAATGGTACCACGAGAATAACCATTGCTTAAAAGATATTGTGTAAGAGTCTCATACCAGATTCTGGGTGCTTGATGAAGTCCATACAAAGATTTATCAAGTTTATACACTTTATCAGGAAAATCAGGATCTTCAAAGCCTGGTGGTTGACACACATATATTTCTTCATCAATGTCGCCATAGAGAAAAGCACATTTCACATCCATCTGGTACACTTTGAATTGTTTATGAGCAGCATGAGCAAGAAATATACGGATTGCTTCAAGACGAGCAACTGGAGCAAAGACTTCTGTATAATCAATACCTTCTTCTTGAGCAAAGCCTTGCACGACAAGTCTAGATTTGTTTCGCACCACCACGCCCCGATCATCTGGTTTGTTCTTGAACACCCATTTTGTACCAATTGGATACTTGTTGGGAGGTAAATCAACTAAAGTCCAAACCTTAAGTTTCCTGAACTGTTGAAGTTCCAATTGCATAGACTCTACCCAACACGGATCTTGTAAAGCAGCATGAACATTCTTAGGAACAATTTGAGAGATGAAGCATGAGAAAAGACAAACATTAATCAGACCAGATTGACTTCGAGTACGAACACCATCAGAAACAGATCCAATTACATTATCAAGTGGATGATCTTTCAAAGTTTTATAATCTCCAGAAGAAGGAAAGATAGTTGAAGAAGTATCAGCCGCCGGAGAAAGAGTAGATGAAGGTGAAGATGGAACAATGTCAGGTGATGAATCAGGTGAGTTAAGAGATGTAGGTGATAAAGAATCAGATAATGGTGCTTGATCAGGCATCGGAGACGATGAGCTGACATCAATTGAAACAGCATCAGTTACTTGTGGAATTGATGAAACAGACGATGAAGATGATGGAATAATATTCGTTTGAGTACAGGGACTTGACATATCATCATCGAAAACTGGCAAATTGAATGAATTGAACACAGTATCAGAATCAAAGAACCATGCAGGTTCAGATTTAACTTCAGTAGGATTTGATTCTTGCCAATCAACATAAAAGGACTCTTGAACAATACGTGTTCTTTTGTTGTAAACTCGATATGCCTTTTGTGAAGAAGAATATCCAACAAAGTAACATTCATCAGAAACAGCCCCAAACTTGGTCTTTTGAGCTTGAGTATTCAGAAGCGTACAAGAACATCCAAATGGGCGAAAGAAATCAATTAGTGGCTTCCTCTTATGAAAAAGTTCATAAGGAGTCTTCACTTTGTCTTTCACAATTAGCACTCTGTTTAAAACATAAGAAGCACAATTAACAGCTTCAGCCCAGAAAATGACAGGTAGTGATGATTCTATCAACATTGTACGAGCAGCTTCCACAAGAGTACGATTCTTTCTTTCTGCAACTCCGTTTGCTGGGGTGTTCTTGCAGCACTAAATTGTCTCACGATCCCTTTTTGAGCACAAAATGAATCAAGAATCTGATTTTTAAATTCAGTGCCATTGTCACTTCTTAATCCCATAACTCTTTTCTTACTGACTGATTCAATTGAAATGATTAATTTCTGCAGTTCCTCAGCAACTTCACTTTTGTGAGCAAGAAATCTCACCCATGAATAACGTGAAAAATCATCTGTAACAACAAGACAGAAAGACTTTTTAGCAATGGATTTAACACTAATTGGCCCAAATAAATCAGTATGTAACAACTCTAGAGGACTTGATATGCTATTTAAAAGTTTAGGCTTATGAGATTTCTTATGTTGTTTCCCTTTGGCACATGCCATGCATTTTTCAGACACAGAGAAATCTTTTAAAGGAAGTCCTCTAACAAGATTGTTCTTTACTAATTTATTAATTATCTTAAAATTGACATGGCCCAATCGACGATGCCACAAGAGTGACTCAGATGTTGATGCTTTTGAAAGAAGACAAGTTGCAGTAGCTTTTGACTCATTAGAATTCATATCAAGAAGATATGTATCGTGTTTCCTTGGAGCACGCATGAGAATTAAATCTTCTGGAACAGCTATCTCTGATTTCAAAAATAAACACTCGTCAGATTTAAATAGAACTGGAATATCTTTATCACAAATTTGAGAGACGCTCAGAAGATTAAATGCCAATTCAGGAACATGGTTGACTTTTTCAAGAGTAAGAGAGCCATTAGTAACTTCTCCTTGTCCAATCATTTTTCCACCCTTCTTGTCTCCAGCAAATGCCACATATCCTCCATTGATAATTCGATAATTAGTCAACAAATCTTTTAATCCAGTCATGTGTTTGGAACAGCCGCTATCAACATGCCACAGACTGTTTACACTCTTTGAAGAAGATCCCTGAAATGAATAATCAAATCATTTAGCCAGGAGTAATAGGGACCCAAGATTGAACAACCTTTGTTTTCAAAGAAGCTGATTTTTTATGAAAGAAATTATTAACCAATTTTGTCAATTTATTCCCAAAACAATTTCTATTAGAGGATCTTTCAATCAAAGGGCAATTTTTGATAAGATGATCCTCTTCACCACACCTGAAACAATGATGTTTGAAACTAGATCGATGATGTGATGAGGTAAAAATAGGATCAATAATAATCTCCTCATCACATTCAGACAAACTAGAATCAACATCACTGAATGTCTCATACATCTCATGATGTTTTTGTTTATTTGACTCAGAATTATTCTTTACAAAATCATAGCTTGATTCTTTTGAGAAATCAGTAGAACTCGTACCATTGGTACTAGTTTCAGAAGAAGGAGAACTGCATTTTTCTGAAGATGTCATATTTAATGGTATAAAAGATGGAATAGGTTGAGAAAAGAACTTTTCAAAAGAATTAGTTTTAAGTTGCTCAGTTGTGTTATGTGAAACCTCAGATTCTTTTGGTGAAACATCAGATTCATTCAATTCAAAACCAGAACAAAATTCATCACTATTAAGATTTGAATTACAAGATGAAATAGAAAAATCAGGAGAACATGAGACATTCAAGTCTGTTACATTCGAACTAGAAACAAATACTGAATTTAAACTAGGCTTATTATCTAAAACAGACTGCAATTTTTCAGGTGTACTAGAACTAGTGCATCCAAGCCCACTAGTTGGTCCATAGTCGTAGTCTTCACGAATGTACTTAGAGTTATTCCCAACTAAACCTGCAGACATACTATCAGTATCTGATTTGATTAAATCATTAGAAGGATGAGGAACAGGCATAGGAGAATAACAATATGTACTAGGAGGAGGATAAACCTGTACATTTTCATAGCCCAAACCAGTTTTAATTCTTGCTCCCCGTTGAGATTTACAAAGATCATCATGTTTCATTCCAGAAATAGTCCATTTATCTAACTTTGACTGAAGTTTGCTTGCTTCAAATTCAGCCAGAGCAACTCGTTCAGTCAAAGTATTAATCTCTACATTCCTTTCCAAAACAATTCTTTTTAAATGATCAGTTTCTTTTAAAGCCTCATTTAATTTCACAAAATATTTTGATTCATTCAATTTAAGTTCATCATTAATTCGTTTTAAATCCTTTTCATTATCAATTAACAAACGATTAGCCTTATAAACCCCAAAAAGTCTAATTTTGCAAGCAGATGAACACATATCCTGTATTACCTCATAAGGAAGTCCCATTACCATCTTTTCGGCTGCTAAAGCTTTATCGCACATGCATACTGGAGTACTCGATTTCCTTTCCTCAACAGTAGCGGCCGCACCATCCTTCTCTTTTCCTTTCACAGCCTTTGAATCTGTAGCTTTCTCTTTCTTCTCTCCATCATCTTCCTCTTCTTTCTCTTTTACTGAAGATTCATTCTCTCCTTTGAATTCTTTAAACAGCACAAACTCATCTTTCTCAACCTCCATCTCATCACTTTTCACAATCTCAGCAACTAAAGCATGATTTATTTCAGATCTGGTTTATTCTACCTCTGCACTCCAGTCAAAATTAGAAATCAAGGCTGACTCCTTTTTCAAATTTCCCTCTTCCTTTACTTTCTCTGTCAATCTTGGCACTCCAGTGGTACTAGGATCTGTTACAATTGGTAATGGACATTCACGTTTAAAATGTCCCAATTGTTTACAGTTGAAGCATCTCAGTTTTGACTTGTCAAATCCTAGTTTTGAGGTTGATGATTGACCACCGAAGTTCTTTCTTCCCGTTCTTTCCATAAACCTCCGAGCTCTTAAAGTTAACATTGCCATTTGCCATTGAATGTCAGTCTCTTCCAAATCATCAGGATCAACTTGATACATATCCTCCATAGTCATTCCTTTACCCTTCAACTCACCAGCAACAAGAGCTTCATAGCTCTGAACAAACATTCCAAAAAGAGCCATTGTTTCTGATGGAATAGTAGTTTCAGCATTCACCTTAGAATTTCCCAATTCCTTTCCAACATGATTACTACCACTAGAGAAATTGCTTGAATTGCTCCCTCCTTGAATTGGATTCTGAATGTGAGAGTTTGCAGCAGATGACAATAAAGCAGCATTTTGAGAAAAACCAGGTGTGGGCATCATAGTCTGGTTAAATTCTCTTCTTTTCATATCCAACTCAAAAGATTTCAATTTATTAATGATATCCATCAGCTTGTAATCTGTAAAACCTCTTTCTTGTTTGAGCATCCTCACTTGAAGACTCCATTGTGGTGGAAGAGAATCGAGAAGTCTGTTAACTTGTTCGCTGTTGGAGAGTCTTTCATCATATTTCTTCAGAGTGCTTGAGACAGTTAAGAATCGATTTGTAAGATCTGTCAAACTTTCATTCTTATATCCTACAAACGAGTTAAACTCCTTTTCAGCTTGAATACTCTTGTCTTTCACCAGATCTGCATTCCCATCAAAGAATTCACAAAGAGCATCATAAAGAGATTTAGCATTTTTATGCTCTGCAAAACGATTGTAGATGTCAGGAGCTAAGCAGAGAGTTAGAGCACCAAATGCTTTTTGATCACGATCAATCAGTTTCAGATCTCTTTCAGTATAAGAAGATGGATCTTTATTCTGAGAAACAACATCACCAACTGTAACCGTAGGTATATGAGGACCTGAAATAATCGATTCCCATTGATTATGATCTGTATAGAAAAAGAAAGCCTTGAGACATCTCTTCCAATCTTCAAAATTATCTCCATTAATGAGTCTTGGAGGTCTATTAGGAGCAACACTTTCAAGATCCGCAAGTGTGAGAGTAGTTAATTTTGACATGATAATTTCGCAGAAAGTTCGGTAATTTCGCTGGTAAGTTCGCTGGCAAATTCGCTAACAACTTCGCTGAGAAAGTAAGCCTGCTTAATAGTTTTGCTACAACAAATACTTTCGCAAACTCAGACACTTTCGCTTGGAATTTCAGCAGCACTTTCGCTTGAATCAAAGACAACAATTACTTAGTTTCGCTGCTAATTTCGCAGGAAACAAGCTTGAACTTTCGTTCAGATATAATTTCGGCAGCACTTTCGCTTGATTCTTGATCAAAAACACTGCTGAACTTTCGTTCAAAGAGATACTTTCGCTGAAATTCTAAAAAACAACTTCAGATCCAAAATAAACCATAGTTTCGCTGAATGAAGATCGCAGTTTCGCTGTAAGAACTGTAATTTCGCTCGTCGATCTGAAAACCCTTTTTCACCTTAAAATCAATCCAAAATCATCCAAATCTCAATGAATTTGAGATCTGATGATTGTAGAATCTTCCTCAATGAAGAACAAGCATAATTCAATCAATTTCCATCCCAAAAACAGCTAATAATTTGATGAAAATTGATTGAACCTAGATATTGACCAAAACCACCAAAACTCAACAAATCAAGAGCACTAAGGCTCTGATACCATATTGTTGGTCCATATGATCGATGAACAGTACAATTGATTGAATAGTTTGATCAATATCACTTATATAAGCACAATAACAAACAATTAAGAGTAGAATAAGAAGAATCAAGACATATTTGAAATGCAAATGAACTAACTCACTCAATATCAATAAGCACAATGTATTTCAATAAGCAACTGCTTGAGAATGATAGTTTGCAACAGAATTCCACGTTTTGGGTTTTGCAAACTTTTTATGCAAAATGAAATAACAAAACTATATATAGCAGTCATAGTTTCGCTGACAGTTTCGCTACAAGCGAAACTGTTATGCCGAAACTATAGTTTCGCCCGGCAGAACATAAGTTCGCCGGGTGAACCAAAACAGCAAACTGTGAGCGAAACTATAGATTCGCTCACAGTTTCGCTGGACTGCCAAAACTGCTAATAACTATCAAAATACAAACTGAAACTAACACAAGTCCTATTACATTGAAAAGTAAACATCTATACTAAAGTGAGTCCAACCTATCATGATCTTCAGGAGCCTTTGGTACGGACAGTGGGGAGCCGGGGTCGTAGCCACTGAGAGAGGACTCAGGGCGGTTGGTGGACGCCAGGGTGAGTCCAGGGATGCTGTTACTATTGATGTTGATCCATCTTACACCCCGGACCAGCCCAACAGCCAAGGGGGAGCCTCTGTTTCTAAGGGCTCCAGGAAGAAGAGGATGGCTCACCCCTATGGCAAAAAGGGTAAGAGGCCTAGATTTGCTTTGACCACATCCACAACTGCTACCACAGCCACTACTACTGCCACAGCCACCACCACATTTCCCACATCCACCACAGCTACCACCACCACTATCACAACCCCTACCACTACTACCACACTCCCAACCACCACTGCTAGAGCCACCAATTCACCATCCACTCCTATCCCACCACCCATATTCACCACATCCACCACTACCACCACCAGCCACCAAGCAGGTCCATTATCCCACACTACCTTCACCACCGGACCCACTCTACCCTCTATTGGGGTAGAGGAACAGCTGGCTGCACTAAACCGTATGGTGCTGAAGCTGTTAGCTGCTGATGAAGAAAGAGCTGCTCAGCTAAGTCAGCTTGTGGAGCTCAATGCTACCCAAGCACAGCAGATTACTCAGCAAGCACAGCAAATCACCCAACTTTAGGAGCTAAATGACCAATCAGTAAAGAGGATTGAGGAGTTAGAGGCCAAGAACAAGAGGATCATGCTTAGACTTAAAGGATCAAAAGATGAGCCTCTGAAGATCTGGGAAGGTGAAGATGATGATGATGATGATGAAGATGATGATGATGATGATGATGATGAAGATGATGGTGATGATGATGAGTCTAATGAAGAAGATGACAGTGATGAGGATGGATTGAGGGGAAAGAGGAAAGGTGATGATGATGATGAAGGTGATGCTGCTGCCTCAGTCTCTGCTGAAGGTCAAGAAAGGAGGACCAAGAGAGCATAAGACCAAAGAGCATCATCCTCAGCCCTTGCTGTTGAAGAACTGACTGATAAGGATAAAAGTAAAGATTAAATGTTTATGTATTTAAAAAACTGTTATACTTGAATCTTGTATTACATTTATATAATTAATGTTTATCTATGATTATCTAATGTTTATATATCTTGATTAATTACTAATGATTGATGTGTTAAATGTTTAAATCAAGCAGATCAAACATCACAGTAAGATGAATATGATGTTGCTCCCCTGCAGCAAATCAAGTCTCAATTCACCATGATACTTGATTTGCAAGGGATTGTGCGAAGGTCAGAGAGCTACACTCCCAAAGAAGGAGAAATCATACACGACCTGACCGATGAGCAACTTGCAAACATGTTCTGACTAAATCCAGATGAACTGATCAAAGATGCTCCCGAAGTAAATGTTCTAAGTGATGAGGAGCTACATGATGTCAATGAGATAGACATTGAAGATGTGACAGCTGAACACTATCCAGAGTACACTGACCGAGAGGGCAATGTGATCCCCAACTTGGGTGACACTCTTGGCAGTGCTACATTCGATAAACTGGATGAGATGGAAAAAGAGACAGAGAAGAATGAAAGCCAAGCCCAAGCCTCGGACACTGATGTTGATATCAAGAAGGCTGAATGGGCGGTTTGTTTTGCTGAGATACGGGCCCAACGCTCTGCTCAAAAGCCAAATGCCTACACCAAGCTGTACAAGGTCAAGAAATATCTAAAGGTGTCGGGCAAGATTATTGTGTAGGTGTATCTTGAGGATCTTAATGTTTATGCAGTTAAGAGGGAGAAGGGGATAGAGTACTTCAGATATCCACATGATCTGAAGACTCTCCCTGATTTTGAGCTCAACCAGCTGGCACGCCTAAAGTTGTTATATGCTGATCCGAGAAAAATGTCAGACTGGTTTGAGCATGCTTTAAGGAAAGAATACGACACCAGGTGGGTAAACTTCAGACCTCAACAACCGACGAGGTATATCTGTAGGTCTGAAGTTGATCCCATTTCTGGAAAGCCTAAAGTGGTGCTGAAGTTGAGTCCTCCACGCACAATGTCCAAGATTCCCTTACGCAAAATGCCACAGGACTTCAATCCACACTTCAAATGGTGGTATTATGATTGGAGAACAGGCGAAGCAGTCATAGTTCTACAGAGAGAGAGCAAAATGGAAACTATCCAGGTGTTCGACCCTATGTGGCTAACTAACTTGTCTGCAGACGATGTCTATACCTTATACAAGTGGCCACTATTCTATGACTTGCAAGATATAGTACAAGCCCTCCAGTTCCAGAACGTTATACAACTCTGTTTTGCATTCGAGATACATGCAAGAGTTACTAGAGAGGAGAAGTACAAGAAATTTGAGGAGCTAATGAAGAATGTCAGACACTAATGTAAACTAGGTCCAAGGGGGAGTTTGTTGATACATATGTACCTAGTTTAGGAGCTTAATGTAAATGTCTGTCATGTCTTACATATATGTAATGGATGAATTGAATGAAATACAATATGTGATTGATGATTATATGTTAAATGTTTCATTGTTTATTATATTGAACTTACTATATAGGTTTGAGGTTATTGTGCATAGTTCTTGGTCAATAATGATTGAGAAAATTGTTTAAACTTAATCGTATGAAGTCTTCATGCGAATGGACCATGCTAATGGACTATACGCATGAATACTTCATGCTAATGGACCAGTCGCACGACTGAACTAGGAGACTGGATTAGTCACACGATTGAGACGTAAGATTGACTCAGTCGCACGACTAAACCTGCAGTCGTGCGTATGAACCAATCGCATGATTCAGTCGCACGACTGAACCATGCTAATGGTTCAGTCGTACGATTGAAAACCCTAACCTATAAATACCACTTAATTCGTGAAAAAACGGAACACTTCAAGAACTTTAGACACATACTCATAACCTAGCCGTCCAGAGCGTCCAGAAAGCCTGTTCCAAGTTCATAGATCGCATCTGATCGTTCTCTACTCGTTCTTAACGTTTCTTTAATCGTTAGATCGATCGGGATTGCGTTCTCACTAATTGGATCGCCAATCAAATAGGATTCTGCACTATTTGATCTGGTTTCACGCATTATCAGTCGGTATTCCGTACGTACACGGTCCTGACAACATTAAACATCCCCACACTTGAACTTTGCTTGTCCTCAAGCAAAAATCACTTAAAATGACAATTCCACCAAAAACCCAATAAATCAAATAATAAACATGCCTTTCAGGAAATACGCAAGTAAACATTATTTCATCCAAATATTCTAAGCATATGTAAAAATGATATCCTAGCAAGCAATAGATTGGTTAGTAAAGATTATTATCATGTAAAAATCCACACTTCTCACAAGATGCACTCACACTCGGCTAAATATATGGAGTCATAATCAAGATTAAGTATGACTAATACACTCAATTGCCTAGTATGAATACGTGTGTAATCCTATGCTTGTTAAGGGATCAAATCTCCACCTACTTAGATATTTACTTGCATAAATCGTTAGGTCTTTGAGGGGTTGTAACTTGGCTCGGGCTCGGGTATGGAATATTTGGAAAAAGTGGCTAATTGCTAAAGACGACAGTCTTTGCTTCTTTTTCTAACTTAAACTACAAGGAAGGCAATACAAGGTTCCCTATACAATACTTCAAGCTAGAAGGGATATGCTAACTTGAGGACTCGTTTAAGGTCAGATTGTCAATACCATATTTTGCTTTCAAGAACCGTACTTCATCTTTTACCCGAAGATACACAAAACTTTCCTTTCTTAAGGATCGTTCGGCTTGAACCCTAATAGCACACAATCGGATCAGTTCTGTGTATTTGTATTAAGATTCAATTTGGTTCTTTTTGCATTTTCCATTATGGGACCAAATTCCACAGTTCGGGCATCTTTTATATCTTTTTGCTCGTCTCTTTATAGCACAGTTGTGGTGGGATATCCCCCCACTCATGGTACATTCGGTTCCTGATGTACGTGATATCAGTTCTCAGGTCATCGGCTCGGGAATGCAGATTTTCGACTCGGTTGATGGCTTGTTGGGCATATTCAAATGATCGCCTTGCATGGTCGCTGGTGGTTTGGATTGACTCATAAAGGTCTAACATGGTTGGGAATTCCCTTGTACGTGAACTTGAAGATCCGGCTCCGGCTCCTTCCGGTTGTATTGGCATGTCGAGGTCCATGATTATTTCTACGGGATCCACCGGATCCCAGATTTGTCCCTTTTTATCCATGAATCTCGGTTGCCCATTTGGTAAGCTCGTCACCATATACATACTTGTGCAAATGCTCAAGTCTAACAGTCCCCGCATCACTCCTTCAGTTCCTTCAGTGTTACAACCATAGCTCTCGTATAGGTTCAGAATCCAGCTTCCTCCAAACATGGGTGTCGGAGCACCTGCAATCGCATTCCTGGCAAAAAGATTACAAAACAAATACCCAATAATACATGGCAACTGATTAACCATACAATATAAAATTAACAAGTACCTTATATTAACAACTCCCTCGCTTTGACCACGAGCTGTTATGGAATGACTAAGTAACCGATGAATGTATCGCAACAGCGGGTCTCGTATCTGGCTGCTTTTTGTTTTACTCGAGTTGAAGCCTCTAGTTCCAATCCGCTCCCAAAATGCTTTCCGCATTGCACCACTTTCCGCGTCTTTACTTTCCTCGTCTGGGAAGGTATGGTACGCCGACATTCCAGATATTGCTTCCTCCTCCATTTCTTGTTCCGTGCAGATACCGAGATAGACGCTGAACAAGGCAATGGATGTTTTATGCCAATGTCCAGCAAGTCTGAATGAAACTGCACTATCATCCCAAGGGTCAGAGTCTTTCATGCTAAATTTGAAAGATGCAAGAAATTCAAGAGTTAGTTCGTAAACGGAGGGTCTATTTTGTGAGAATAAACTCTTCCACTGAATACTCGATTAATTATTATATTTTTCTAGCTGTCTGACAGCCGCTAGTGTTTCTTCATCTGCTTGTAAATGGGATCTTTCGACCCTTTGTAGTAGTCTTTGAAGTCTATCACGACACCATCTCTCGCGACTCCCTTCAAATTGTAAGTAGGGATAATCCATGATCCTGAAATTTTAAAAATAAGTTAATCTATACAAAACAAATTTCTTGAACAGTTTCATGATTGTTAGTGAAAACCATGTGTTTTTCACGACATAACATCATAATGATTCAACTCATGTTCAAAAATAGTTGAAAATTTGTAATCCCAGGAAAAATTGTTGAACATGGGGGTGCGTCTTGTGAAACGTGAGGGTGCGGTTAACATGTTTAGGCATGAAATCTCGACTCGAGCACGCGTGGTTTTGTTTGTAAACCTTTGATTAAGCATGGGTTTAACATTCTCTTGCTTTGAAAATCAAACATTATACGTCTAACATTTTAATCACTTGTTAATAATTCAAGATACTCAAAAATATATAGTGTTTAACACCACTTGTGAATTCTTGTAACTTGAACATGATTAACAAAGATTTCAACACGAATTATGAAGATAGTCTTTTTAATAATAAAAGAAAACAAATTAATTGACTAAATAAACATACTAATAACTAACTAAACATACTAATTAACACGAATCTACCACAAGAATAAACATGAACAAGTAGGTTTAAAGCATTCATCATTCCATAATACGTTTAAGAACAAGTCTTTACACATAATTGCTAGGATTTCGGTTGTTTAGAGACCTAATCACCTAACTACATGTAAATGACTATCATAATCATAGGAATTAGCATACTAACCTGTAAGGCCCCGTTCCTGGGGCGCCTACAGTTGGTCATTCATCGCACATATAACAAATAGTTACATTTAACTTTCATAAAACATTGCAGCGGAATTATCAAAATAGACATCTTATTACGTTATAAAAGCTTTTGCCAAATAATAAATCGTTAATCAGTTACAAAATATATTGTTGCATTACATCACAAAAGCCCTATACAAATGGATGCCATCAAAAAGAGCTGAGTAGCCTCGCAGTGCCATCCTCAGCAACCTTACTTGCCAATTGAAAACACATAAAAAGTCAGCGTTGTTGAGTGAGTTCTAGTTTTATAATAAAACATACTTTACTTTCATTAGAACTATTTGTGAATCCAAGGATCGTAAACAGGAATTATCAGTGTCAATTGATGTCAAGTCAACGTTTGCGGAATTAACGTTGATTTGGTTTAATTGTTTTAAACAACTTTAAATATCAATAAATGATCAAGAACACACGTAACAAAACACAATTAATGATTAATCAGTATTTCATTATAATATGTTAATGATTACAAAAGTATTGAATGAATGATATTAAAGAATGCTATGATGTGATGGCTGCTAGGGTTTGATTGAAAGACTTTGGTGATTGTCGTATTGCTGTTGCTGTTCTCGATCAATCAATCGTCTAACTCAATCGTGGTTGAATCGAAACCTAGGATCCATATATATAGACAGAGATGTTTCAGTTATAGGAAACACCGGATCTCTTGGGATTTGATTTGTTTCAGTTAAGGAATCATCGGATTTCTCGGGATTCGCATAACTGCCTTGTTGACTTGTTGACTTGTAACACTTGTGTTATGCAAGTGTTTGGACTCCGCAGGAACAGTGTCTTCAGTAGGAATTTGTTCTTCCGTAGATGATGTGTTCTTCCGAAGGAGTCTTGTTCTTCCGAAGGTAACTTGTTCTTCCGAAGGAAACTTATTCTTCCGAAGGAAACTTGTTCTTCCGAAGGAAACTTTTCTGGTTGTTCATCCGCAGAATATCTTCGGATGTAGAATTACTTGTAAGAAATATATCTACGGAAGAACAAAATGTTCATCCATAGATGTTTCTTACACTTGGTCAATTTCATAAATTGACCAATTGTAATGTTTGTTCCTGCAACCATACATAAACCAACACATATATAAATGGGTTAACCTATATATTTAATGCATATACAATGATGAATTACAAAAATTCATTACAGATATTAATTCAAGTACTAAGCCTATACATAATGACTAGATCTACTGATTCTAGACCTAACAATACTCCCCCTTAGGCTTAGATACTTGCAATCAGTTCTTCAAAACTGAAAGTTCCTTGACTTTGGCAATTATTTTGTTGTAGAAGTAAGACACAGCAGTCTTCTGATCATCATACTTGTAGTTGATCTTCATCTTGCTGAACTTCTTCAGAGTCTCAAAACTGATTCCTAGAACATCTTCCTCTGTAGTGAGTGTGTCTAACACATTGTTGTTGTTCTTTCTTCTTCAGCTTTGGATGTGCTTCTCCTTTTTCCACTTTGTGCACATTTTGATAGTTTGTTGCTGAATTCCTCTTCCATAGATTAGCAGCTGAAGTTTTCTTTTTCAGTTGATGATCTGCTAATATCTTTTTCTTTCCTTTTTCTTTTAATCTCTCTTTTTCTTCAGTGATGACAGATTCATCAGTCAATTTCTTGGAGGAGTCTTACAGACTTAATTCTTGAAGACCTTCATTCAATTGAGCTATTCTCTTGCAGATGGTCTTCAACATGTTTCTTTGTTTAGGAGGATATGGCAACTTTGTTTCTTCAAGCACTTTTGGAATATGAGTTTTCAGATGAACATTCTTACTGTTGGATTCTTTATGCCCAAGACACATAGAACATTGATGTGGTTAGTACGTTATGATCCAAGTCGGGTCATACCCAATAACAAGCTTAGCAAACACCAATTAATATTTAATTGATGATATGATCATGCAATTAAATAAATACACCAATTTAGAAAATGGGTTTTCAAAATAAGTTGCATATGAGATTGAACAACTTATATGGATATTTTGTTCATGGATATTATTTGTAATGTTGTTTAATTTAGTTAAATAACATCAAATAAAAAGTGTGTGTATGTTATAATTAAAAGGTTAATTATATATATATATATATATATATATATATATATATATATATATATATATATATATATATATATATATATCTTTATTAATCTTTAGTTTGACAAAAGATTAATATGTAAGGAACTATTGGGAAAATAACAAAAGTTGAACAACCCTAATATGGGGTTTCGGCCGCCCCCCCCTTATGGTAGCCATTCCTTTTGTTTGTTTTGGTTCTCTCTTGAGTTTTTCTCTCCAAGAACACACACATACACTCCAATCTCTGATCTCTCTCATATATGCAAGAACCTCAAGGCACAAACCCCTCCCATCTAGAAGAATATCTCGGTTGTAATAGGGGTTTTTAGCAGCCTTGATTTCGGCTGAAAATGGGTTTTCAGCAGCCTATTAGGTTCGGTTTTGGTGTTCAAATCCTAGCAAAGATGGTGTTTTCTTAGAGGCTTGTGGGTATGGACACTTGAGGACATCTACTTTGGTGTTTTGGCCATTCAAGAGCAGCCTTTTCTTCACCCAAATCACGTTTTTAGCAGCCCTTATGGAAGGTGTTTCATTCACATTTTCAGCAGCCTACAAAGGTAGTTTGTTGATGTTGTTTTGGTTGTTTCCTTCTCTTGATAGCTGGTTCAAACACATATGAATGATCCTTATGTTTTGGGTTTGTTGAAACAAAGTTATGAACTTTTAATTTTCTGATTACAACATGATATTAATCTATTATTCCGCTGCGTTTTCTCAGTTTAAATGGTTAAACTAGTTTGTTAAAAGTCAAACAAACCCAACATTGGCATCTAGAGCCGGATATGTGGATGAATAGCTTCATTTGTCCTTGTAAAATTGGTTTTATAGGACTTTAACAACCTAATAGGGGCTGTTTTGTGATGATATGATGATTCCCCAACCTTTCAAGGTTATATCATGCATGCTTATGATTAAACCTTGAAAGAATGACATCAAATGGTTGATTATATTATTTTGGACATAACCCTAAAGTTTTGGTTCATGTTGGCCAGAACTTTAAGGTTATAACAAGGGGTTCATTTAGTTCTTGAAATGATGTATATGGATACATGTTTTAGTGCATAACATAGCCTTGACCATGTGTGTTTTGGATTTGGTTGATTGTGGAATTGTCATGTTGGTTGTATTCATTTAAAAGGGTTGTAATAATTTCTTTTGTTTAAGTATTTGGGTTGTAATTTATTTATTCATTTGGTTATGTAATAAATAGAATAGGTGCATTTCTTTTATTAGAAAATTGTATTAGGATATAATTTTGTAAAAGAAGATGCACAAGAAGAAGACCCAAAAGCAAGGACACAAAAGACATGGACACTTGAAGCATACGGATGCGGGTTCAAGTGGGAGTTCATGGACACTTAGAAGTGTCAATTTTTAAACCCTTAGGAATGACCTTATGACAACACTTGTGATGGCAAACAAGTGTAGTCAACTTAGTGGCTATGGTTATGAACATATGTTTGTATGATTATGCTTGTTTGGTTGTTTGTTGTATGATTGTTGTTTGATATTTGGATATGCAAAACAAACTCATTAGCAAACTTAACAAGCTAAAAATTTATGGTTTCTAATCATTAAGTGGTTAATAAAAGGTTATTAAAAGGATTAATGATTTAATAAAAGAGGTTTTATTAAAAATAAACCATAGGGTACCATGTATTTGAAAGCATGCGAATACAAGGTACATAGAGTTTTCATAACTAGAATTAATGGAAACTTAAATCCCTTTGGAAACAAGTCTAACACCATCCTTTTACACGACACTCGAATCTCTTGGGAACTATTTGTGGGATAAAGGTCACCTAACCACTTGTAGGGAACTTGTATCTTTGAGGTGAGTCTAACGTACTTGTGGGATAAAGGTCACCTAACCGCTTGTATGTGAAAACTCACACGTGTGTGTAAGTAGGACGACTTGAATTGGAAACCATGTGATTAGGGTCACCGAAGCATGGCGTACAATGGTGTTGATGGGATTAAACATGCCGACTAAACATATGATGTTTAACCGATCCCATAAGACTAGAAGTTGCAATAGGTTGCAATTGTCAACTGTTGACTACCTTGTTAATTTAAATAATGGGATAAAGGTCACCTAACCATCATTTAAATATAACGTTGGATTCTAGATTTTAATTATTAATTGTCTATGAGACATGTAAAGGGTATTAATAGTTAAAATGCAATTTTTCAGAAATACTAAAATGAACTTTGTAATTTTGTAATAATGGCCGCAAACCACGATGCTACTACCCCGACCGTCCCTACCCTATCACCGAGAACCATCTTAAAAGGGGATCGTCATAACCATAATAAACTTATGGACTCAATTTCGAAATTTGAGAATCGTTCTCAAAATGAGTAAAGGCCTATGTCCTTGACGATCCCATACCTCACCAACCAACGCTGTTCATGTTAAGGCCTTTTGACGATTGGCTTAGGCACACTAAGGATTCTGTGCAAGTATCCTACCTCATGTTGGGAATATGATTCCCGAACTCCAAAAGGGTTTGGAGCATCATGGGGCATATGACATGATAATCTAGTTGAAGGAAATTGTTAGGACCTGGTATTTGAACGAAATACCAAGTGATTGCGTGTTAAACCAAACCAAATAGTGCGGAATCCTATTTGATTGGCGATCCAATCAGTGAGAACACACGATGAATCAATCAAGAATTGATATCAACGTCAGAAATCGATTAGGAACCGATCTGATGTGTTCTATGAACTTGGAGAACGATTTGGGAGGCTTCTGGACGGCTAGGGTACGTCTGGAATCGTAATGGGATGAATGCTTACGTTTTCCCACGAATTGGGTCTATTTATAGGTTAGTATTGTTCAATCGTGCGACTGGGCCATAAGTATGGTTCAGTCGTGCGATTGAATCATGCGGTTGATTCATCCGCACGACTGAGTGTTCAGTCGTGCGATTGAGTCAGTCTTATGTGTCAATCATACGACTGATCCAGTCTCCTGGTTCAGTCGTGCGATTGAGTCAATCGTATGAAGTTATTCATGCGTGTGGTCCATTCGCATGGGCCATTCGCATGAGAACTTCATTAAGTTAAGTTTGAATGTTCTATTTAATATAACTTAATGTGCACTCATTCAAACATTCATAAACCCAATCAATTCAATCACAACTCATTAATGAAATATTAAACATTACAAGTAACAACCAATTCATATCATTTCATTAATCGATTACCATTACATCATAATCAGACAGACAAGTTCATTACATTACAAATATGATCTAGGGACATACATGTATCAACAAACTCCCCCTTGGACCTAGATCTATCTATTCGCTTGTCTTCTTCATCACCTCCTTAAACTTCTTGTACTTCTCCTCTTTAGTGACTCCTGCGTGTATCTCAAAAGCAAAGCAGAGTCGTATAACATTTTGGAATTGGAGGGCTTGTACAATATCTTGCGTGTCATAGAATAGTGGCCACTTGTATAATGTGTAGACATCATTAGCAGACAAGTTGGTTAGCCACATTGGGTCGAATACCCTGATAGTATCCATTTGTCCCTCTTTATTCAATACTATGACAGCTTCAGCGGTTCTCCAATCGTAGTACCACCATTTGAAGTGGGGAGTGAAGTCCTGTGGCATTTCCCTGAGAGGGATTCTCGACATTGTTCTCGGGGGACTCCACTTCAGCACTATCTTTGGCTTTCCAGTTATGGGATCAACTTCAGAACGTCTGATATACCTCGTAGGTTGTTGAGGTTTGAAGTTGACCCACCTGGTGTGGTACTCTTTCCTCAGGGCAGCCTCAAACCAGCCTGACATCTTTCTCGGGTCGGCATACAGCAGCTTTAGTTTAGCCAGCTGGTTGAGCTCAAAACCAGGTAGAGTCTTCAGATCATGTGGGAACCTGAAGTACTCTATGCCCTGCTCCCTCTTAACTGCATAAGCGTTAAGGTCTTCAAAATAAGCCCAAGAGATAATCCTGCCTGACACCTTATGGTGTTTCTTGACTCTGTAGAGCTTGGTGTAGGCATCTCTTTTTGGTGCAGCACGCTGGGCTCTTACTTCTTCAAAACAGGCAGCCCATTCAGCCTTGCGAATATCTACGTCTGCATTGGAGGCTTGGGCTGTTCCTTCAGTCTTTTCTGCTTCTTGCTCCATCTTATCAAGTACCTCAAAAGTATCACTGACTAGGGATTCACCCAAATTGGGGACCACATTTCCCTCGGCGTCAGCGTACTGAGGATACTCTTCTGCAGTGATGTCTTCAACCTCAACTTCATCAATATCATTCAGTTCCTCATCACTGGTTGAATCAACTGTTGGAGCGTCCTTCACTAGTTCATCGGGATTGAGTTTGAACATTTCTGCTATTTGCTCATCAGACAGGTCATGAATTATCTCCCCTTCTTCAGGGGTATAACTCACAGACCGTCTTACTATCCCTTGTAGGTCAAGAATCATGGTTAACTGAGTCTTGACCATTTGAAGGGGAGCAAAGTCAAACTCATCCCTTTGAAAGTTTGGATCTGTTTGAGATAAACATTCAGCACATAAATCATTAGTAATTAATCAAACAGACATACATTAACTTAATATATATAAACATTTAATACACTTGTTTTTCATTACATGATTCAAGTACAAAACAAATAAATACATAAAACGTCTAATCAGTACTTTTGTCTTGAATCTGTGGCGTGTCGCTCGGAGGAGCAGAAGTAGTGGATGACTGGTCTTGTCGACGTTTGGATCTCCGCTCCTGACCTGAGGCAGAGGCCGATGCAGCCGCATCCCCTCCTTCTGCCTCGTCGTCATCATCATGTCCTTCTGTCCTCTCTTCTTCCGTCTCCTCATCATCATCATCTTCCTCATCCTCATCCTCATCTTCATCATCATCATCTCCGTCATCCCCGTCACCCTCCTTTAGCTTCAGGGGCTCATCCTTCGACCCCTTCAGCCTCAGCATGATAGTCTTGTTGGTCGTCTCCAACTCCTCAATACGTTTGACGGACTGAGCCTGAATATCTTGGAGTTGGGACACCTCAACTCTCTGCTGGTCTATGACCCGAGCCTGCTCTGCCAGTTGCTGAGATTGGGCAGCAGCCAGGTCGGTCAGCTGGCGGATCTGCGCCGCCTTCTCCTCGTCAGCAGCAAGCAGACGCATAACCATACGGTTAAGCGCTGAGAGCTGCTCCTCTACCCCAATGTGAGGTAGAGTAGATCCATGAGCATGTGAGGGCTGGGCTGACGGTCCAGCCTGATGTGTGGTGGTGGTGGCAGTGGCCGTGGTGAATATGGGTCGGTGAGCTGATGGTGGTGAAGTAGGGGTGAATGGTCTGGTGATGGATGGGATAGCTACAGTGGTGGTGGGTAAAGTGGTGGATGTGGTAGTAGGAGTAGTGGCTGTGGTGGCTGTGGTGATGGGTGGTATGTCAGTAGTGGTGGTAGAGGTGGCTGTGGTGGTAGTCACGAAGGTCAAACGACGCTTCTTCTTCTTCAACCCATGTGGTTGAGCCATCCGCTTCCTCCTAGTCCCGGAGGAAGTAGATGCTCCCCCTGCGGCTCTGCTAACTGACCCTGGGACGTAGTTAGGGTCAGTGTCTCTCTCCGAGGAGTCCCTTGGGTGCTCACCAACCACCTTAAGCCCGTGGTCTGTGGGAACTACTTTGCTTCCCACAGTCCTGGTGAGGGGCTCCTCGTCTGACTCCTCCTCCTCGATATCACCAGCGACGAACTCTTGATGGAAACCGGCCATCTCTGCGACCTCTCCGGCAGTGGCTGACCCCGGGGGAATAACGTCTGTATCTGTGCCTCTAGATGGGGCAGGCATGTCATCCCCGGCGTCGCCGCTATCATCATCATCAGAGTCAGTCTCTGGTATAGCTATATGCTCCACATCTGAGTCACTGTCCTCGTGGCGCCACTTCCTCTTTGCTGGCGCCACATAATCAGCCCGGGCCAGATGCCCAAACAACCTCCTGACAGGGGGCTTCACCTGCTTCCCCCTGTATACCTTCATCCTGCCAAGAGTCGTGTCATCCATGACCTCGAGAATAACAGCGTCATCCTTCTCCTTCGGCAGGGAAGGAAGCTTCTGATCAATGATCATCTGTAGAAATCTAGGGTACATACAGAAGCCTTCCTTCCCCTTCCCCTCGAGGTTCTCCACCAAGTAGCTGAATATCATCCTGGAGAAGCTGAACGGGTGGTTCAGCACCAACGCTGCATAAGCGTTTTGAATCTGGTCAGAGAGCTCGTCAAAACCTCCCTTCCGTGATGCTATACACTTCAGCAGCACGTGCGCAAGGTACTTAAACTGGGGACAGAGGTTACTCTTGTTGAGTACCCCGGCATTGATGTCCCCAGAGTACTTGGCTCTCATGAAGCATCCACGGACAGTGAGGGGGTGTAGACGTGTGGGACACTCAGCATCATCTCCAAACTGAAGAACTATCCTCAGATCCTCCTCAGAAACAGTGATAGCCTCACCGAAAATCGAGCTCCTGATGCAATGAGGCTCGGTGGATCTGTCTACAGATGCGCCTTCCCAGAAGGCCTGCTGCACTGACCTGTATGGTGTGCAGGGAGTGGATATAGCGTGAGCGATCCTGGATCTCTGTAGAAAAGTGATAATGCCTGTGAAGTCGGCGGCATTCCTGGATGTCAAGTCCAGGTGAGCACATATGTTGTGCTTGGTGCTCATATTCCATCTACTCGCCATCTGTAACACATAATAACATAAACCGTTAGTTTCGTTAGCTAAGAGTATAAAGCAACACTTAAACTTTGAAAAATTATCTGTCATGCGATTGGGGTTGTACGACTGAAGACAGTCGTGCGACTGAATTGTGCGATTGAGGTTCAGACGTGCGATTGACCTCATACGCACGACTGAGTGTGCGACTGGACTCATGCGCATGTACTCTTGTGCGATTACACCAGTCGTGCGACTGAGTCTCATTCGCATGGTTCAGTCGTGCGATTAATTGATTCGCACCTTTCAGTCGTGCGACTGAAGTTCATCCGGACGACCAGTCGTCTGTCTCATGTGTTCAGTCGTCCCAAGATCGAATCTACGCAGAATAAGTTTTATCATTCAATTAACCGGTTCTTTAGTGTCGCCTTCTCTTCCCTAACAACCTATTTTACTCAATTTTAACATATTACTTAGTTTTAATAGGTTATTAGGGTTTGACATTTGCGGTTCGCACTTCACAGTCGTTTTAATCCAATTAGGGTTTCATTGTTTCTGATTTCGATGGATATTAACTTCAAAATACCTGTACGATGATGAACGAACGTTAGTGACACAGAATCAGCAAGAAAAATCAAGCAAAGAAAATTTTGGCAGAGTAACGGTACAATATGCGAATTAGGGGCGATTTGAGAATGAGGAGTCTCTGCGACCGACTCCACCTCTATTTATATCCACCCTAGATCCAATCGTGCGACTGAGTTCATTCGCACCTTTCAGTCGTGCGAGTGAGACTCAGTCGTGCGATTGGGTCAGTCGCCCTTCTCCAGTCGTCCGACTGAAGTTCAGTCGTGCGACTGACTCACTCGTTCGCACTTAAGCCTCCGATTGGACTAATCGTATGATCCATTCGTGCGAATGGTCTTCATTCGTATGGTTAGTCCATACGTATGGTCCATTCGTGCGAATGGGTCATACTTAGTTAATTTTTCTGCTATTTTACCAATTTACCTTTAGACTCTTTTATATTAATTAAATTAACGTTATGACCTTTGATCATCTCAGACATGATCCTTTTATCTTGAAAACACTTTGATCACCTCAGACGTGATCCTTTTCACCACTTTGGTCACCTCAGACGTGACCCTTTTAAAATTACTTTGTCACCTCAGACGTGACTGATATAACCTTTCAAAGAACATATGGTCATCTCAGACATGACCCTTTTAGTGAGTTGATTCCTTCTGATTTTCCTGATGTAGCCCGACACTTGACTCAAGTTAAAACTTAAAAACAAACTAACTAATTTAAGAATTTAAACTAATTACATAATCAGACATATTTTTGGCTTTTTGTGAGAGATAAATCCAGAGATTGATATCTACGGGATTTGGATCGGGAGTAGATAGCTTCAACTTAGGTTGATCACATCTGGACCAATTCAATTTTTGGAATCATACAGGCAATTCAAATCATTTGGGACTAGTTATTAAACCTTTTGATGCTCAAGTTCTCGGTGTTCATCCAGAGTCGTTAGCAACATAAGGAAATCATACTGAAACTCTTAGGTTTTCACATTGATTTGAACCTTTGAGAATGTAGCCACAATGATTGTCAGTATGTTTGTCCACTTAAATCCATACACAGACTTTTGACACAGACTGGTGACTTATTTAGGTTTAATTATTTCAACTAACACTTGTGGATCCCACACTTATATGGTAATCAACATCCCTCAGGAGCTTTTGAGCGGTCTACGGGTATTATTACAAGAAGAGACTATTCTTAGAGCTTTCAAAGAGAAGCCTGTCCTCAGGTCAGTGCCATCGCACAGCAGAGAGGCGGCAAACAACAATGAATTCTAGAATATCTAGGTTATGCTTATCCTCAGGTCAGTGCCATCGCACAGCAGAGAGGCACATAACCTATCTCCTTGTTAGAGCAGCTTATTTTATTTTGCACAAAATGCACCAACAACATTTGCATTTGTCTTTCAATTTTTCTTTTGCTTTGCTCTAGTTATGGTCATCCGCACACATTTGTGGCGTTTAATTGCTCATTACCCCTTATTGGAATATTGTTGATTGTGTTAACCAGTGATAAGATGGACGCCCACAGTCAGTTGAACACTTTAGTTTTATCTTGAAATCACCAATCCGGTCTATTTGTCTATTGTGTTGAATCTACCAACATATCATATATGGTCTAGCAACCTCTAAGTCTACTTTCTTTGTGTCACCTTAGGAGTTGCCAGTTTTCTATCATCTTTCCTTTTAGTATTGCTTAGACTACACAGATTTATTTCTTTGAACTTTTGCATATTACTAAAACTTAAATTTTAAAGTCCCTCTTGATTTGTTCCTGTGTACTATCATTTTCCAAAGGTATTGAATCGGTATCACAGATACAATCTACCTTATTTCAGCTCGCTACTCCTTCTCCCTCATTTTTTTTTTTTTTTTTTTTTTTTTAATGTTAACTTGCTGACATATTCTCCCCCTAAAATACTAAAATCATTTCTGGTTTAATTATTTTAGGATTTTAATAAACAGCAAGAGAACATGAGTTTAAATAAAATTAAAATCAAATAGACAAATCAAAATAAATAAAATAAAATTTAAGTACACGACATCGGACTACACATTTTCATCATCAGGAATTACCTCACTTTTCTTTTTAACACCGTTGACCTCTAATAAATATTGAAAACGTGGTTTATCAAAAGCTTTAGTATAGAGGTCAGCGCGTTGAAAATCAGTATTAATTTTAACCACATCAATTAAGTTCTTTTCAAAACAATCTCTTATGAAATGGTATTTAATACCGATGTGTTTGGTCTTAGGATGTTGGACCGGATTTTTAGTTACTGCAATTGCAGCAGAGTTATCAACAAAAATAGGAGTAGATGAGAATTTTAAACCGTAATCCCGCATTTGCTGTTGAATCCAGATGATTTGAGAACAGCAACTTGCAGCAGCAACATATTCGGCTTCACAGGTTGACAAGGCAACCGATGTCTGCTTCTTACACTGCCAGGTAACTAATCTTCTCCCAAAGAATTGACACCCTGCTGATGTAGACTTGTAGTTCATCTTGCAGCCCCCGTAATCCGAGTCACTATACGCGGTAAGCTCAAAGTCATCATCATGAGGGTACCACAATCCAAGTGTGGGTGTACCCTTCAGATAACGAAAAATCCTCTTGACCCCGATCAGATGGTTGACCTTTGGTTTAGCCTGATATCTCGAACATAGACATGTAGCATACATAATATCAGGTCTTGAGGCAGTGAGATACATGAGAGATCCGATCATTCCTCGGTACATAGTGGCATCTACTAGATCTCCATTATCATCCGGTGCTATATCATGATTAGTAGCAAGTGGAGTCCCAGCAGCAGAAGCATTCTCCATGTCAAAACGACTGAGAATGTCTCCTACATACTTGGTCTGATGTAGAAAGATTCCATTAGGTGTTTGATCCACCTGTAACCCGAGAAAGAACTTCATCTCCCCCATGGCACTCATCTCAAATTCTTTCTTCATTACTGCTTCAAACTCTTTACATAACTCTTCGTTCTTTGACCCGAAGATTATGTCATCAACATATATCTGTACAAGCAGTAGGTCGCCATCCTTTTCCTTAATAAACAGTGTACAGTCAATTACTCCCCTGCGAAAGCCGTGTTTCACAAGATGAGTTGAGAGTTTCTCATACCAAGCTCGAGGAGCTTGATGAAGCCCATACAAAGCTTTGTCGAGCTTGTAAACTCTATCCCGATGGTAAGGATCTTCAAAACCCTCGGGTTGACTTACGTAGACTGTTTCTCTGATTTCTCCATGAAGGAATGCACTCTTTACATCTAATTGGTAGACTTTGATCTTCATGTACGATGCATAGGCAAGGAAGATACGAATAGCTTCCATCCTTGCCACGGGTGCAAACACCTCATTGTAGTCAATTCCCTCGACTTGGCGAAAACCTTGAACCACCAGTCGAGCTTTGTTCCTGATAATGACCCCTTGGTCATCCTTCTTGCATTTTAGTACCCATTTAGTGCCAATGACTTTAGCACCTTTAGGTTTATCAACCAGTGTCCATACACCTAACTTCTTAAACTGCAGAAGTTCTTCTTGCATGGCACTCACCCACGCCTCATCATTGAGTGCCTCACTGACATATTTTGGCTCAACCTGCGAGACAAAACATCGATAGGCACCATCATGAATGTAACCTTTCTCCATAACCGAGGCGTAATCAGCTGAGTACAACTGATTTCGGGTTTGTACTCCTGATCTGACATCTCCAATGACATTGTCAAGGGGATGATAAACATTTAGTCGTGATCCTGGAGTAGTAGGAACAGCTACCTCAGAGCCAAGATTATGAACATTTGGTTCTGCATCTGAGGTAGTTGGAGTTTGAGGTTCTGAAGTCGAAGGTGCATCACTCGTAGATGCTTGTGGACTTGCTGGAACTGGAACCTGTTCCTCCTGACTGTTCTGGTCATCTTCTTCAGCTTCATCTTCAGAGGAGGAGTCACTGTCGTCGACTACTCCCCCTGACTGAGTAGATGATTCTCCCTGTGTGCTAGATGGTGTATTCAGAATATCATACATCATCCTAGTTGCTAGCTCATCGTCCGAGGGAGAGAGAGGTATGTTGAAGGATTTGAAGAATCCATCATAATCGAAGAAGTAGGCAGGTCCTTTTCCTGTAGGTGGTGTGGTATATCTCTGAACGTCGACATTACACCACACTTCTACAAGACCCGTTGAGTTATTGTAAACTCGCTTATTCGGTATGTTGTATCCTAGAAAGATTCCTTCATCTGCCTTCTCGCTGAATTTTCCTTCTTGCGTCTTCTTCAGAAGTGTACATGGCGCGCCAAAGGGTTCAAGATACTCCAAATTCGGTTTGCGTCTTTGTAGTAGCTCATAACATGTCTTTCCGTGGCGCTTGACTATTAGGACTCGATTCAGTGTATAACATGCATTTGCTACTGCCTCATTCCAGAATTGGATAGGCAGTTTCGAGTCCGCCAGCATAGTCCGTGCAGTCTCTATCAAGCTCCTATTTTTCCTCTCAGCAACACCATTCATCTGAGGCGTGTATGCTGAAGTGAATTGATGAACAATTCCCTTTTCCTTGCAGTATGCCTCCATCCATTGATTCTTGAATTCGGTCCCGTTGTCTGAGCGTACTTGTCTAACCTTTAGCTTGTAGAGAGATTCCAGAGTGGTGACTAATTCCTTGAATGACTCAAATGTTTCTGATTTGGATTTCAGAAACATTACCCAAGTGAACCTTGAGTAGTCATCAGTGACCACAAAACAGTACAGATCGCCTGCAATGCTCCTTGTACTGACTGGACCAAACAGATCCATGTGAAGAAGTTCAAGAGGAAGTTCTATTGAATGAACTTTCTTTTCCTTATGAGACTTCTTTGTCTGTTTGCCTTTCTTGCAAGCTACACAAAAGTCAGGAAGTTGGAAGTTCTTGACATTTACTCCTCTCACTAAGTCCTTCTGAATCAAGTGATTCATCTTCCTTTGACTAATGTGTCCCATTCTCCTATGCCAGGAGATTGAGTCCTTCTCAGTAGCTTTAGATAGAAAGCACTGCACCTCATGATCCGTTGGAGCAGCTGTTGACAGATCCAAGACATATAGATCCTTATATCTTGAAGCAGTCATCAGAACTTGATCCTCTGGAATCATATAGTCTTTCTTCAGCACGTAACACTTGTTGTTGTCGAAGATGACTTTAAATCCTTTATCGCAGATTTGGGAAACAGAAAGCAAGTTATTTTGAAGTTGTTGAACGTAGTTCACCTTATCAAACTTAACTTTCTGATTTCCCACTTCTCCCTGTGCTGTGATGTATCCTCCCTTGTTTCCTGCAAAGGAAACATGCCCTCCTTTTATTTGTTTGACATTTGATAAAAGGGCTCTATTTCCTGTCATGTGCCTGGATGCTCCGCTGTCTATAATCCACGTGTTAGTCTCAGCGCTATACCGAACACCCTGCACATATCAAGTAAATGTATTAGTTTAGGTTAGGAACCCAAGCCTTTACTGTCTTGGGTTTCCCAGAGGCATCACACATCATAAACTCTACCCATTGACCTTTAGAAGGTGAGGGTAACTCAGATTCCTTCTTGTCATCAGTATCAGTCACACAGGTAGTCTTCTCTTTCCATAAGCCAGATTTGTGCAATGCCTGTTTATGATAAACAGTCGTCTGGCTTACAGGTTGGACTTTAGGTTCACTAGATCTTCTAGGTGGAGTTAGAGAACTCCTCTTAGAAGACCTAGGTCTAGAGTCCTGAAGATCAATCTTCTTCCTAGGTGTCTGATAGAAAGGACAATAGGAAGCAATATGTCCACATTCTCCACAGTTGTAGCACAATCTGCTATCAACCTTATAATTTGACTTTCTTTGTGGAGAAATGCGTGACACTTTAGTAACATCAATCACTTTAGGTTTTGACTCTTGCATGTTTGATGTTTTCTCTGGTTTAACAAATTTAACTGTTTTAACCTGTTTAACTTGTTCAACCTTTTGGTTAACTGGTTTTTGACTTGTAGCATGTGAAAAATTAACGTTTGAAGTCTTTTTGGGTTCTGATTTGACTCTGTTTGACCCTGACTTTAAGTTAACTTTTTCAAATTCATTTTCCAGATTAACACAAGGCAATTTACCCTTTGCCTTTGAAGTGGCCTCCTTTTGTTTCTGTCCAGATTCAGTAGATGAACATGATGTGTCTGGATCAGTAACAAGAGGAGTGGTCACCACATGATCCTTGATTGGGTTGTTGTTACTGGTTTAGACTTGGTGTTCATCAAGGTCTCAGGTGGTGGTGGAACCACTTTGTAGCCTAATCCCTCCCCATTATTTCTTTCTCTCACTAAGTGTTGAACTATGTGTGAAGAACTAGTCCAACTATGCAGTTTCTGTTTTAAGAATTAACTTCTACTTCTAGAACTGCCTTTTGTTTCTTAGTGTCCTCTAGGGAGTTTAGATAGTACCTAATGTCATTTGATTGATTAAAGGCAACTACTTCGGTTTCCCTAAGTTGTTTAGTCAATAGGTCTATCTTTTCTTTATAACTATGCTCATTTTGTTTTAGAACTCTATTGGCCTCAGTGCATAGTTGTAAGTCCTTTACTAAGTTATCATTGTGATCTAATAACCTAGCAAATTTTTCATCAATGCTATTCCTAAACATATCACAGTTAGAACAAGCATGATTATTAAACATTTGGTCAGTTGTACTTACCTGTGTTGTTTCAGAAGAGTTAGCCATCAACGCAGCATCAGACGTCTCTGGTTCTGGTGATTCTGACTTTTCTGAATCTGACTTGGAAGTTTCCTCCTTTGGTGTGTAACTGACTTCAGCTGCAGTTGTTTCTTCACTGTGTGACATTGCTATATCAACTGCTAAATCACCTTCACTCGCAGAATCATCATCAATATCTTCAACACTGGCAATGTTAGATTCTGGGGAGACAAATCTAAAACTCCAGTCCTGTCCTTCATCATCATGAGCAGTCAAGGCTTTTGGGTCCTTGTTTGATGAAGTAGAACTCGAGGCTTGCTTGTCTTGGCGAGTAAAGGATGAGAACGGGTTCCCATTACCCGTCTTCTTTGGCTTGACACATTCCCTCTTGAAGTGCCCTTTCTCTCCACAGTTGAAGCAGGTCACTTTGCTCTTGTCAAAACCAAATGTGGTATCCTTAGTAGCTATCAAATTTTGTCCTGTCTTCTTAACAAACTTCTTCGCCCTTCGGACAGCGCTAGCTAAGGCCCACATTATATCCATTCTTTCAAGCTCCATTTCATCTACCTGCTCGTAGTCTTCATCTGCCAAATGACAGTTTCCAATCTTCCCAGCCACAAGTCCATCATATGAATGAACTACTGCGGCGAGAAGATCCATATGCTCTCGTGCTACTTCTACAGTCACATTACCGAGGTTCTCGGTCTTCAATTTAGTAGCACTTGCTTCTGATCCAATATAATGGGTACATGATGACCCTGACGTGTCTGATCCAGAAGTAGAAGCATGTGAAGGACCTGACGAGCTAGACACAAATGCTGTCTGGAGAGGTGCTCCAGATGTCTTAGCTTGAGGCGTGGCATTGTATAAAGCTGGGTTTTGTGTATATGAAGACTTCTGTGCTCTATACTTCATCCTTAGTGCTTCTTCACGCAGTCTGAGAATAAAGTCATTTATATCCAGCTTTATAAGTATTCCATTCTGTCTAAGATTAGACACGAATGAAGCCCACTTATCAGGCAATCCATCTGCGAAGTTGCTTACTTTCTCTTCCATAGTTGTTTCCACTCCATGTGTATGCAACTCGCTCATCAAATGGTAGAATCTGTCTATGACTTCATCTAAACTCTCGTTACCAATCGATGAGAAGTTATCGAATTCCTTCTTTAACTCCTTTGCTTTGATTGCCTTTAACGATGCATTCCCATCATACCTTTTCTCTAGCTCATCCCACAGTTTCTTGGACTGCTTGTTCTCTGAGTACTGGTGGAATATATCTTTGGGGATCGACTGAGTTATCATCGCATAAACTCTTTTCTCAGCATTATACTTTACTTTCTGTGCGTCAGTCATCCCACTTAACGTTAATTTCACTCCATCTGCTCCCACCGGTGTACTATACCCAACCTCGATAGCTTCCCACAGATTAGGATCTACTCCATTGAGGTAGATCTCAAAACGTTGTTTCCAGTGAGGAAACTCATCTAAAGTCAAGAGCTTTGGTGGTTTATTGTGAATACCCACCTCACTCTCAAGCAGCAGCAGGTTCTGAATTCTTGAGTCCTTCCCCGCAGTAAAGGCTGACATCTGATCTTCCATGGTTAATAAACTTAGAGTCTAATCAAATCAACTTTAACTGATGCGACTGAAGGATGCGAATGGTCTTATCGTGCGTATGAACTCTGCGATTGGTTCAACCGTGCGACTGAACAGGGCGAATGGTTCAGTCGTGCGAATGAATCTGGTGCGTATGAGCTATGCGAACGAATGGTTCAGTCGGCCGAATGAGGGTGCGACTAGGTCCAGTCGTGCGAATGAACACTGCGAATGAGTCTAGTCGTGCGAATGAGTCACTCGTGCGACTGAAGCTGCTGTTTTGCGAAAATTTCTAGGTTTGACGGGTTTCAGCCGTAAAAATTCGAAATTTTGCAAGTCCAAATCGTCTAAGTCCGTAGAAACTGAACTTCAATGAGCAGGGAACGTCCAAGATCACTTTTGATGCAAAAGATTGCGTTTTTCGTGCAAAAACACAAACTTTTATGCAATCTTGATTGAATCAACACGAAATCAAGAGCCAAAGCTCTGATACCACTTGTTAGGACCTGGTATTTGAACGAAATACCAGTGATTGCGTGTTAAACCAACTCAAATAGTGCGGAATCCTATTTGATTGGCGATCCAATCAGTGAGAACACACGATGAATCAATCAAGAATTGATATCAACGTCAGAAATCGATTAGGAACCGATCTGATGTGTTCTATGAACTTGGAGAACGATTTGGGAGGCTTCTGGACGGCTAGGGTACGTCTGGAATCGTAATGGGATGAATGCTTACGTTTTCCCACGAATTGGGTCTATTTATAGGTTAGTATTGTTCAATCGTGCGACTGGGCCATAAGTATGGTTCAGTCGTGCGATTGAACCATGCGGTTGATTCATCCGCACGACTGAGTGTTCAGTCGTGCGATTGAGTCAATCTTATGTGTCAATCATACGACTGATCCAGTCTCCTGGTTCAGTCGTGCGATTGAGTCAATCGTATGAAGTTATTCATGCGTGTGGTCCATTCGCATGGGCCATTCGCATGAGAACTTCATTAAGTTAAGTTTGAATGTTCTATTTAATATAACTTAATGTGCACTCATTCAAACATTCATAAACCCAATCAATTCAATCACAACTCATTAATGAAATATTAAACATTACAAGTAACAACCAATTCATATCATTTCATTAATCGATTACCATTACATCATAATCAGACAGACAAGTTCATTACATTACAAATCATGATCTAGGGACATACATGTATCAACAGAAATGTTCCTTCAACAAACTTTAGTAGATTGGTACGAAACGGTTCGAGCACCTTATACATGTCACATGGAAGAAACCCAATAGATATCATCTTATATATTCTTAAGATGAAAAGCCACATTAATAGCCTCAAGATGCTTAACTGTCCTGTCTCAAAGTAGTTGGCCAAGGATTTGATCCTTGATTGCCTAACTAATGGTTTGAGACATTTATAATAAACTATAATATGAATGGGTGGGACAAGAGCATTGGTGAACTTCACGCAATGCTCAAAGCAACCGAGGCAGGGATGGGTAGAGAGGTTCTACCTATTCTCTCGATCAATGAGGGAGTCTATAATAAATGGCCAATCCCGATCCTAAGGCAATTATTGCCAAAGGAAAGGAATACATCAAAGCAAAGGTTAATGCGAAACCTCGAAAAGCCTAAGCTTATGAAGCCTAAGGTAACGAAGAACGTTCCATGCTTTGAGTATGGAGAGATAGGACAATGAAAAGGAATTGTCCCTCCTATCTCAAGGAGTTGAAAGACAAGAGGGATGTTGAGCAAACCTCAAATACAATTTCCATGATTCACACATTGTATTAAATGTCATTTCTTCAAACACATGGGTATTGGATACCGGATGTGAAACTCATTCTTGCAATTATTGCAAAGGGGTTCAAAAGAAATGTGCGCTTCAAGGAAGGAAACTCTATTTTGAGACTTTCAAATTGTTTGGAAGTTGTTCTCAAACCCTTTTGTATGCATCTAGTTTGACTAGGAACATAATTAAGGTTTCCTATTAAAACAATGTGATCATGATTTAAAGTTTGTAAATAATGGTATTAAGTTTTTTGGATGATATATTACATTTTAAGGACATACCTTTTAATGATATCCATGAATTGGTTCATGATAATTCGTCCTACAATGACTTATTATACACATTAAGCACCAAGAAACTTAAATGGGTTTAAGTTATTATTATCTTTGACATTATCGTATTAGTCACATAAACAGAATTGGATTCAAACACTTCAAAAGAATGGTCTTTTGGAAACAAATGAAAATGTTTCATTTGATAAGTGTGAACCAAAAGACTTATTAGGAATGATACATTTGGATGTATGTGGTCCTTTTAAGACAATGACAAAGATTGGTGATAGATACTTCATTACTTTTACCGACGATTACAGTCGCTATTATTGTGTGCACTTGATGACACATAAGTATAAGCTTTTGAAATGTTCAAAATCTTCAATAATGAAGTAGAATATCAACTCTACATAACTATCTGTGTTCTTCATTCTGATAAAGAAGAAACTAAACCCTATTTGGATATGGTTCAATTTATTATGGCTATGAGCTTACCATCTTTATCATTTTGGGTTTTCGCATTGCTCCTTAAGTCTCATATTTTGAATATGACCCGGACCAAGAAAGTGTGGATTAGTTGAATATCCTAGAGATTGTATAGGATACTGTTTCTTCGACTCAACAGAGCAAAACTATTTATTGCTCGAAAGGCTAAGTTCTTGGAAACCGAGTTCTTTATGGAAGGAATGACGTATAGAACTGTGGAACTTGATAAGGATCAAAATCCACAAGCCGGTACACTTTTGGTTGACACTAGCTACCAACAAGAGGTTGTTGATGATAATCAAGAGGTTGATAAATATACACAAAACGTTCACAAATCTGGTAGAGTTAGTATTCCATCTAAGTGATATGAATATTCCAAGAATGGATGCTATGTGGTTGACCCCTGTAGGCTAACCATATACCAAGATGCTATGTCCAATTTGGATTGGGACAAATGGCTAGAAGCCATGAACGTAAGGATGCAATCCATGTATAACAACCAAGTTTGAGAATTGGTTGACCCTCCACTTAACTCCAAACCGGTTGGATACAAGTGGGTTTTCAAGACGAAAATAGATATGCATGGAGACCTGAATACTTATAAATCAAAGACTTATAGCATAAGGTTTCCATCAAACTCAATTGGTTGATTATGATGAAGCTCTTGCGCCCGTGGCAATGCTAAAGTCGATTAGGATATCATGTGCCATAACTTCATATTTTGAATATGAGTTTTGGCAAATGGATGTCAAAACCGCTTTTCTTAATGAACATCTCGAAGAGACTATCCATATAGTTTAGCATGATGGTTTTGTCGATCCATGACATCCTAATAATGCATATAAGTTAAAGTGATCAATCTATGGATTGAAACAAGCATCGAGAAGGTTGTGTATATATATATGAAGGCTAGTGGGAGCATAATTGTATTCTTAGTGTTGTATGTTGATGACACACTACTATTTGGAAATAATATTCCAACCTTGGAAGGTGTTAAAACCTAGCTTGGAAGATGTTTTTCATATAAGATCTCGTTTAAGCCACCCATATTTTGGAATAAGGATCTATAAGGATAGATCGAGGTGGTTGATAGGGTTAAACCAAAGTGCATATATATTGATAAAATCTTGAAAAGGTTCAAGATGAAAAACTCTTAGAAAGGTATGGTACCTATTCAAGGAGGGACAGTGTTGACTACGTCTCAATGTCCAAGCTCATAGGATGAGCAAAATCAAATGAATGATATCCCATACGCATCTGCTATAGGGTCCATCATTTGTGTGATGATATGCACTAGACCGGACGAATCATGCTTATTAGGTATGACAAAGTAGACACCAATAGAAATAACCATCGGATGGCTCTTAAAAGTATATTGAAATACCTTAGTAGGACTAAGGATTTGTTTCTAATATACGGATCTATTGAAAAGGAGGTCGTTGTAAAGGGTTACACGGATGCAGGCTTCCAAAACTGATCGAGATGATTTTCGATCACAATCGGGGTATACTTCCATTATGAATGGAGAAGAAGTGTCCTTGAAAGGTTCAAAGCAAGACACGGTAGCATTGTTCACTACAAAAATCCGAATACATAGCCGCTTCATTGGCAGCTTGGGAAGCTGCATGGATAAATTTGTCCATTGCTTATCTAGGGGTGGTCTCTACCATTCAAGACCCCCTAGAAATCTTTGGTAATTACGTGGGTGGGATTGCTCAAATCAAGGAACCCCGTACTCATCAAAAGACTAAGCACCTTGAGCGGAGATTCAACATCATAAGGTATGGAGTTGAAAAGGGTAAAGATATGTATTCGTAAAGTTCATAAAGATCAAAACATTGCTGATCCACTAACGAAGCTCCTTGATAAGGGCAAAGTATGAGGGTCATACTTGTGCCTTAGGACTTCGATTTACTGGTGATAAGAATTGATCTGTTTAGCATATAAAACATGGAACAATTGTAATATTTAACTCTTTTATATATCTGAGTTATGTTCCCTTATAGCATGTTTACATCCATGAATAATTCTTTTATTCTAAATGTCCGTAGTCGGTCATATTTGTGGGAACAAATATGAATGTAAGACTATTATGAACTTGGATTGGTGGATATTCATAAGGCATGAATATAGAGCAATTGGTTGCTGCCAAGGTTCATAGATATTCGTGGGATACGAATATTGGACTGACCCGCGTCTCAAATCTTACTACATGGAATCTTATTGATTGATCATAAGTAAATTTGAGTAAAGGCGAATATCATTTGGTATCCTCTGACCTGAGATACATATTGGGTTTTGATATTCACCAAGTGTTATACCTTGAGCTAGTTCTTCGCTGATATGAAATAATGGTCAGTACATAAGGCTATGTTCAGGTATGACACAAGGTGATTGTGAGAAACGTATGTAGTCAAGATGGGATTTGTTCCTCTTATTCGTTGAGAGTATGATGTCTAAGGCCTGATTAAGTTAAATCAACAAGGAATGATCATTCTGTGTCCTTGGATTTAACATGACATCTGTAACAAAAGGATAAATGATTGATTCACCTAAATCATTTCAAGTTTGGAACTTGAAGGGGATGATGTTATTGAATGGCTTATAGTCATGCGTATTAAGGGTAGTAAACCGTTGTTAGGCGGTATTTACTGCTTGCATCAATCTTCTATGTATCTTGTGCAAGTGGGAGATTGTTGGATTCTTTATGCCCAAGACACATAGAACATTGATGTGGTTAGTACGTTATGATCCAAGTCGGGTCATACCCAATAACAAGCTTAGCAAACACCAATTAATATTTAATTGATGATATGATCATGCAATTAAATAAATACACCAATTTAGAAAATGGGTTTTCTAAATAAGTTGCATATGAGATTGAACAACTTATATGGATATTTTGTTCATGGATATTATTTGTAATGTTGTTTAATTTAGTTAAATAACATCAAATAATAAAAGTGTGTGTATGTTATATAATTAAAAGGTTAATTATATATATATATATATATCTTTATTAATCTTTAGTTTGACAAAAGATTAATATGTAAGGACCTATTGGGAAAATAACAAAAGTTGAACAACCCTAATATGGGGTTTCGGCCGCCCCCCCTTATGGTAGCCATTCCTTTTGTTTGTTTTGGTTCTCTCTTGAGTTTTTCTCTCCAAGAACACACACATACACTCCAATCTCTGATCTCTCTCATATATGCAAGAACCTCAAGGCACAAACCCCTCCCATCTAGAAGAATATCTCGGTTGTAATAGGGGTTTTAGCAGCCTTGATTTTGGCTGAAAATGGGTTGTCAGCAGCCTATTAGGTTCGGTTTTGGTGTTCAAATCCTAGCAAAGATGGTGTTTTCTTAGAGGCTTGTGGGTATGGACACTTGAGGACATCTACTTTGGTGTTTTGGCCATTCAAGAGCAGCCTTTTCTTCACCCAAATCACGTTTTTAGCAGCCCTTATGGAAGGTGTTTCATTCACATTTTCAGCAGCCTACAAAGGTAGTTTGTTGATGTTGTTTTGGTTGTTTCCTTCTCTTGATAGCTGGTTCAAACACATATGAATGATCCTTATGTTTTGGGTTTGTTGAAACAAAGTTATGAACTTTTAATTTTCTGATTACAACATGATATTAATCTATTATTCCGCTGCGTTTTCTCAGTTTAAATGGTTAAACTAGTTTGTTAAAGGTCAAACAAACCCAACACTTACCAGTGATTATTTGATCAATATCATGTTCATCAAAATCATCCAAGTCATCCACTTATCATAATCAAATTCTGAATCATTTTGATCTAATGATTCTGATTCAGAAGATTCAGTTTCACTCACCTCAGCTTTATCATTAATTTTAATTTGAGTTGAATCTTTTTCAAACTTAGTGCTAGGCACAAAATGATTTGACAGAGTGTTGGTCATTGTTGTAGGTAAAGATGTGTAATTATCATTTATAGGTGGTGCAACCGCATTATAACCCAACCCAGACCTTTTCTTTGATTCAATATGAGAATTTAGTAATTTCTCATATTGCTGAGATGATAATTGAAACTTCTAAAGTTTCACTTCAGTTGATGCATGATCAGCCATGGATTTTGTTAAGGAAGTGGTCAGATGCTCAACTTGGGCTTTTAGGCTATAATTTTCAGAAACAAATTTTTCTAAATCCTTTTGCAAAGAGTTAATTTTTATTTGATACAATTTATGTTCTCTAACATGGGATTCATTCAAAATCATTGTTTCTTTTACTTTGTCAGCCAACTGTTGAGCATGGACTCTATATCGTTCAACTTCCTCAACACATGTTGATGAACACAATCTTTCTTTTACCTCTTTTGCCATTGGTGGAACTGTTTGATCCATATGAGCCATCAATGCTTGATTCTCTTCCAAAACTTCCTTTTCATATACACTCCAGTCACACGTTCCATCTTGAAGTATGATCAGCCCTGACTCCTTTGAGTTGCTAGGTCCAGCTGATTCTTTGGTGGCTGGTGGGGATGCATTAATGAGTTGAGTTTGTTTATGCAGAGGCCTTTGAGAAGTTGATTGTTGATGAGCTTGAATCTGATGTTGTTGATGCTGCTGGTGTTGTCTCATCTCTGGATATAACTGTTGATTGCATTCTCTTGAGAAATGTCCATAGATATTGCATTTGTAGCATCTTACTTTTGATTTGTCAACGCCAATCTTTGATGTTTTGCTTGCTGAAGCCAAGTTCTTATTTCTCCTGAGATATTGCTTAGCTCTATAAGCAATCATGGCCATCTGCCATTGTACATCCATTTCTTCCACTACATCAGGAGGCAGTTCTTCTAAGTCTTGTTGGCAAATATTTTCTGAAGTTAGAGAGCTTCCCAGATAGGCTTGAAAACTGGAACTAAATGCTGCAAAGGCGGCTCTTTGTTCTTCAGAGTCCAATATCACAGTTATTGGTTCTGACTGATTTGCTGAAAGTGAAGACTTAGTTGTTGCTGTAGTTGTATTTTGTCTATCAGCAGTTCTTCCTTTATTCTTTTGGTGCTTGTCTTGAGATGATTTCTTTGAGGGTTTTGAAGCATAGAAGCTAACTTCCTCCTCATCATCACTCCTAGCACAAGAGTTATCACTTTCATTGTTTGAAATAAATGCACTTCCAACATTATTTGTTTCTTTGAAGTGATAGGGTGAGACATGAGTTCTCACACTCTTGTTTCTTGATTTTTCGTCCATTTCAAGAGCTTCCACTTTTGCAACCAGAGTATCTAAACCAGTTGCTTTCAGATCTATAGTGTTCTTGAACATGGACACAGTATGCTTCCAACTTTCTGGCAAAGTGTGGAGCATTTTCTTGTTTAGTTCCTCACTTGTATACTTCAACTCCAGAATATTCATCTCAGTGACCAACTACATGAATCTATGGAGTTGTTGAGGAATTGATTCACCCTCAATATGATGAAATGTTTCATTTTGTGACCTGAGGGTGTCTCTCCTTATACTTCTTATCTCATCACTCCCTTCGCAGAGAGTGTGAAGTATCTTCCACAAGGAGTGTGTTGTTTTATAGTTCTCACACCTGATTAATATCTCTTCAGGTAAATCCATACTAAGCAAACTGTATGCTTTTATATCAACTTTAACCTTTTTGACATCATCAGGTGATAGATCTTTGGTACTGATTGGTTGATTTTTGTCATTATAATCCGGCCCAAGAGTGGGTGGAATATAAGGACCTTCAGTGATGGATATCCATAAGTCAGAATCAGTATAGTTTACATGATTCCTGAACTTGATTTTCCACGACTTGAAGTCTGCTTTTGTTTCCAACTTCGGAGGTTGGTAAGATGAACCACTGAAGTTGCTCATGATGTTAATTGATGAAAATAATTAACAAGATCTGCTATTCAATCGATTTGAATATAGAAACAAGTTGTTTAAAACGATTGCAGTTAAATGAAATTAAAATCAATTAAACACAACTAACACTGATAGATCAATCGATCTAAATCAATGAGCACTTGGCTCTTATACCACCTGTGAATCCAAGGATCGTCAACAGGAATTATCAGTGTCAATTGATGTCAAGTCAACGTTTGCGGAATTAACGTTGATTTGGTTTAATTGTTTTAAACAACTTTAAATATCAATAAATGATCAAGAACACACGTAACAAAACACAATTAATGATTAATCAGTATTTTATTATAATATGTTAATGATTACAAAAGTATTGAATGAATGATATTAAAGAATGCTATGATGTGATGGCTGCTAGGGTTTGATTGAAAGACTTTGGTGATTGTCGTATTGCTGTTGCTGTTCTCGATCAATCAATCGTCTAACTCAATCGTGGTTGAATCGAAACCTAGGATCCATATATATAGACAGAGATGTTTCAGTTATAGGAAACACCAGATCTCTTGGGATTTGATTTGTTTCAGTTAAGGAATCATCGGATTTCTCGGGATTCGCATAACTGCCTTGTTGACTTGTTGACTTGTAACACTTGTGTTATGCAAGTGTTTGGACTCCGCAGGAACAGTGTCTTCAGTAGGAATTTGTTCTTCCGTAGATGATGTGTTCTTCCGAAGGAGTCTTGTTCTTCCGAAGGTAACTTGTTCTTTTGAAGGAAACTTATTCTTCCGAAGGAAACTTGTTCTTCCGAAGAAAACTTTTCTGGTTGTTCATCCGCAGAAGATCTTCAGATGTAGAATTACTTGTAAGAAATATATCTACGGAAGAACAAAATGTTCATCCGTAGATGTTTTTTACACTTGGTCAATTTCATAAATTGACCAATTATAATGTTTGTTCCTGCAACCATACATAAACCAACACATATATAAATGGGTTAACCTATATATTTAATGCATACACAATGATGAATTACAAAAATTCATTACAGATATTAATTCAAGTACTAAGCCTATACATAATGACTAGATCTACTGATTCTAGACCTAACACTATTCCTTTTCTCATGCGATCATACATCATACGTATACACAGATAATATCATTATTATCCTTCATTACATTTGTTAACTTTCGTTCATTTCATACGTTCGTTCTTCCGAGTGTGTCGCGACGACAGGGTCGCTCACCTCATTAGCAATCTCAATGATTGCACACTATCCGAGTCTGTTGCAACCATAGGGTTGCTCACCTCATTGCCAATCTCAACGATAGCACGCTATCCGAGTCTCTTGCAACAACAGGGTTGCTCACCTCATTGCAATATCAACAATAGCACGCTATCTGAGTCTCTTGCAACAATAGGGTTGCTCACCTCATGGGCAATCTCAACGATTGCACGCTATCCGAGTCTCTTGCAACAACAGAGTTGCTCACCTCATATATGTGCTTGCAAGCCTTTCCTTCGTTCATTCATCATTCAATAATGCATGCATTCTTACTTCATGTTCCTCTTTCATTATCTTTCACTTTACGTTACATAATACTTCATTCATTTATTAACACGATACGTAAAGCCACAAGAAAGATAAACATACATCATAATAAGGAACATATCATACACACTCATCATCATCATACAGGGCAACATCATAGACACATAACATGCATAAACATGCAACATCATCATCATCATCATGCCCTATTCGGGCGTATGGACACCCTTCAGTCGCATGGCCTCCATGCGACTGAATATCATGCAATTGGACTCATGCGGATGAACATCTATGAGAATGGACACCCAGTCATGCGTATGGACCTCATGCGGATGGAACTAATGCGAATGAGCACCTATGCAACTGACCTCATGCAAATGGACTCATGCGACTAAGCACCTATGCGACTGGACCCTCAGTCGTATGACTCCCCATGCGGCTGGACTCCCAATCGTACGAATGAAACCTTAGTCGTGCGAATGAACCCTCAATCGTGTGAATGAATCCCAATCGTGCGAATGAACCTCAATCGCCTCTCAATCGGTCGTATGGCCTCCATTCGGTCGCCTTGCCCTAGCTGATGCAGAAAGGAGTTCATCCCGAACCCAATCTGCCATTTTTAGCCTCCAAGCTCATCCAAACCCATTTTAAGCCTAAATCAACCATCTTAGACCTTAGGAATGCATACCACAACACCATACAAGCACACACAAGCCCAGAAACAAACTCTAAACGCATCACAAGCAACACACCCAAATGGGTCAAACACATACACATACAAAAACGGGTTTTCTATGCTTTCCAGCCCCAAAATCGTTTGAAAACAAGTAAAAGTGGGGTCCTAGAACTCACACAAACGAGCACAACGACAAGGGCTTCGATTTGACTCGCTCCTCAACGTTTTTGGCCACTCGAACCAACCTGAACCGACACTTTTTCCTCTTTTCTCTTCTTTCTCTCTTCTCTTCTTTCTTTGGCTGATTTGTGAGTGTGGGGGAGAGGGTAAGGGCTGCCCTCTCCCTTATATACTCCCACTCACCCGACTTTCTTTCGTTGGTGAGTTTGGTCCCTCGACTTTGGACGTTATTTCTTTTTTCCTTCCTTCGTCGGCTTCAAAATAATAAATAACCGGTGTTACAAGTCCACCCCCTTAAATAGGTTTGTCCCCGAAACCTGTTATTCTTCGAACAAACTTGGATAATGCTGTCTCATTTCTTCCCCAGTCTCCCACGTTGACTCGGATCCCTTCCTGTGCTTCCACCGTACACGCACAAGAGGAACCACTTTATTTCTCAGTCTTTTCTCTTTTCTATCGATGATTGCCACTGGTTGCTCCACGTAATTGAGCTTTCGTCTACTTCGATATCTTCAATGGAACAATCATATCTTCATCTGCCAAGTACTTCCTTAGATGAGATACATGGAATGTCGGGTGAATTCCACTTAACTCATCCGATAACTCCAGTCTATAGGCCACCTCTCCTACTCGAGCGATGATTCGGAAAGGGCCTATATACCTTGGGCTCAACTTACCCCGCTTTCGAAAGCAGATGATACCCTTCCAAGGTGAGACCTTCAACATAACCCGGTCACCAACCTGGAACTCAATCGGCCTGCGTCATTTATTAGCATACGACTTCTGTCTGTCTTTGGCTGCCTTCATGAAGGCTTTAATCTTCTCAAGCTTCTCAGTCGTAGCCTCGATTACCTCGACGCTCTCCAATTCCTTCTGACCAATATCACCCCAACAAACGGGTGTTCTGCATCTCCTACCGTATATCATCTCATATGGTGGCATACCAATGCTGGCGTGATAGCTGTTGTTGTATGAGAATTCGGCTAATGGTAGGTGGTCATCCCAACTTCCCCCAAAATCAATCACACATGCCCGAAGCATGTCTTCCAGTGTCTGAATGGTCCTTTCTGACTGACCATCAGTCTGGGGATGATAAGTCGTGCTAATATGTAACCTCGTCCCCACAGCGTCGTGGAATTTCTTCCAAAATTTAGATGTAAACCGGGTGTCACGATCAGACACAATAGACACCGGCACACCATGACGAGTTACAATTTCCCTGATGAATAGATCAGCCAACCTCTCAAATGAATATGTCTTGCGAATCGGTAGGAAGTGAGCACTCTTCATCAAACGGTCAACTATCACCCAAATGGCATCGTACCCTTTCGGGGTACGCGGCAGCTTCGTAATGAAATCCATGGTGATGTGCTCCCACTTCCATTCCGGTATATCCAAAGGTTGGATCTTCCCATACGGCTTTTGATGCTCGGCCTTCACCTGTAAGCAAGTAAGGCACTTACTCACATACTCCACCGCATCGCGCTTCATACCAGACCACCAATAATCCTTCTTCATGTCTTGGTACATTTTCGTGGCACCTGGGTGAAGGGAGTATCGAGTCTTGTGAGCTTCATCCATGATACCCCAAAACGAGGAATCCACACACGTCCAAATCGGGTTCTAACAACGAGTGTGTTTTCACCCAATTTGCCAACCAGACCTCTCATTCTTTCAGAGTTAAGATGATCTTCTTTCAGTGCCTCATCTTGAAACTCTTTGACTTGCTTCATTACATCAGAGGTCATGATCAGTTGATATGCTTTCCCCGAATCGGCTCGAGCCTCTCTTTCCGGCTAAGGGCATCAGCCACCACATTGGCCTTGCCCGGATGGTAGTGGATCTCACAATCATAACTTTATAAGTTCCAACCACCGTCTCTGCCTCATGTTCAGATCCTTCTGCTCGAAGAGTACTTCAGGCTCTTGTGGTCAGTGAATCTGGTGCACTTCGTCCCGTAAAGATAGTGCCTCCAAATCTTTAATGCAAAGACCACGGCTGCTAGCTCCAAGTCATGAGTGGGGTAATTGACCTCATGAACCTTTAACCGTCAGGATGCATAGGCTATGACCTTTTTTCTGTGCATTAACACACGCCCCAACCCCGAGTAGGAAGCATCAGAATAAACCACCAGATCTTCACTTCTATCGGGTAATGACAGAACTGGAGCTTGAGTCAACCTCGCCTTCAGTTCCTCGAACGCCTTCTCTTGAGCTTGACCCCATACGAACTTCACATCTTTTCGGGTCAACTTAGTTAGTGGAGAAGCAATCTTAGAGAAGTCTTGGATAAATCTTCTATAGTAGCCCGCCAAACCCAAGAAACTACGAATCTCGGATGGCGTCTTTGGTGACATCCATTGCATAACCGCCTCCACTTTCGCCGGGTCCACCATAATCCCGTCGGGATTTACCAGATGACCCAATAACTAAACTTCGCGCAACCAGAACGCGCACTTGGAGAATTTAGCATACAACTTCTCCCTCCTCAGCGTCTCCAGAACCTCCCGAATATGACCGGCATGCTCAATCTCGCTCCTCGAATAAATCAGGATATCATCAATAAACACAATCACTGATTTATCAAGCATATGCCGACACACACGGTTCATCAAATCCATAAAAGCAGCTGGCGCATTGGTCAAACCAAAGGACATGACAAGAAAGTCGTAGTGACCATAGCGCGTACGGAAAGCTGTTTTAGGAACATCCTGCTCTTTCACCTTCAGCTGATGGTAACCAGATCGAAGATCTATCCTTGAAAACCAATTGGCACCTTGGAGCTGATCGAACAGATCATCTATTCTCGGTAAGGGGTATCGGTTCTTCACCGTCAACTTGTTCAGCTCGCGGTAGTCAATGCATATCGTCATACTATCGTCCTTCTTCTTTACAAATAGGACGGGGCACCCCAAGGAGAGATACTCGGTCTAATGAACCCCTTATCAAGTGGCTCTTGCAACTGCTCCATCAACTCTTTCATCTCTGTCGGAGCCAACCGATACGGTGCCTTGGCAACAGGTTGGGCACTCGGTATTAGATCAATCTGAAACTCGATCTCTCTGTCAGGTGGCACTCCTGATAAGTCTTCTGGGAACACGTCTGGAAAGTCACACACAACCGGTACATCGGCTAGTTATGGTGTTGGCGTATCCACATCCTTTACATAGGCCAAGTAAGCGCTACTTCCACGCCTCATACACTTTCCCGCCACCGCCATCGAGATCACTTTCGGAATCGTAGTAACCCGATCACCATAAACCATCACTGAACTACCGTCAGGTGCTGTTAAACGAATCATCTTCTTGCGACACACAATATTCGCCTCGAAGTCCGCCAACCAATCCATCCCAAGAACCAAATCGAAACCACCTAAGGTCATCACAAACGGTCTAACAGGAAACTTATGACCCTCTTGCTCCACATCACAGTTCTCTATCATCTCAGAAATCCTGGTAGACTTACCTATGGCAGTTTCTACATCAAAGGGCGCATCAACATGTCTACTACTAACAAGCAGCTTAGCACAGAAAGCAGCAGAAATAAAACTTTTACTGGCACCCGAATCAAGTAACACAGAAGCTAAAGTTTGGTTCACCAGAATCGTACCGGACACGACATCAGGGTCCGTCCAAGCTTCCTCTTGTGTCATGGTGAATGCCCTGGCGCTCGCCCTCGGTCCTTCACCTCCTGTCTTCTTCGCCCCGGAGCTCTCAGCCCTCGACCTCTTACAATCCTTACTCATATGACCCTCTTCACCACAGTTATAGCACCGGACTATACGACAGTCCTTTGCTATGTGCCCCGCCTTCCCACATTTGAAGCACAAGTTCGACCCAAATCTGCATTCCCCACAATGCTCCCTTCCACACTTGCCACACCTTTTTGATGTCGCACTCGATGTGACCACACGGCGGTCATCCACCCGTGCCTTCTTATTACCCGTCGAGGCATCACCCCGACCAAACCTCTTCCCCTGCCAGTTTCAATCATCACCGCCCTTCTTGCCACCTTCAGTCACCACCATTGTTCTCTCATCATACAGTCTCCCTGCCAAATCCACCGCTGACATAAACGTGCTCGGTCGGGCAGCGATCATGTGCCTGCGAATATCCGCTGGCAAACCCTGAATGTATCTTTTAATCTTCCATGACAAAGGTGTCACCTTATCCGGCACCAGACGCGCCATCTCGTTGAATTTTGTGGTGTACTGCTAGTGTGTCATGGTTCCCGCCTCCAGTTGCAAGAACTCCCTTTCGACCTTGTCCATTTCCTGATGAGGACAAACCTCCTCAATCACCAACTTTTTCAGCTCAGACCATCCCATCCTCCCAATGGCCCTGCTACCCTCGGCTTGGACAATGTTGTCCCACCAACACAGAGCCGAATCCACAAAAGAGTGGGTAGCGAACTTCACCTTCTGGTCTTCCCGGCATTCGCTGATATCAAGTACAGCCTCCATTTCCTTCACCCTCCAGTGAGCAGCAGCAGTATTGCCATTTCCATCAAAAGTTGGGGGCTTGCATCTCATAAACGCCCCGTAGTTACAGCCTCGTACCACCTCTTGCACGGGCTCATCTTCTTCCTCTTCCTCATTATCAGAGAAAATCGTTTCAGGCTCCGGTTGCTCCCGCTCCCCCGAGGCCCTGTTTCTCTCCTTTCTTTCTCCTTCTTTCACATCCTTGATGACTTCGGTCACCACAGACGGTAAGATTGTCTGCATGACCTGATGTACTTCTTCAACAACAGCCTCCTTTACCGAGGCCCTCAAGTTTGCACTCTCATCCCCAGCCTCTGGATGAGGGGTCTCAGGTTCTTCAGGAACCACCTTCTCCACTCTAGGCCTTCCTCTTTTAGGTCGCAAGTCAGCATCAGGCCCACCACGACCTCCACCCCTAGAAGCTTTAGAGGATCTACCACCAGCCATTCTCTATATCACACTGAAAGATTCAAACACCAACACGGTCATTCAAGGAAACAGCTCAGTTTATGTCAAGTATAGTAAGTCCCTAATTACAGTGGCCAGTTGTGATTAACCACTTACTTTACTCTTCATACCCTAAGCATATCATGTCCTCACTACATCACTATTTAAATCTACATACAACACATAACCACATACCATGCACACATAAAACCGGTTAACTTTACGAAAATACCTGATGGCACGCGGCTACTCAGATTGGCATCTCATTCCCTTTCCGTCCCATTCTCTGTTTAAGTTAAGGTTTATTTTGAAAATTTACCCATTTCACTTAAACTTTGGCTCTCATACCAACTTGTAAGGCCCCGTTCCTGGGGCGCCTACAGTTAGTCATTCATCGCACATATAACAAATAATTACATTTAACTTTCATTAAACATTGCAGCGGAATTATCAAAATAAACATCTCATTATGTTATAAAAGCTTTTGCCAAATAATACATCGTTAATCAGTTACAAAATATATTGTTGCATTACATCACAAAAGCCCTATACAAATGGATGCCATCAAAAAGAGCTGAGTAGCCTCGCAGCGCCATCCTCGGCAACCTTACCTGCCAACTCGAAACATATAAAAAGTCAGCGTTTCTGAGTGAGTTCTAGTTTTATAATAAAACATACTTTACTTTCATTAGAACTATTCCTTTTTTCATGCGATCATACATCATACGTATACACAGATAATATCATTATTATCTTTCATTACATTCGTTAACTTTCGTTCATTTCATACTTTCGTTCCTCCGAGTCTGTCGCGACAACAGGGTTGCTCACCTCATTAGCAATCTCAACGATTGCACACTATCCGAGTCTGTTGCAACCATAGGGTTGCTCACCTCATTGCCAATCTCAATGATAGGATGTTATCCGAGTCTCTTGCAACAACAGGGTTGCTCACCTCATGGCAATATCAACAATAGCACGCTATCCAAGCCTCTAGCAACAACAGGGTTGCTCCCCTCATGGGCAATCTCAACGATTGCACGCTATCCAAGTCTCTTGAAACAACAGAGTTGCTCACCTCATATATGTGCTTGCAAGCCTTTCCTTCGTTCATTCATCATTCAATAATGCATGCATTCTTACTTCATGTTCCTCTTTCATTATCTTTCACTTTAAGTTACATAATACTTCATTCATTCATTAAAAAGACACGTAAAGCCACAAGAAAGATAAACATACATCATAATAAGGAACATATCATACACAGTCATCATCATCATACAGGGCAACATCATACACACATAACATGCATAAACATGCAACATCATCATCATCATGCCAAACATACTTTCTATGGTCATAAGAGTCATCTTACATGCTCTTATGGGAACTTTTACGTCAAAACTTACATCTGCACTTTCCCCCGAAAGTCAGAAGTCGAACTACACTTTCCTTCGAGTGCAACATCCCTATTCGGGCGTATGGACACCCTTCAGTCGCATGGCCTCCATGTGACTGAACATCATGCGATTGGACTCATGCGGATGAACATCTATGCGAATGGACACCCAGTCATGCGTATGGACCTCATGCGGATGGAACTAATGCGAATGAGCACCTATGCGACTAACCTCATGCCAATGGACTCATGCGACTAAGCACCTATGCGACTGGACCCTCAGTCGTATGACTCCCCATGCGGCTGGACTCCCAATCGTACGAATGAAACCTTAGTCATGCGAATGAACCCTCAATCGTGCGAATGAATCCCAATCGTGCGAATGAACCTCAATCGCCTCTCAATCGGCCGTATGGCCTCCATTCGGTCGCCTAGCCCTAGCTAATGCAGAAAGGAGTTCATCCCGAACCCAATCTGCCATTTTCAGCCTCCAAGCTCATCCAAACCCATTCTAAGCCTAAATCAACCATCTTAGACCTTAGGAATGCATACCACAACACCATACAAGCACACACAAGCCCAGAAACAAACTTTAAACGCATCACAAGCAATACACCCAAATGGATCAAACACATACACATACAAAAACGGGTTTTCTATGCTTTCCAGCCCCAAAATCATTTGAAAACAAGTAAAAGTGGGGTCCTAGAACTCACACAAACGAGCACAACGACAAGGGCTTCGATTTGACTCGCTCCTCAACGATTTTGGCCACTCGAACCAACCCGAACCGACACTTTTTCCTCTTTTCTCTTCTTTTTCTCTTCTCTTCTTTCTTTGGCTAATTTGTGAGTGTGGGGGAGAGGGTAAGGGCTGCCCTCTCCCTTATATACTCCCACTCACCCGAGTTTCTTTCGTTGGCGAGTTTGGTCCCTTGACTTTGGACTTTATTTCTTTTTTTCTTCCTTCATCGGCTTCAAAATAATAAATAACCGGGTGTTACATAACCTTTTGATCAAATACTCTTGAAAGAACTCTTGAAAAGATGAAAGAAAAATGGAAAATAAGGTGAAAATGGAAGTGGATACGAACTTTGCAGGCAATGAGCTTGGTTTCTAACATGAAAAATTGATGGGGAACAAGACAAAAGGCTGACAAAAGTCAAGTGGTGTCATTCCTTGTCGAGCACGGGGGCATGCCTCCTTAGGCACGGGGGCGTGCTCATGTTATGTGGTTCGGTTTCAGTCTTTTGTTGTTCCGTTTTTTAGTTTCGCGTGTTACGTAATTTTCCCGGTTAAGTTTTATCACTTCCAAATCATCAGAAAAGATACAAAAATAGTCCTACAGTTAAATAACACAAGCCAAAACTGAAAATTACATTTCCTAAGGTCCTACGATTACACAATACGTTAAACCCCGAGAATCTGAAACGGCAAAACCAGACTTTTTAACGCGCATCAACGCACTTAACACATCATGGAATGCTTCTAAAAGAAGCCTCCACACATTTCGTGTGGACGGTTCGGGATGGGATAGTCAGAAGTGTGGTTGCTTAGTTCCGCAAGCTGACGGTTAATGCAAACAAGTTCCTCGCCTATCTCTTGAACTTTTTGGATAAGTTCAGCTAAGCGTTGGGACGCAAAGAGGTTCATTTCAGTCATTTGCTTGATAAGTTCATGTAGCTTGAAGAAATATTCTTGAGTCGTTGGCTCTCGCGTTTCAGAACGCGGTTTCTTCGCAGGATTCCAGTTTGAACTTCCGTGACTTGATTCTTTCATTTCTTCAGACGTTTTTAAGCAGGAATGGGTGTGATGAAAGAATGGAACAAGTGTGCTATTTATATACAGGTCGTGGAAAGTGAACACGGGGGCGTGCGTGGCTAGGCACGGCCCCGTGCTTGTCAGAGTTCGTCTTAAATTCAACTTGCAACGTTCCAGAGTCGTTAGCGGAGATCGTGGAAAAATTTGTCAGAGACACGAGGGCGTGCTTCATGAGGCACGACCCTTTGCTTGTGCTTGTGAGGTCCTAAAAATTGTTAAAAAATTAAGAAAAATTTATGTACATGTTTCGCGTTTAAGTTTCGGGTCTTCGGCACGACCATTCCCCACACTTAGTTTTCGTCGGGGTGGAGGTGTAATTCCTCTGAGGGAATCTTGGTTGGTCCATCGTTATACGGTTTCAAACGGTGACCATTCACTTTGAAACTTAAACCTTCGTGGTTATAAATTTCAATGGCACCATTCAGAAACACGTTTTTGATCGTATAAGGTCCAGACCAACGTGATTTCAGTTTTCCGGGAAACAAACGTAAACGAGAGTTATACAGTAAGAAACGTTCTCCCACATGAAATCGTTTTGGGTTCTTTAATCGAGCGTCATGGAATTTCCTTGTCTTTTCTTTGTAAACCCTAGCGTTTTCGTATGCTTGTTCTCCAAATTCCTCCAATTCGTGAATTTGTAGGAATCGATTCTTTCCTGCAAGGTCTTGGTCCAGGTTTGCTGCTTTAAGTGCCCAAAAGGCCTTGTGCTCTAGTTCCATAGGTAGATGACACAACTTTCCATAGACTAGTTTGAACGGTGTTGTGCCGATTGGAGTCTTATAGGCTGTTCGAAAAGCCCATAGTGCATCATCTAACTTGGTAGACCAGTCCTTGTGGTTTTGACCTACAGTTTTCTCAGGGATTCGTTTGATGCCTCGGTTAGTGACTTCGGCTTGCCCACTCGCTTGTGGATGGTAAGCTGTTGTAAAGCGATGGTGTACTCCATAACGCGCCATTGCTCTTTCGAGCTGGTTGTTACAGAAATGAGTTCCTCGGTCACTAATTAGAGCTTTGGGTGCACCAAAACGAGAGAATAGTTTCTTAAGGAATCTGAAAACATTTCTGGCATCATTAGTAGGTAGGGCTTGAGCTTCAGCCCATTTTGAAACGTAATCGACTGCTACCAAGATGTAACGATTGCCAAATGACACCGGGAATGGCCCCATGAAATCAATAACCCATATATCAAATACCTCGCATACTTGAACTGGTTTCTGAGGCATCTCATCCCGTGTTGAGATATTGGTTGCTCTTTGACATGCTTCACAGGTGCGTACCATGTTATGAGCATCTTTGAAGATCGTGGGCTAGTAAAATCCAGAGTCAAATACTTTCTTGCCTGCTAAGGTTGCTCCATGGTGTCGTCCTGTGGGTCCTTCATGACAATGCCTTAGGATTTGTTCTGCTTCACTTCTGTATACGCATCTTCGATTGAGTTGGTCTGCATCGATTCTGAACAGATACGGGTCCTCCCAATAGTAATGTTTGATATCAGTAAAAAAATTTCTTCTTTTGCTGATAAGTCATTCCTTTGAGAAGGATTCCGCTTGCTAAGTAATTTGCAAAATTGGCGAACCAAGGATGTTCATCGATTGAGGATTGAATGTGCATAAGGAATTAGTGAGAAAAATTGTCGTTTATTGTGGCTTCCTCAGTTTGTGAAGGACTTGAATGCTCAAGACGCGAGAGATGATCGGCTGCTAGATTTTCCGCTCCTTTCTTATCACGAATTTCGATGTCAAATTCTTGAGCAGAAGTATCCAATGAATCAATCTCGGCTTTGCATCTTGTTTGTTGAACAAATAACGAAGGGCTTCATGATCGGTGTAAACAATTGTTTTTGAAAGGATTAGATACATGCGGAATTTGTCAAATGCAAAAACTACCGCAAGAAGTTCTTTTTCGGTGGTGGTGTTGTTTTCTTGTGCGTCGTTTAGGGTTTTGCTCGCATAATGAATTGGGTGAAATTGCTTGTCTTTCCTTTGTCCTAATAAGGCTCCTACCGCGAAATCGCTTGCATCGCACATGAGTTCAAATGGTAGCGTCCAATCTGGGGAAACCATGATTAGAGCGGTTACCAGTGTCTCCTTAAGCAATTTGAATGCACTAATGCATTCGTCAGAAAATACGAATTGAGCGTCTTTCTCAAGAAGTTGAATCATTGGTCGAGCGATTTTTGAGAAATCTTTGATGAAACGACGGTAGAATCCTGCATGACCTAGGAAACTTTTGATATCTTTCACGGTTGTGGGATGTGGAAGTTTAGAAATAGTGTCGACTTTGGCTTGATCGACTTCAAGCCCTGCTCGAGAGATTTTGTGTCCTAACATTATTCCTTCCGTAACCATGAAGTGGCACTTTTCCCAATTTAAAACAAGGTTAGAATCTTCACATCTAACCAGCATCTTTTCCAGATTTTCAAGACATTACTCGAATGAGTTTTCAAAGATGGAGAAATCATCCATGAAAACTTCCATTGAGTGTTCAACCATGTCATGAAAAATTGCTACCATGCATATTTGAAATGTAGCAGGAGCATTACACAATCCAAAGGGCATTCGCCTATAAGCAAATGTGCCATATGGACAGGTGAATATCGTCTTCTCTTGATCTTCGGGAGCAATAGGAATTTGAAAATAACCTCAGAAACCATCCAGGAAACAATAGAACATTTTTCCAGATAATCTCTCAAGCATTTGGTCGATGAAAGTAAGAGGGAAGTGATCTTTCCTTGTGGCGTCATTGAGTTTGCGATAGTCTATGCAAACTCTCCATCCTGTAACCGTACAAGTGGAATAAGCTCATTCATCTCTTTAGTTACAACAGTCATTCCTCCTTTCTTTGGAACAACTTGGACGGGACTGACCCAAGGCGAATCAGAAATAGGGTAAATCAAACCGGCATCTAGCAGTTTGATTACTTCTTTCTTCACCACCTCTTGCATGCTCTGGTTTAAACGTCTTTGAGTTTGAATGACGGATTTTAAGTTCTCCTCCATCAATATTTTATGAGTGCAAAAGGATGGATTGATTCCCTTGATGTCCATGATTTTCCATGCAATTGCTCGTTTGTGTGCCTTAAGCACATTGAGCAACTTGTTCTTCTCATCAATTGATAAGGCGGATGAGATTATGACAGGAAGTTGAGATGTGTTTTCAAGAAAAGCATATTCGAGATGAGATGGAAGTTCTTTGAGCTCTAAAACTGGAGGGTCTTCGATAGAAGATTTGGCTTTCGGTTCTAGATCTTGCTCAATGATCTCAAATGCTTCTTGATGAAATGATGTTTCATCAACTTCAAGTTCTGGAAAGATTTGGTTCTCACAGATGTGTTCGGTGATTTGGACCTCTATTGATTGAGTGTTGCAAGCTTCATTTTGAAGAGTTTTCTTCAAATGACAGCTTATGATCGAATCGCAAGCATCAACATAATAGTGTGAGTCATCATGATGTTGAGGGTGTTTCATGGATTGGCCTATATCGAAAGTCACTTCCTCCTCGACTACTCGAAGCGTGAGTTTGCCTGTACAAACATCAATGAGGGCTCAACCAGTTGCTAAGAAAGGTCGACCTAGGATAAGAGGAACATTTTTATCATCATCCATGTCAAGGATCACAAAATCGACGGGAAATACGAATTTGTCGATTTTAACTAAGAGATTTTCAACGATGTCCCTCGGATATTTGACAGAACGGTCAGCTAACTGAATGCTCATACGGGTAGGTCTAGGTTCACCTAAGTTTAATTTTTCAAAAACCGCATAAGGCATAAGGTTAATGCTTGCACCTAAATAAGATAACGCGTTACTGACAGAAAGATTTCCTATTAGGCAAGGTATGGTAAAACTTCCTGGATCAGTCATCTTTTTGAGGTAGTTTGTTTTGAAGAACTGCAGAGCATTCCTCATTCAAAACCACGTGTGATAACTCTTCCTGTTTCTTTTTGTTCGACAAGACACCTTTTAGAAACTTAGCGTAGTTTGCCATTTGTGCTAAGGCTTCCACCAAGGGCATATTGATGTGGAGTTGTTTGAACAACCCAAGGAATTTGCCATATTGTGCCTCCATTCTTTGTTGTCTCAAACGACCTGGATATGGAGGTGGTGGAACGTAGGGTGGTGGTGGAATGTACTTCTTGGCTGGTTCTTCAATAACAACAGGTTCGTTCTGCTTATCACTCGCATTACTTGGAGTTTCAGTTTCTACTTCTTTAAGGATGGGTTGTAATGCGAGTGCATCACCTTGAGTGGTTCTGCCACTCCTGGTGGTGATGGCTTTGTTTTGAGCATTAGGGTTTGTCACGGTGTTGCTGGGCAAAGCTCCTTGAGGTCTTTCAGATAGTTGTTGTGTTATCTGACCTACTTGGTGCTCTATGGTTTGCAATGATGCTTTGTTGCTTTTGATGTCAGCTTCATTTCTTTGGAACCTCTCTTCATTTCTTCGATCAGATTTCAGGATGTACTCGTATGTGGCTTGTGTGGTTAACAACAACTGCTGTAATAAGTCTTCCATTGATGATGCTCAACGGTCTTGGTTACTACTGCTTGGACCTTGGTATGGTGGTTTCTGTTGTTGGTAAGGTGGCCTTCGGTTGAATCTAGATGATTGTTGGTTATTACCAGCATCTCTGTAATTTGAGTTGCTTCTCCAATTTGAGTTGTTGTTGTATGAGTTGTTTGGGCCTCCTACATAGTCAACATCTTCAACCATCATAATGCCTTGTGGGCATTCGTTGGTCTTGTGTGAATTTCCACATGTGTTGCATCGTGTTGGAGTTCTCTTTAGTTCGCTTTGCAATTGTTCGAATCGTTTGGTTAGAGCTTCTAATTGAGCTGCAATTAGGGTTTTAGAGTCTACTTGATGAATACCTTTAGAAATGGGTTTGGTACTTAAGGGATTGTAAGCAAAGCTCTTCTTAGCTGCTCTTTCTAAGGCTTGGTATGCTTCTGTTGGCATGACACTTTCGAAATCTCCTCCCGAACTTTGGTCTACCGCTTCCTTGTGGGTTTCGCTGATTGCATCGTAAAAGGTTTGACACTACAGCCACAGATCAAGTCCGTGATGTGGGCATCTCCGAAGGAGACTTTTATATCTCTCCCATGCTATGTGTAATGATTCATCATCGTCTTGGCGAAAGCTTGTGATGCTACTTCTCAGTTTGGCAGTGCGATCGGGTGGAAAGTATTTCAAAAGGAATTGTTCAGCCATTTCCGCCCATGTGGTGATGGAACCAGGCAGAAGTGAATCAAGCGAGTCGATGGCTCGACCTCGAAGTGAAAATGGAAAAAGTCTTAGTCAAATGGCGTCGTCTGAACAGTTATTGATTTTGAAGGTAGCACAAATACGAAAGAATCGTGAGATGTGAGCATTAGGATCTTTGTCTTGTAACCCATGGAACTGAACACAGTTTTCTACGAGTTGGATAATACTAGACTTAATCTCGAAATTGTTGGCCGCTATTGCTGGTTGGACAACACTAGACTCCTAACCATCTATTGACGGTGTGGTATAGTGTGTCATCTTCATTTCCTCGTCTTGGTTAGCCATGTCTTCTTCGGATGGTGTACCTTCCGAAATGTCTTCTTCAATGATTGGTGCTGCTTGTTGTGGTCTTTCACGCAATCTTTGACGGAAAAGTCGTTCGGGTTCCAAAAGAGGCGAAACAAGATCAGGACTAGACGAGTCGGACATACACTAACTTAAGGAAGCATAAACTAACTAAGGCTTAAAATGAATCAGGCAAATGTAGCTACACTAACTAAGGCAAACTATCTAACAAAAATAAAATAAAGTTTGAACAAAAATATACTAACAAGATATATGCAAGATAGTCAAAAATTTGGTTTGTTTCTCAAACTGCCGTGTGTCCCTGGCAACGGCGCCAAAATCTTGATGGGTGCGGATAGTATATATATTTTGATAAATATTCTTCGCACAGATTAAGTTTTAATAGGTCTTTACTAATACTAAACCACACACACAAAAGGCATGTGTACCTGTCGTATGGTAATATAGTGTTGGTAAGAACCGAGTATCAATCCGTGGACACACCTAGCCTACTCAACAAACTTGACGTTTGACTATCAGATTTGGTTTTTGTTAAAAAAATAATACGTTGCATTGGAAATATTTTTAGGGTTTAGAAACAATAATAAAAATAAAGTAAACTAAGATTTGAAGCGTTTGGATTTAAAACCAAGGAATAAAAGTTATCATCCTAATTAGACTACACTTATGTAACCGTGATAAATTGGTGGTGTGATTTAAAGATATTGTTAATGTAATTATGTTAATGTTTATAAAGATGAGCTGGCGTGATTTCTCGTCTATCCTGCTCCGTAGTGACTTGGATCACGTCAGGTTGAGTTTTACTGCTTAGATCATTTCCCTAGTAATGTAGGTAAATCTTTTGTGACCTATTTGACATACGATTTCTGAAAACATAACTTAATGTTAAAAAGAGAGTTGATCAAGTTCCTTCCTAACATACCATTAATTTTAGAAAACCATAACAATTATTGAAGATTTCTCAAACTAATAAAAGAGAACCCGCAAATGATCAGAAAGTTAAGGTGATATGATTTCTAATAACCATTTCTAGTTCATTAGCCATGGATTTATTATGAAGACCGGTTTTGCAAATAAAAGTTAATCATATGTTTTTCAACCTTGTATGACAATCACAATCACAAACCATAAATTTATAACTTCCAGTTCAAATGTAGATGCTACCCATCAATAGTTTTCCCAAGATCACCATAACATTAACATAATATTTATCACACCATTAGTTCATCACAAATTACATAAGTTTCATCCGATTAGGATGATAAAAAGAGTTTAGCTCATAATGAGCTTGAACATAACAACAGATAACAAAGAAGATAGATATGAAATCATCGGTGAATGGAACAATCAAACCGATAATCCACAATGGATGTTGTTTAGACAATCCCAAGCTTCTTCCAAGTGTTGTATGCACTTCCCGAGCCTCCAATTGACCTTCAAGTCTTGATTCCCGAGAGAATTCTGCAGAGTAACTCTCCCACCAAAGCTTACCAAAAATGGTGAACATAGGCTTCTATTTATAGGCTTTCTAGAGTGTTTAAGAACGGATCCATGCCTAAAAGGCACGGCCCCGTGCTAGTACAATGCTTACGAAAGTTGGTCGGGTCGTCATGCAGGTTGTGTCGGGCACGGCCCCGTGCTTGATGGGGCACGGCACCGTGCTTGATGGGGCACGGCCCCGTGTTGGAGGTGGGGCACGACCCCGTGGTTTCTTTTAGGGGACAGTATTTTTTGTCCTGTCAGATGTCCAAACATGGGGTGTGTTAATTTAGCACGGGGGTGTGTTTCTGGCAAGGCATGGGGGTGTGCTTAATGAGGCACGACCCCATGGTTGGACTCCAAAGCTCGGATTACTTCAATTTCTTGTTAAATATGCTTCTTTTGTCCATCTTGCCCTTTTAAACACCTGAAAACACAATTTAACATTTATAAGTACATTTTCATCATTTTAAGGGAGATATCAAGGAATAATTGATGTGCTTTTGATAAGATTTTTATGTATAATTTGGAGCACATTATCTATTATTTGTAATTGATATTGAAAGATTCAACAACTCATTTGTACTGCAAATCGATCAAATGGACCAACAACATGGTATCAGAGCCTAAGTGCTCATGATTTGTTGAGTTTTTGGTTGTTTTTGTTCAATATCAAGTTTTCATCAATTTCAGATCAAATTCTAGTGTATTTGATATAGAATTTGCTTGAATATTGTTTTTTTTGGTTGGAGAAGCTCTGTTAATCATCAGATCTCAAATCTATTGAGTTTTTTATGATTTCAGATTGATTTCATGTTGAAAAAGGTTTTCAGCTTCATCCGGCGAAATGACTGATTCATCCAGCGAAACTGTTTGATCTTCCAGCGAAACTACATGTGTTATCCTCTTTGAAGTTGTTTTCTGCTGTCCTGCGAAACTAGTTTCATTGAACGAAAGTTCAATAGTGTTTGTGGGTGATTTACAAGAGAAATTGTTGTAGAAAGTACCATTGAACGAAAGTTCAAGCTTGTTTCGTGCGAAAATGTTGGCGAAACTAAGCAATTTCAGGCATTTGGCTAGCGAAACTGTTGCCGAAATTGCTTGTGAAACTAAGGCGACCCAGCGAAACTAGTTTTTCTCTGCGAATTTACCAATTTCCAGCGAAACTATTTCATTCCCAGCGAAACTAGTATGTCAAAAATGACTTCCCTCACCCTTGCTGATCTTGAAATTATAGCTCCCAATAGACCTCTGAGACTCTTAAACGGGGATAATTTCGAGGATTAGAAGATATGTCCCAAAGCCTTTTTCTTCTACACCGACCACAATCAATGGGAATCTATCATTTCTGGTCCTCACATACAACCTGTCACTGTTGGTGACGTTGTATGTCAAAACAAGGACCCGTCCACATTCAACGAGAAGGATCTGAAGCTGATTGATCGATACCAAAAAGCTATTGGAGCATTAACTCTCTGCCTCGCACCAGACATCTACAATCGATTCGCTAAGCATAAGAATGCTAAGTCTCTCTTCGATGCTCTATGTGAGTTCTATGATGGTAATGATGAGCTGGTGAAGGATAAGATCATTCAAGATGAGAAAGAATTCAACTCCTTGGTGGGATACAAGAACGAGAGTCTCACAGATCTCGTTTTCTGACAGTTTCAAGCACACTGAAGAAATACGATGAAAAACTTTCCAATAGTGAGCAAGTAAACAGATTGCTAGACTCTCTCCCACCTTAGTGGAGCCTTCAGGTGACAATGCTAAAGCAGGAAAGAGGTTTCACTGATTACAAGCTTATGGACATCATTAATAAGCTTAAATCCTTCGAGTTAGACATGAAGAGAAGGGAATTCAACCAAACCATGATGCCTACATCTGGTTTCACTCAAAATGCTGCATTATTGTCTTCCGTTGCAAGCTCTCATATTCAAATATCTGGTCAAGGAGGAGTGAATACTGGTAATTAGTTAGGAGGTTGTGGTAGTGTTGGGAGAGATCATGCTAATTCAAAAGCAAATGTTAAAACTTCAGTTCCATCTTAGACAATGGCTTTTTTTGGTATGTTTGTTTAGAGCTATGAAGCCTTAGTAGCAGGGGAGTTGAAAGGGAAACGAATGACGATGGAGGATATGTATCAGGTGGACCCTGATGATCTTGAAGAGACTGATATTCAATGGCAAATGGCAATGTTGACACTTAGAGCCCGAAGATTCATGGAGCGCACTGGAAGAAAGAACTTCGGAGGTCAAAGCTCTAACTACAAACATAAGTCTAAGCTGATGTGTTTTAATTGCAAACGGTTGGGACATTTCAAACGTGACTGTCAATTTCCAATCGTCACTGATCCTAGTAACTCGGGAGTTCCATGACTGGTTTCTAGCGGGAGTAAAGAGGAAATGAGTCACAAGAAAGAGACAGCTTTGATCTCTAATTTTGATTGGAGTGCTAAGGTTGAAGAGACGAGAGATGAGACTAATCAAGCACTGGTGGCTGAGATTGTGGAAGGAAAAGGGAAGGTAAACTGTGAGTATGAATTTGATCCGTTCAAAGCACTTAGAGATAAAGCTGAGTTGTACGTGAAGGTGCAGGAGGATGAGAGGGTGAAAGAAGGTAAATCTGAGGATTTGAGGAAGGAAGGAAGTCAATCCACTGAGCAAGGAAAAGAAAAAAAGTGATGCTGCTACCACTATGAGAAGGCCTTAGCAGCAGAAAAGGTGGTGATGGACTTCTGTATGAGGTAATTCAGGATATGTGTTCTTCTGCATGTAAAATCAGGTTATTTGGGGTTTATAAAGCTAATCATTTATTAATTGATAATGAGAAAGATTTAAAAAGAATTAATGAGGAACTTAAAATAAACGAGTCTAAATATTTTGTCAAATTAAACGAGGCTTTGAAAGAGAATGATCACCTAAAATGAATAGTTTTGGAAAGAAATGTTGAGATTAATACTTTGACTGAAAGGGTTGCTCTAGCTGAATTTGAAACAAGCAAACTTCAGTCAAAGCTAGATAAATGGACTATATCGGGAATGAAACATGATGATCTATGTAAATCTCAACAAGGGGCTAGGATTAAAACAGGATTGGGATATGAAAGTGCTAGGGTTTATCCTCCTCCCAGAACTTACTGCTATTCTCCTCTGTATGTTCCCCATCCTTCTAATGATTTGATCAAAACAAATACTAACAGTATGTCTGCAGGTTTAGAAGGTGTAAATCCGAAGCATGTTCATGAGGACTACGATTATGGACCGACTAGCGGGCTTGGATGCACTAGGCTTAGTACACCTGAATTTCAGCATCCTGTTTTAGATCATAAATCTAGTTTAAATTTTGTTTTTGTTTCTAGTGAATCTGTAATAGACTCTGTCTCATCATGTTCTCGTGATGTTTCTATTTCATCTTTAACTTATATGGATTGTGATGATGCTAGTGTTTCTGATTGTGTTAATAGTGTGAATGATTCCACCAAAAAGAGCAACGAGAAAAATAAGACTAATTGTTTTGAAAAATTCTTTTCTCATCCTGTTCCATCATTTACCCCAATGAATAATTCTTTATCAAACAAAAGGATATCGTCATCATCTGACGATAGTATTAAGTGGTACAATAACTACATGTACTTCTAATGACAATTCATCTTCTTTTGTAAATAACTATTCTTTTTTAAAATAAGAACAGACCTCGAGACATGTATGAGACATACAGTGATGTAGATTCTAAACTGTCTGAATATGATGAGGAAATACATATTGATCAAATCCCTACCCCGTTACATAACAGACCTAGATTAAAACCACATTGCTTTAGGTGTGGTGAAGATGATCATGTAGTTAAGCATTGTCCAGAACTACATCATACACATGTTAATAGGAATTCATTTGGGAATAGTTTGACAAAATTAGTTAATAATTTCTTCTGTAAGAAATCTATTCCTCCTAAACCCAAAGTTGTTCAAACTTGGGTCCCCATTTCACCTGGTTAACCTATTCTTTGATATTTTTGCAGGAGTCATCCACGAAGGTCGTCAACATTGTATGGCATGTGGATAGTGGATGCTCCAAACATATGACGGGGCTCAAGGACTTATTGACCAATTATCGAATAATAAATGGAGGATATGTCCCATTTGTTGGCGACAAGAAAGGAGGGAAAATGATCGATCAAGGAGAAGTTTTCAATGGCTCTATAACTGTAGAGAAAGTCAATTATGTACCCGAGCTTGTGTTTAATCTGTTGAGTGTCTCTCATATTTGTGATAAGGACATTCCGGTCTTGTTCAAGTCCAATGAATGTCTTTTTTTAAAATCTGAGATTGATATTCCAGATGAGATAGTACTAATGAGGGCTCCAAGAAAGAATGATACATATCTTCTTGACATGGGTTCAAGGGAGTCAACATCTACCGTCACCTGTCTTCTGTCCAAAGCTTCCACTTCTGAGTCTTTTCTATGGCATCGCATATTGGGCCATGTTAATTTCAAAAATATAAAAAAATTGGTTAAAAACAATCTCGTTATGGGACTAACTTTAAAAGATTTCTCTGTGGTTGAAAAATGTATGGCATGTGCCAAGGGCAAACAACATAAGAAACCACACAAGCCAAAACTCGAAAATAGCATATCTAATCCCCTCGAGTTGTTACACACTGATTTGTTTGGCCCAATCAGTGTGTAATCAATTGCTAAAAAATCTTTCTGTCTTGTCATAACAGATGATTTTTCCAGGTACTCTTGGGTGAGATTTCTTGCTCACAAGGGAGAGGCTACTGAAGAGTTGCAGAAGCTAGTTCTTTCAATCGATTCTATAAGCAAGAGGAAAGTTATGGCTATCAGAAGTGACAATGGTACTAAATTCAGAAATCAGATCTTTGATTCATTCTGCCGCGAGGACCTTCAACCGAACGGTGTGGCTGAACGAAAGAATCGCACCCACATTGAGGCTGCTCGTACAATGTTGATTGAATCCTCCTTACCCATCATCTTTTGGGCTGAGGCGGTGAACTGTGCTTCATACGTTCTAAACAGGGTGTTGATAGTCAAGAACAAAATGAAGACTCCTTATGAACTTTTTCATAAGAGAAAGCCTTTAATTGACTTCTTTCGACCATTTGGCTGCTCCTGCACTTTATTGAATACTCAAGCACAGAAGACGAAATTCGGTGTCGTGTCTAATGAATGTTACATCGTCAGCTATTCTTCTTCTCAAAAAGCTTATCGGGTATATAACAAGAGAACGCGTATTGTTCAAGAGTCGTTCTATGTTGATTGGCAGGAATTTAATTCCTCCGATGTTCGATTTGAACCAGCATGGTACTTTGACTCCGATACAGTGTTTAACTCATATAATCTACCAGTCTTCGATGATGATGTGTCTATCTCCGATGTTCAAACAAATATCATTCCTCCAACTCCATTACCTGTCATTCCTCAAGCCCCTTCCACCACATCTGCAAATGATGCTATATCAGTTGATATTGCATCGTCTTCATCATCATTTGACCTTCCACCTCCACCTGTTTCTGCATCTTTTCATTCATCACCTTCATCTACCTCATCACAGTTGGTACCATCATTCTCTCCTGTTGGTCCATATGATCGATGAACAGTACAATTGATAGGATAATTTGATCAATATCATATACACAAACCAAATAACAAACAATTGAGAGATGAATATGATGAATCAAGACATAATTGATATTCAAATGAACAAACTCACTCAATAACAATAAGCACAATTGTATTTCAATGAAGTAACTGCTTGAAAATGATAGTTTGCAACAGAATTCCACGATTAGGGTTTTGCAAACTTATCATGCAAAATGAAATGACAATAGTATATATAGCAGTCATAGTTTCGCTGACAGTTTCGCTACCAGCGAAACTGTCATGCCGAAACTATAGTTTCGCCCGGCAGAACACAAGTTCGCCGGGTGAACCAAAACAGCAAACTGTGAGCGAAAGTATAGATTCGCTCACAGTTTCGCTGGACTGCCAAAACTGCTAATAACTAACAAAATACAAAATGAAACTAACACAAGTCCTATTACAATATAAAGTAAACATCTATACTAAAGTGAGTCCAACCTAACATGATCTTCAATACTCCCCCTAGGTTGGACCTCACTATCTTCACTGCTCTTGGTTTGACTCTTCAGCTCCCGTTCCCTCAGCTGCTGTTGGTCTATCTTCATCCCCTCCTGCAGCAACGTCTTTAGAAGCTTCAGCCACTGATTCTCCAAGATTAGTTCCTGCATCATCAGCTTCCTCCGAATGACCACTAGCTCTAGCAAACTGCCTTGTTAAGTCTTGAACATCCATGGCAAGGTCATCTTGTGCTCTCACCTTTTCAGCCAAACTCTTTACCTCTGCCCGTACTCCCCTTATTTTGTTCGCCACATTCATAAACAAGCTTGCCTCCTTTCTTGTTTCCTCACCTGCCCCGGCCTTTATATGATTTTCACAGAGAATCAAGAGATCTTCATCACAGAAGCTGAATAACTCCATTGGGTCAAACACCCTAAATTCTCTTCCTTGTTTGGCTCTAATCACAGCCTCACATGTGTTATTATCATAGAACCACTTCTCAAAGTCCTGTAAACGAGGAGGAAGAGGATCAGCCAGTCTTACTCTGTTTACAGTCTTAGGTGGTTTGACTCTCAAAACAATTCTCCCTTTCCCAGTCTCCCAGTCTTTATCTTTCTTCGATCTCTTTCGTTCAGCCTTCATAAATCCAAATGACTCAAAATTATCATTAAGGCCATTTTTAATCTCCTTCTCCAGAAATACTGCCCTTTCACTTAAATGAGCATTAATCAAAGGCAAGGTAGCCAACCGTCTTAGATCCCATTTAGGCAAGGTCTTAAACGCCTTCCTCTTGAGCATGTAACTGATATTACCTCCTCTTCTTTTAATCAAAAACATCTTTAAGAAAGGATTATAACACCAGCTGATTATCTTCTTGTCTGCCTCTTTTCTGCTCAAACCCTCCATATTTTGAAACAGAGGAGTGAGTTCTTCAGCCTCCTTCTCCTTTACCAACCAATCACTCTTATCCATCTCAAACACATCATTCTCATCATCTCCCTTCTTAGCCACATAAACCAAAGGTCTCTCATCTACTTCATAGAATTCCGGTTCAGAATCATAATCAACCAACTTCTCATCCTCCTCTTCTTCATCAATCAACCCTTTTCCTTTATCTGATACTTCCTCATGAGTAGCTGTAACGATCACTTCTTCTCCCAAAATATCCTTATCAAAATCAAACTGTAGATTAACAATCCCAGCCTCAACAATCTCATCTTCATCATTTCTGCCAGCCTCTTCTCTAGGAATCTCTTGTTCTCTTGCTTCAGTATCAGCTGCTCCAGAGGTGCCCTCTCCTACCTTGGATGAGGTACCCACATTCAAGAATGGGTACTTAGATATATCAGTCATATCATCTAACTCAGATTGAGTTAGTTGACTGGGTAGGCCAGCAGCAGCTTTCATCTGTGAAATGTCTTCGAATAACCTCTTAATCAAACTATTCTGATCAACCAACATCTTTTTCATTCCTTTAATGACCTCATCTTTCTGTTGCTCCCTAATCTCCTGATTCATCAGTTTTGTCTTTATCATACTTAACTCATTTGCCAATGAAGTATTTAGACCACGAATCACATCCTCATCAAGACCAGCACTAGCTTCTTTCCCTGCTGTGAAACCCTCGTGTCTATGCTTTGTTCTTCGTTCAGGCTCAACAAAGTCAGTTCTCTTTTTAGACCTTCGTTCCTTCTCCACCCTTATCTCTTCTGCTTGTGTATCTATGTCTTCTTCAAAATCATAATCTTTCTCTTTTGCATATCTCTTTCTTTTCTTAGCTGCATCAGCTTGTTTCACCCTTGTTTCCTCAGCTCTTTTGTTTTCAGACTCATCGACCCGTCTGATATAATTCCATCGCTCTGGTGGGTACATGTTTTCCCAGAGATGGGTTATTTTACCACTGAAATCATGGTGTATAGCACAACAGTCTGCAAATATCCGAGGGTTCATCTGAACTAATCTCTTAACTTCACCATGTTTAGGAACATCAGGAATCAAAGCATCAATAATCATCTGAATAAAACGAGGATATAACAACCATTTATCCTTTTTCACCGCCATTACATTTTCTGCCATACACGCAAAAATCAATCTGGCAATGTTTGCTTTCTCCCCTTTGCAACATATCACCATAGCTTTGGCCCAGTCAAGGTTAAGTCCATCAGATCCACCCTTACGGTGATCTAAGCACATAATAAACACGTGAGCAATATATCTCCATTCTTTAGATAAAAAGGACTTTTTAATCTCTTTCCTCGAACCAAAGACTGGTCCCTCATATCCCATTTGCCTGAAAGCTTGGAATACTTCAGATTCCGTCATATCAACTTCATCACCAGTATCATCTTCCAGTCTAAGAATCCTCGACACGTTCTCAGCAGTAATAGATATATCATGATCAAGCACTCTAGCTGTGATCCTCTGAACTTCTCCTCCGGTGTTGTATTCAGCTGATCTCCAAAAGTCTCTAATGTGAAGATCATAGATAGTGGGTGAGTGAGAGATAGCATATGCAATGGGTGATCTTTGGAGCCATCTAATACAATCACGAAATCCGGCCGCCTTTGGCAAAGTATCATCTAATATGGCAGTGATATTATTCCTCTCGTCAAACTTGAGATTCGCCATAATAACCTGAAAAGATCAACAAATAAATTTGAATAAGAAATACTGAAAATAAGAAAATAAAACAAAAACAAAAGAAACAATCAATTTCGGCAAGCGAAACAATAGTTTCGCTCACTAAGACATGATAGGTTCGCTGAATCAAAGACAGTTTCGCAATAAAAACAAATAGTTTCGACGAGCGAAACTATAGTTTCGCTCATAGAAACTTGTTAATTTCGCAGAACAAAAAGTACTTTCGACAAGATTAGAATGATTCAAAGTAGTTTCGCAATTAGTTTCACCAAAAATTAATTTAGTTTCGCTAATACAAATTAGTTTCGCTGACTCATGAAAATATAGACGAAACTGTGTGAAATAAGGATTAGTCATTGCGAAGTTAGATAAGATATGGCGAAACTGTTAAGTTCGCTCGGACAACATAACTTTACAGTTTCGCTGAAAGAATGTGAACTTTCGTTCAATTTCGCTGAAACTTCAGTAGTTTCGCTGAACGAACAGCGAAACCACCGAAGCGACATAATCCAAATCATTGATGAATACGAGATGTAATCCAGATTAAAGAGTCAATCAAAGTTCGAAACTCACATACGAAGTGAATAGCACTCAAAATCAGTCCAAAACACAATCACAAATCAAAATCGCCGATTATGAAACTATAAAACCCTAAAAGTCGACACTGAACAATTTTGCGAAGTTATGAAAGAAATTTCGCAAAAATGACTTATATAGCCAACAGTTTCGCTGGCAGCGAAACTATAAATTCGTCTAGCGAATTTACAGTTTCGCTCTGTAAAACTATAATTGCGCTAGGAGATAACTGATTAACAATTTATTAGCAAATCTAGCGAAATTGCAGTTTCGCGTTGCGAAATTGTTAACGAAAGAATAATTTCGCACTATTTTTTTATTTTTTTTATTTTTTTTTATTTTTAATTTTTTATTATTTTTTATTTTTTTATTATTTATTTATTATTATTTTTATTTTTTTTTATTATTTTTTTTTTTAAATTATAATACACAAAGGAAGCACATCACATAATGAGATCTAAAATAATCAGAGATCACATTCTCTAAATATTTTAGAACATAATGATGATTAAAAATCATCTACCAGTCATGAGATCATACTGAATACAAGATCTGATCACAATCTGCACAGAAACACTGAAATTAGAACAAATCAATAACGATTGCTGATATAATTGTCCACTTAAACTCATGCCTTATCCTTTTTCAAACAACAGCTAATGATTCATTTAAGGTTCGATTAGATGCTTTAGAATGCTAAGACCCCACAATCATTTGGTAAAAACCCTCACCCAACCTCATGATTTATTGAATTATGAATCAAACTTCATGGAACAAGATTTATGGATAAGTGTGCAAATGATTATACACAGAATATTTCATTCTGAGAGAAATTCATCGATAAGATGATTTGACATAATTATATCAAAATGGTAAGAGCTCCAGATCTATACTCACGTATAACAGAGGAGATAACCATTTGAACATGTGCTGATGAGAGCTCCAGGTCAGTACTATCGTACAGCAGAGGAGATCATCACTCCAGGTCAGTACTCACGTACAGCAGAGGAGATAAGCACAGACACAAGACATCTTGACACAAATAAACCAGAAGAGAATGATGACATAACAAAGCAAAATGAACGAAAGATTCATTCTCAATCCAATTTTTGTCAGGACTCAGTTTTTGTGCAATCCAAAATGAATGAGTAAATCCAGGCATTCTTAAGCATAAAGTTTAATTTAATCATAAAGCTGCTGTCTACTTCATTCATCAGGCTGAGTCTATCAAGCATATCGTCAAAGAATCTGATCCATTTCTTTTTATTTTAATGTGAAACAAAATCTAGTAACAGTTACTATCATTTCTCATAGAATTACTGGTCATGTAACTAAGAAATATTTAGAGAATATACAATCATTTCTCATCATGTTAAATCCGATCTCAGAATAATGATATTACTCTCCCAAATTTTTATTTTCATTTGTCTATAATTATAAATAAAATTGTAACTTGATTTTTTTATTGTTATTTTTTTTATATTTTTTTAATTATTATCAAAGAAATAGAAAATGAAAATTTAAAAAGATATTAACCCAAGCATAGAAATTAATTCATAAAAACGAGGTTTATCAAACGTTTTTGTGAAAAGATCAGCTTTTTGATTTTTTGTATCGATGGGAATAATATTAATGAAACCCTTCTCCTGAGCATCACGAATCGCATGAATTCGGGTTTCAATATGCTTTGTACGAGAATGATGAATGGGATTTTTAGCAATTCCAATGGCAGCCTCATTATCACAGAATAAAGGTGTATGAAGGAAATTAATTCCATAATCAATCATTTGGTGTTGGATCCAGAGAACTTGAGAGCAGCAGCTAGAAGCTGCAATATATTCAGCTTCCCCTGTAGAAAGAGAAACAGTAGTTTGTTTCTTACTCTGCCAGGATACCAGACAATTTCCCAAATATTGACAACCTCCAGACACAGATTTTCTGTTTAACCTGCAACCATTGGACTCACTATCAGAATAAGCATGTAAATCAAAATTTCCACCATATGGATACCACAGTCCGAGACGAGATGATCCTTTGAGATAACGAAATATTCGTTTGACAGCTTTCTCATGAGACTCCTTTGGTGCCGACTGATATCTAGCACAGTAACCAACAGCGAAAGTGATATCAGGACGACTTGCAGTAAGATACATGAGAGAGCCGATCATAGACAGAAAAAGATGAGGATCAACTGATTTTCCATTTTCATCTGGAGTGAGACACGTCTGAGCAGTAAAAGGAGTCATTTCAGTAGACGCGTCATCCATCTTAAATTTCTTCAGAATATCTTTAATGTACTTCTCTTGGTGAATAAGAATTCCTTCTTTCTGTTGTTCAACTTGCAAGCCAAGAAAGAATCACATTTCACCCATCATACTCATTTCAAACCTTTGGCTCATCACTTCTTCAAACTCTCTACACAGTTGAGAATTTGTGGATCCAAGAATAATATCATCGACATACACTTGAACAAAGATCATTTCACCATTCACCTCCTTCTTAAATAAGGTCATATCAATGGTACCACGAGAATAGCCATTGCTTAAAAGATATTGTGTAAGAGTCTCATACCAGATTCTGGGTGCTTGATGAAGGCCATACAAAGATTTATCAAGCTTATACACTTTATCAGGAAAATCAGGATCTTCAAAGCCTGGTGGTTGACACACATATATTCTTCATCAATGTCACCATAGAGAAAAGCACATTTCACATCCATCTGGTACACTTTGAACTGTTTATGAGCAGCATGAGCAAGAAATATACGGATTGCTTCAAGACGAGCACTGGAGCAAAGACTTCTGTATAATCAATTCCTTCTTCTTGAGCAAAGCCTTGCACTACAAGTCTAGATTTGTTTTGCACCACCACACCCCGATCATCTGGTTTGTTCTTAAATACCCATTTTGTACCAATTGGATACTTGTTGGGAGGTAAATCAACTAAAGTCCAAACCTTAAGCTTCCGGAACTGTTGAAGTTCCAACTGCATAGACTCTACCCAACAAGGATCTTGTAGAGCAGCATGAACATTTTTAGGAACAATTTGAGAAATAAAGCATGAGAAAAGACAAACATTAATCAGACCGGATTGACTTCGTGTGCGAACACCATCAGAAACAGATCCAATCACATTATCAAGCGGATGATCTTTCAAAGTTTTATAATCACTTGAAGAAGGAAAGATAGTTGAAGAAGTATCAGCCGCCGGAGAAAGAGTAGATGAAGGTGTATCAATGACAGGTGTTGAATCAGGTAAGTTAGAGTGATGTAGGAGATAAAGAATCAGATAATGGAGCTTGATCAGGCATCGGAGACGATGAGCTAACATCATTGAAACAGCATCATTTACTTGTGGAATGGATGGAACAGACGATGAAGATGATGGAATAATATTCGTTTGAGTACATGGAATTGATGTATCATCATCGAAAACTGGCAAATTAAATGAATTGAACACAGTATCGGAATCAAAGAACCATGCAGGTTCAGATTTAACTTCAGAAGGATTTGATTCTTGCCAGTCAACATAGAATGACTCTTGAACAATACGTGTTCTCTTGTTATAACTCGGTATGCCTTTTGTGAAGAAGAGTATCCAACAAAATAAACTCGTCAGAAAACAGCACCAAAAATTTGTCTTTTGAGCTTGAGTGTTCAGAAGAGTACAAGAACAACCAATGGGGCGAAAGAAATCAATTAGTGGCTTCCTCTTATGAAAAAGTTCATAAGGAGTCTTCACTTTATCTTTCACAATTAGCACCCTGTTTAGAACATAAGATGCACAATTAACAGCTTCAGCCAAGAAAATAACTGGTAATGGATGATTCTATCAACATTGTACGAGCAGCTTCCACAAGAGTACGATTCTTTCTTTCTGCAATGCCGTTCTGCTGGGGTGTTCTTGCAGCACTAAATTGTCTCACGATCCCTTTTGAGCACAAAATGAATCAAGAATCTGATTTTTAAATCAGTGCCATTGTCACTTCTTAATCCCATAACTTTTTCTTACTGACTGATTCAATAGAAATGATTAATTTCTGCAATTCCTCTGCAACTTCACTTTTGTGAGCAAGAAACCTCACCCATGAATAACGTGAAAAATCATCTGTACACAACAAGACAAAAAGACTTTTTAGCAATTGATTTAACACTAATTGGCCCAAATAAATCAGTATGGAACAACTCAAGAGGACTTGATATGCTATTTAAAAGTTTAGGCTTATGAGGTTTCTTCTGTTGTTTCCCTTTGGCACATGCCATGCATTTTCAGTAACAGAAAAATCTTTTAAAGGAAGTCCTCTAACAAGATTGTTCTTTACTAATTTATTAATTATTTAAAATTGACATGGCCTAATCGACGATGCCACAAGAGTGACTCAGAGGTTGATGCTTTTGAGAGAAGACAAGTTGCAGTAGCTTTGACTCATTAGAATTCATATCAAGAAGATGTATCGTGTTTCCTTGGAGCACGCATGAGAATTAAATCTTCTGGAATAGCTATCTCTGATTCAAAAATAAAACATTCGTCAGATTTAAATAGACAGGAATGTCTTTATCACAAATTTGAGAGACGCTCAGAAGATTAAATGCCAATTCAGGAACATGGTGACTTTTTCCAGAGTAAGAGAACCATTGGTAACTTCTCCTTGTCCAATCATTTTCCACCCTTCTTGTCTCCAGCAAATGCCACATATCCTCCATCGATAATCCGATAATTAGTCAACAAATCCTTTAATCCCGTCATGTGGTTGGAACAGCCGCTATCAACATGCCACAGACTGTTTACAATCTTTGAAGAAGATCCCTGAAATGAATGAACAAATCATTTAGCCAGGAGTAATAGGGACCCAAGATTGAACAACTTTTGTTTTTAAAGAAGCTGATTTTTTATGAAGAAATTATTAACCAATTTTGTCAATTTATTCCCAAAAACAATTCCTATTAGAGGATCTTTCAATCAAAGGGCAATTTTTGATAAGATGATCCTCTTCACCACACCTGAAACAATGATGTTTGAATCTAGGTCGATGATGTGATGAGGTAAAAATAGGATCAATAATAATCTCCTCATCACATTCAGACAAACTAGAATCACATCACTGAATGTCTCATACATCTCATGATGTTTTTTGTTTATTTGACTCAGAGTTATTCTTTACAAAATCAGAACTTGATTCTTCTGACAAATCAGTAAAACTCGTACCATTGGTACCAGTTTCAGATGAAGACGAACTGCAATTTTCTGAAGATGTCATATTTAATGGTATGAAAGAGGAATAGGTTGAGAAAAGAACTTTTCAAAAGAATTAATTTTTAGTTGCTCAGTTGTTTTAGGTGAAACATCAGATTCATTGCATTCATTACCAGAACAAAAATCATTACTATCAAGATTTGAATTACAAGATGAAATAGAACAATCAAGAGAACATGAGACATTCAAGTCTGTTACATTTGAACTAGAAACAAACACTGAATTTAAACTAGACTTATTATCTAAAACAGACTGTTGTTTTTCAGGTGTACTAGAACTAGTGCATCCAAGCCCACTAGTTGGTCCATAGTCGTAGTCTTCACGAATGTACTTAGAGTTATTCCCAACTAAACCTGCAGACATACTGTCAGTATCTGATTTGATTAAATCATTAGAAGGATGAGGAACAGGCATAGGAGAATAACAATATGTACTAGGAGGAGGATAAACCTGTACATTTTCATAACCCAAACCCGTTTTAATTCTTGCTCCCCGTTGAGATTTACAAAGATCATCATGTTTCATTCCAGAAATAGTCCATTTATCTAACTTTGACTGAAGTTTGCTTGCTTCAAATTCAGCAAGAGCAACCCGTTCAGTCAAAGTATTAATCTCTACATTCCTTTCCAAAACAATTCTTTTTAAATGATCAGTTTCTTTTAAAGCCTCATTTAACTTCACAAAATATTTTGATTCATTCAATTTAAGTTCATCATTAATTCGTTTTAAATCCTTTTCATTATCAATTAATAAACGATTAGCCTTATAAACCCCAAAAAGTCTAATTTTGCAAGCAGATGAGCACATATCCTGTATTACCTCATAAGGAAGTCCCATTACCATCTTTTCGGTAGCTAAAGCTTTATCGCACATGCATACTAGAGTACTTGATTTCCTTTCCTCAACAGTAGCGGCCGCATCATCCTTCTCTTTTCCTTTCACAGCTTTTGAATTTGTAATTTCCTCTTTCTTCTCTCCATCATCCTTCTCTTCTTTCTCCTTTACTGAAGATTCATTCTCTCCTTTGAATTCCTTAAACAACACAAACTCATCTTTCTCAACTTCCATCTCATCACTTTCCACAATCTCAGCAACTAACGCGTGATTTATTTCAGATCTTGTTTCTTCCACCTCTGCACTCCAGTCAAAATTTGAGATCAAGGCTGACTCTTTTTTTGAATTTCCCTCTTCCTTTACTTTCTCTGCTGTCAATCTTGGTACTCCAGTGTTACTAGGATCTGTGACAATTGGTAATGGACATTCACGTTTAAAATGTCCCAATTGTTTACAATTAAAGCACCTCAATTTTGACTTATCGAATCCTAGTTTTGAGGTTGATGATTGACCACCAAAATTCTTTCTTCCTGTTCTTTCCATGAATCTCCGAGCTCTTAAAGTTAACATTGCCATTTGCCATTGAATGTCAGTTTCTTCTAAATCATCAGGATCAACCTGATACATATCCTCCATAGTCATTCCTTTACCTTTCAATTCACCAGCAACAAGAGCTTCATAACTCTGAACAAACATTCGAAAAAGAGCCATTGTTTCAGATGGAATAGTAGTTTCAGCATTCACCTTAGAATTTCCCAATTCCTTTCCAACATGATTACTACCACTTGAGAAATTACTTGTATTGCTCCCTCCTTGAATTGGATTTTGAATGTGAGAGTTTGCAGCGGAAGACAACAAAGCAGCATTTTGAGAGAAACCAGGTGTGGGCATCATAGTCTGGTTAAATTCTCTTCTTTTCATATCCAACTCAAAAGATTTCAACTTGTTAGTGATATCCATCAGCTTATAATCTGTAAAACCTCTTTCTTGTTTGAGCATCCTCACTTGAAGACTCCACTGTGGTGGAAGAGAATCGAGAAGCCTGTTAACTTGTTCACTGTTGGAGAGTCTTTCATCATACTTCTTCAGAGTGCTTGAGACAGTTAAGAAACGATTTGTGAGATCTGTCAAACTTTCATTCTTGTATCCTACAAATGAATTGAACTCCTTTTCAGCTTGAATGTTTATGTCTTTCACCAGATCTGCATTCCCATCAAAGAATTCACAGAGAGCATCATAAAGGGATTTAGCATTTTTATGCTCTGCAAAACGATTGTAGATGTCAGGAGCCAAGCAGAGAGTTAGAGCACCAAATGCTTTTTGATCACGATCAATTAGTTTCAGATCTCTTTCAGTATAAGAAGATGGATCTTTGTTCTGAGAAACGACATCACCAACTGTAACTGTAGGTATATGAGGACCTGAAATAATCGATTCCCATTGATTATGATCTGTGTAGAAAAAGAAAGCTTTGAGACATCTCTTCCAATCTTCAAAATTATCTCCATTAATGAGTCTTGGAGGTCTATTAGGAGCAACACTTTCAAGATCAGCAAGTGTGAGAGTAGTTAATTTTGACATGATAGTTTCGCAGAAAGATTGATAATTTCGCTAGTAAATTCGCTGACAAATTCGCTAACAAATTCGCTGAGAAAGCTGACTTGCTTAACAGTTTCGCCGAAACAATACTATCGCAGACACTTTCGCAAACACAGACACTTTCTCTTGCAATTTCAGCAGCACTTTCGCTTGAATCAGATACAACAATTGCTTAGTTTCGCTGATAATTTCGCAGGAAACAAGCTTGAACTTTCGTTCAGAAATAGATTCGGCAGCACTTTCGCTTGATAATTGATCAAAAACACTACTGAACTTTCGTTCAAAGAAATACTTTCGCTGAAACTCTAGAAAACAACTTCAGATCCAAAATAACTCATAATTTCGCTGAATGAATATGGCAGTTTCGCAGTAAGAACAGTAATTTCGCTGGTCGATCTCAAAACCCTTTTTCACCTCAAAATCAATCTGAAATCATCCAAAACTCAATGAATTTGAGATCTGATGATTGTAGAATCTTCCTCAATCAAGAACAAGCATAATTCAATCAATTTCCATCCCAAAAACAGCTGATAATCCAATGACAATTGATTGAAACTAGATATTGACCAAAACCACCAAAACTCAACAAATCAAGAGCACTAAGGCTCTGATACCATATTGTTGGTCCATATGATCGATGAACAGTACAATTGATAGGATAATTTGATCAATATCATATACACAAACCAAATAACAAACAATTGAGAGATGAATATGATGAATCAAGACATAATTGATATTCAAATGAACAAACTCACTCAATAACAATAAGCACAATTGTATTTCAATGAAGTAACTGCTTGAAAATGATAGTTTGCAACAGAATTCCACGATTAGGGTTTTGCAAACTTATCATGCAAAATGAAATGACAATAGTATATATAGCAGTCATAGTTTCGCTGACAGTTTCGCTACCAGTGAAACTGTCATGCCGAAACTATAGTTTCGCCCGGCAGAACACAAGTTCGCCGGGTGAACCAAAACAGCAAACTGTGAGCGAAACTATAGATTCGCTCACAGTTTCGCTGGACTGCCAAAACTGCTAATAACTAACAAAATACAAAATGAAACTAACACAAGTCCTATTATAATGTAAAGTAAACATCTATACTAAAGTGAGTCCAACCTAACATGATCTTCATCTCCTTCATCTACCCATCAACAATCTATCACCCAACCATCTCCAAATATCCTACCTATGCCCACTGATTTCAAAATCTTGAAATATCATCCTCATGATAACATCATTGGATCTATCACCGATGGAGTACGGACGTGGAGTCAATCTGGTTTGATTAACATTTGTCTATTCTCTTATTTTATATCCTAAATCATTCTGAAAATGTTCATGCAGCTCTCCAGGACCCTTGTTGGGTTGAATCAATGCAATTAGAGCTACAACAGTTTAGGAAACTCAAAGTGTGGACCCTGGTTGATCTTCCACCAAACAAATGCCCAATTGGCACGAAATGGGTTTTTAAGAACAAACCCGATGACCGTGGCATTATGGTGCGACAAAAGTCAAGATTAGTGGTCCAGGGATTTGCTCAAGAAGAAGGGATAGACTATACCGAAGTTTTTGCTCCTGTCGCTCGTCTTGAAGCCATCAGAATCTTTCTAGCTCATGCCGCCCTAAATAGTTCAAAGTCTATCAGATGGATGTCAAATGTGTCTTCCTTTATGGAGACATTGACGAGGAGATATATGTGTGTCAACCACCAGGTTTTGAGGATCCCGATTTTCCTGACAAAGTTTACAAGCTTGACAAGTCTCTTTATGGTCTTCATCAGGCACCTCGGATCTGGTATGAGACCCTAACACAGTATCTCTTAAGCAATGGATTTTCTCGTGGCACCATCGATATGACATTATTCAAGAAGGAAGTGGATGGTGAGATGTTGATCGTACAAGTCTATGTCGATGATATTATCTTTGGCTCCACCAATCCAAAGTTATGTCGGGAGTTTGAGGAGGTAATGCGTAGTCGCTTCGAAATGAGCATGATGGGGGAGATGTGCTTTTTCCTTGGGCTACAGGTTGAACAAAAGCCAGAAGGAATCCTCATTCATCAAGAGAAGTATATTAAAGAAATGTTGAAGAAATTCAAGATGGATGACGCTTCTCCTGAAATGACCCCATTTACTGCTCAAACGTGCCTCACTCCTGAAGAGAATGGAAAACCTGTTGATCCACATCTCTATAGATTCATGATCGGTTCTCTTATGTATCTTACAGCAAGTCGTCCTGACATCACCTTTGTTGTAGGATATTGTGCTCGATACCAATCTGCCCTGAAAGAGTCTCATGAAAAGGCTGTAAAACGAATCTTTCATTATCTTAAAGGCTCTTCTCGTTTAGGTCTTTGGTATCTTTATGGTGGGAAATTTGACTTACATGCCTATTCTGATAGTGATTTTAATGGCTGCAGGTTAAACAGAAAGTCGGTTACTGGTGGGTGTCAATATTTGGGAAATTTTCTGGTTTCATAGCAAAGCATGAAACAGACCATTGTTTCTCTCTCTACGGGAGAAGCATAATACATTGCTGCCTCCAGTTGCTCTTCACTAGTACTCTGGATCCAGCACCAGATGATTGGCTATGGGATAAACTTTCTCCATACATCGTTGTTCTGTGACAACGAAGTAGCCATTGGGATCGCCAAGAATCCTATTCATCATTCACGAACAAAGCACATTGAGACACGGATTCATGCAATCCGTGATGCTCAGGAAAAGGGTTTTATTGATATTATTCTCATTGACACCAAAAATTAAAAAGCAGATCTTTTCACTAAAACATTTGATAAACCACGCTTTTATGAATTGATCTCTATGTTAGGTTTAATATCATTTTAAAAACCTTTTTCCTTAAATCTATGTTCTGTAAAAATGTTTATACTTCTCTTTTTATTTTCTTTTTGTTAAGCCCGCTCCTTCATTCTTCATCATTTTACACATAAAAAATAAATAAATAATATATATAAAAAATAATAATAAATAAATAAATAAAAATATATATTAAAAAATATATTATAATAATAATAATAATAATAATAATAAAAGAGTGACATAGTGTCAAGTAAGAAATTTCCACATCTTACTTAAGTGTAGAAATTTCGGGGGAGAATATATATATTAAAAGTTCTTCTTGTTTTCCTCTGCAGAATAAAATGAGAAGCCTAGACAATGTAAAGGAGGTTAATAGTATTGTGTGGGATATGTTTGATAGGTTCAGCTAGAAATCGAAGTAAACAGTTAACTTGTAGCTGAATTAATAGAACAAGAAACTTGATGACTCAAATAATCCCCTTGACATCTGTGGCCTTCACAAAATTTCAAGTCCTTGTTCAAAAAGGGTTGAGAACATGATACCTCTGTTTTGAGTTATTCTTATCTAAAGTATCTTTGAGTCAAATTATTCCAATCTACCTCAAAAAGCAATATGCTTTTTCATCTTGCATATAAGATGCTCCCTGCTGTATTCTATCTAGTGCTTATCTCCTCTGCTATGTGTGAACATTGACCTGGAGTGATGATCTCCTTTGCTGTACGATAGTACTGACCTGGAGCTCTCATCGGCACAATATGATGATCTTCTCTATTATACGTAAGTATAGACCTGAAGTTATCATCTGGAAAACTCAATTGATCAACTCCTCTGTTATACATAAGTATAGACCTGGAGCTCTCATCATTTGATGTCTATAAGGGCATTGCTTCTTTTGAAATAAGACCTATGTTGCTTCTGAGAGGAAGATTCATGCAAAGCGTGTCATTTGTTCAATACATCATGAGGACAGGATAAGTTTCTTTGCCAAATGTCTGTGGGGATTGGGTCATTCAATGTTTTCTTTAAACAAAAACCAAAACATGATAACAATAGCTGCGATGCATCTGTTGAAACGAAGAAGGCATGGACTTAAAAGGACGAGCATATCAGCAATCCCGCCAAACTTTGATTCTCCAGAAGATCTTTTTAGCTTCTCGTTCATATCCTTTTATATTGTTCAAATTTTGTTATAAAAAATTATTATTAAACGTGAAGAATAGTGAGGTCTTGTGGGGCAATTTTCTTTTGATTTTGTTTACCTTATTTTAATTCTTTTTCTTTTATTTTATCTTATTTTTAAAGAAAGGGAATCAAAATAAAAAAAATTTAAGTCTTTGGTTTCTAGCGAAATTATACTTTCGCTTATAGTTTCGCAGGGCGAAATTGTAGCTTCGCCGGTTTTTTCGCGCGGTGCAAAGTCAATTTCGACCAGAGTTTCGCTTGGAGAAATTGTAGCTTCACCTGGCAAAACTACAGGTTTTGCTCACTGCGAAACTATGTTCTATATAACTCAATTTGCGAAATTGTTCTCTTATTTTCGCACAATCGAGAGTTTAGACGTCTAGGGTTCCAGGGTTGCTTCAGTGTGCGATTTTGATGTTCTGTGTTTTTGATACTTGATTGACCATTGTATCTTGTTCGCAAGTGAGTTTCGAACTCAGGACTATAATTTAATCTAAGTTAAACGGAAACATTGTGTGTCTATTCGATTGAGACTCTTCGGTACCTTCGCAGTTCTTACTGCGAAAGTACCGATAGTCCAGCGACACTGAACGAAAGTTCATGGTTTTTCAGCGAAACTGTGGTGTTATGTTGTCCAAGCGAACTTAACAATTTTGCTGGGTAAACTTCAGTTTCGCTGTGCTGAAACTATAATTTCGGCCAGTCGAATCTACTTCACTGTCTTGCCGAATCTAATGAATAATTGCTGTCGAAACTATACTTTCGCTTGCCGAAACTAAAATTCTTCCTGCGAAACTATACTTTCGGCCAGTGAAATTAATTTGGTTTTTGTTTAATTTTAATCTTTTTCTTATTTTTCTTTAATATTATTGTTTAATATACTATTCTAATGCGTTTCATTTGGTTTTCAGATTTAATGGTGAATCTGAAGTTGGACGAGAGGAACAACATTACTGCCGTCTTAGATGACACACACCCGAAAGCAGCTGGCTTTAGAGACTGCATTCGCTGGTTGCAGAGATCTCCTATCGCCTACGTGATCTCTCATTCTTCTACCATACATATCAGAGATTTATGGCGGATGGCGGAGTATGATACAAGAGGCAACTCTCAGAGGATCGTAGTCAGGGTGATGGAGAATGAGGTAATCATTACTTCAGAGGTCGTATCAAGGGTGTTAAGGTTAGAGGAAGACACAGGAGAGGAAGTTACTATGTCAGATCAGGAGGTGTTTGAAGCCTTCAGATCGATGGGATATGAGGGACCGCCTTTTGGGACTAGGAAGGATATTAAGAAGTCCTTCCTTTCTAAGGAATGGAGATATATAGCTCATGTCTTCATTATGTGCTTAGATCACCGTAAAGGTGGATCAGATAGGCTTAACTTAGATTGGGCAAAAGCTATGGTGTTATGCTGCAAGGGAAAGAAGGCAAATATAGCGAGACTGATTTTTGCCTATATGGCGGAGAATGTGATGGCATTGAAGAAGGATAAATGGCTACTTTATCCTCAATTTTTACAGATGATTTTTGATGATCTTATTCCTAACTTACCAAGACACGGGGAGGTTAAGAGGCTGGTGCAAATGAACACCTGTATCTTTGAAGACTGTTGTGCCATTCTTCACGACTTCAGTGGAAAAATTACTCATCTCTGGGAGAACATGTATCCACCAGAAAGATGGAGTTATATCAGGAAGGTAGACGAGTCTGAGAACAAAAGGGCTGAAGAGACCAGGGCACAACAGACTGATGCTGTTAAGAAGAGGAAAAGATATGCGAAGGAGAAGGATTACGATTTTGAGGAGGAAGTGCATGAAATGGCTGAGGAGGCAAGGGTTGAGAAAGAAAGGAGATCAAAGAAGAAAGCTGATGTGGGAGAGACTGAGAGAAGGACTAAACAGAGACACCAATCATTTACTGAGACCTCAAGGAGAGAGGAGAGAGCCGGATTAGATGAGGATGTGATAAGAAACCTCAACACCTTCTGGCTAATGAGGTAAGCATGATTAAGACAAAACTTACCAATCAAGAGATGAGGGAAAGGCAGAAGGATGAAGTGATTGATGGTATGACCAGTGTTGATAGATCAGAATAAACTGATTAAGAGACTGTTTGAGGAAGTGAATGAACTAAAGGCTACAGTCGGCCTGCCCAATTAGCTAACTTAACCTGAGTTAGATGATTTGACTGATACTTCCAAGTACCCATTTCTAAATGTGGGTACATCTTCCCGGGTAGGAGAGGGCATATCTAGTGCAGTGGATGAAGAAGTGGGAGGTTCTAGTGTGAGGAAAGAGAATGAAAATATGGAGAATGTCAAGGAGATCTTTTAGGATGGGTTCGTTAACATGGGATTCGACATTGATAAAGATTTGGTTGGTGAGGAGGTGGTGAGAGAGAAATTTGTAGAACATATGGAAAAGAATGCTGAGAAGGGGAAGGGGCTGATTGATGAAGAAAAAGATGATGAGGAACTGGTTGATTATGATTCAGAACCAAAATATTATGAGGTTAATGAGAGGCCCCTAACTTATGTTGCCAAGAAGGGAGACAATGATGGAGATGTATTTGAAATGGCTAGAGAAGAATGGTTTGTCAAAAAGAAAGAGCCTGAAGAGCTGACTCCCTTGTTCCATAACATGGAAGGGTTGAGCAAGAAGGAAGCAGACAAGAGGATTATCAGTTGGTGTTATAACCCCAGCCTCAAAATGTTTATGATCAAGAGGAGAGGGGGAGGCATAACCTATATGCACAAGAGGAAGGCTTTCAAGACCTTACCCAAATGGGATTTAAGGAGGCTGGCAATACTGCCATTACTAAACGCTCATCTAAGTGAAAGAGCCTCGTTGCTGGAAAAGGAAATAAAGAATGGACTGAATGACAACTTTGAGTCATTAAGGTTTATGAAGGCTGAGAGGAGAAGGTCCAAGAAGGATAAAGACTGGGAAACAGGAAAGGGAAAGATTGTGCTAAGGGTGAAAGCCCCAAAGATAGTGAACAGGATTAGACTGGCAAATCCCCTCCCCCAGCAACTGCAAAACTTTGAGAAGTGGTTCTACGATAACAATACGGGGGAGGCGGTGGTCAGGGTAAAGAATGGGTATGAGCTTAGAGTATTTGATCCTATGGAGCTATTTAGTTTCTTTGATGAAGACTTGCTAGTTCTTTGCGAAAATCATATTAAAGCAGGTGCAGGTGACGAGACGAGAAAGGAAGCCAGTTTGTTTATGACTGTGGCCAATAAAGTAAGAGGAGTGAGAGCAGAAGTGAAAGAGATAGCTGAGAAAGTGAGAGCTGAAGATGATTTAAACATGGAAATCCGGGATTTGGCAAGACAGTTTGAGCAAGCTAGTGCTCATCCCGAGGGAGCTAATGAAGCTGGAGGTGACCATAGTAAATCAATTGTTGAAGCTCCTAAGGAGGTTGCTGCAGGAGCTGAAGAAGACATATCAGACGCAGCGAGGGAGACTGGAGCTGACTAGGGAGAATCTATGTCTAAAGCCCCCGGGGAAGAAGTTGCAGGAACAGATAGAGATACATCAGATGCAGTGAAAGAGACTGGAGCAGACGCGACATATCAAGACAACTGAAGGCGGTGAGATCCAACCTAGGGGGAGTATTGAAGATCATGTATAGGTTGGACTCACCTTAGTTTAGATTAGTTTATGATTATATTACTTTGTAATAGGTTTAATGTTAGTTACTTTTGAATGTAGTTCATTTTGTCTAGTTTTGTAGTCCAGCGAAACTATGAGCGAAAATACAGTTTCGCTCATAGTCAGCTGTTGTAGTTCACCCGGCGAAACTGTTGTTTCTGCCGGGCGAAACTATAGTTTCGGCAGTACAGTTTCACTGGCAGCGAAAGTGTCTGCGAAACTAAGACTATTATATATAGATTTGATCGTTTTCATTGTTGGGGAATCCATGCAAAACCCTAATGGTTTATCATTGTTGCAAGTGACCTTTGTAAGCAGTATTATCTCATAAATATATTGGTGCTTTGTTATTATTGATTCTATTGATCCTCATTGTTCTTACTTTGATACATTTGTGTTTGTTCTCAATCTTCTTCATCTTTGTTGTCTATTATTTTTATTTAATATTGAACGATTCAACAACTCATTTGTACTGCAAATCGATCAAATGGACCAACATTAGGCTTCCGACTTATCACAACCCTATATATATATATATATATATATATATATATATATATATATATATATATATATATATATGTATATATATACATATATATATATATAGATATATAATCCGATCAACATTTGATGAATTATGCTTATAAGAATGCTTTTCACCCAACTAATTTAGTTATTTTTTAGAATAAAATGTTTTTATCATTTTTGAATATTTTTGTCAATTTTCTCATAAATGTTTATTTATTTTTCTTAGAAAATATACGAATTATAACACATTCGGCTTATAAACTAATGTCTAACTCTAACGTATTCTTGACATCTAATACTTATCATTCTCCTATTTATTAACCTTATGTTTATTTCTCATGTTTTGCAGGACCGTTATGGGGTATGCACTTACAACACAACAACACAATGAGGAGAGTTCTTTAGAACACTTAACAAATCAAATAGGGAACTGGTTAACTTACATGAAATATGCTAAGAACACAAGTGAATATGTGAGACAGAACTAGATTGCAAACAACATAAGTGTATGGTTTTCAAGAATGTTGTATATTGCTTCTCAAGTTGTTTTACAAATGTTACAAAGCATAGATGGAAGTTACAAGTACTTGAGATACTTTATACTACATCTTACAGCCGGCCAAACTTTGAAGGCCAGCTGGATATATATGACTAGATGCAGGACCGGTGAAGGGTGGTCACTTACAACACAACAACACAAAGAGGAGATTAACCAAACTTAATCAAATAGTATACTGGATTAACCACAAGAATGATACTAAGAACACAAGTAATAAGTAAGAGACAGAACAAGAGAACACAAGAGATTGGGTTTCAAGGATGCAGTATATTGCTTTCTCAAGTTCTATTACAAGTGTTACAAAGCATAAAGAAAGATTCAAGAACATGGAATACTTATACTACAACCTACAGCCGGCTATACTTTGAAAGCCAGCTGGATACGATTGACTAGACACAAACAAAATCAATTGTAGAGTCAAAAGGCATATCTGCCTTTTGACTTGTGACTATGACATGCCATAGCTCACATCCTAATATATTACAAAAAGGATAAAAGTACATAAAGTAGAAAGCATGGACTCAAGACCTTAATGTACAGTTACCAAAAGCATGGACCTTTCACCAACTCATGTAAGTTGGTGACTTTACAGAGTTGCAGCTGAAAGGTGGTCCAGCTTTATGGTAAAAGTACATCAGATAAAAGGCATATCTCTAAAAGTCTTTGGAAGAAATCTGTCTTCTCTATTTGGCTTCGGAAGACTTTGTCTTTGAAGCTTTGGAAGACTTCACTTTTGGCTTCGGAAGATGTTGGTCTTGGCTTCGGAAGATTTTACACTTAGAATATTTCTAGTGCATGGTGTAAAACTTCCGAAGCATTTCAACTTCAGTTCTTTAGTGCATGCTTGCAGAGAGACTTTGGATGTTTTGGCTGCATCAGACTTATAGGAATCCTTACAAACTCCCCCTTGGCTGATGCTACCAAAACATTTAGAAGATCTTCAGATGTTTGTAGTCTTCAGCATAATGATGACCATACCCTTCTTCATTAGATGGTCAGGATCATTCAGACTCTCATAATATCTTCTCATCTCAAAGAGATCATGTAAAGGTAAGTTGATTATGTCTTGCCATGTATAGACATTCTCAACACCTTGATCTCTGATCACATGCCATCTCTCTGGATTAGTAGTGAAGGTCCAGGATAAGATGGATGTCTCAGCTGCAAGAGGAGCCACTTGAATTGGAGGTGATTGGGCTGCCTCTTCATGCACTTCCTCAAGTTGATCTGACTCAGCCTGAGGTGTAGAGGTGGATGATTTAGGCTTCTTCTTCTTAGACTTAGGTTTAGAAGCCATACTCTTCTTCCTCTTAGAGGACTTTAACTGAGAAGAATTGTCTGCAGCACCTTGTTGATCATCCTTGTCTTTCTCAGTTGGGTTCCTCCCTCACAGGTTCAGAAGGAGAGGGAGTTTGACCCTGCTGTGGATCAGAAGATGAAGCTTGCTGAGGCTCAGCAAGAGGTCCGGGTTGTGTTGTCTCAGGTTGTTCAACCTTAACCTCCACTTCAGGTAGGATTTGACTTGGAGGAGAGTATAAGTCAATCATCTCTCCACTCTTGATCTTCTGCTTGATTACCCTGATATGCTCATCGATTGTGGATAGAGACATAGGGCCAAGTCTCCTTCCGGAGAATCCATACAGCATCAAGAAGCTCATCATCCTTTGTCTGTCAGCAAACATTTTCATACTCTTTTGGATGATAGCTCTTGACTTTGCAGCCTCTTCCCTCATCTTTCTCTTTGTGGCTTTTTGTTCTTTGAGCACTTGAAGTTCAAGCTGTTTGAGATACTCAAACTCAATGTACTCAAAGGACAAGGGAAGAAGTGCAGATGCCTGGTAGAGACCTGTGGTACTCAGGTAGTTGATCATGTTTTGTCTGTTTGTTTCTTTGTCTACCTGAGGTTCTTGTGTAGATGCCATAGTCTCTTGCACAGGGCTTTCTTGAACTGGGGAGAGTAGGAGCATGCTTGTATAGTCTTTTCTGTCTCTTCTCCTCTTTGAATTAGAGAAGTAGCCTTGCATCCTCTTTTTCTTTCATCTCTCTTGACACTTCCATGTCAGCCAGTTCATTTAATTGCTCTAAGGGGAGAGATATAATCTCATCTATATCATAGTTCATGGTCTGCAGGTAAGTAATCCTAACTGCCCTCAACTCATCATCTTGGGTGTTTGGTCTGGGGGCAGCCCTGATTGCAGCTTGCATAAAACCTGAAGACCTAGATGAACTTTCTCCCCTTAGCTTCCTCTTCCTCTCTCTCTCTCCTCCTCAATCTCCTCAGGAGTCAAAATCCTTTTCCCTTTGTCACCCACAGACCTTTGTGACTTAGGGTGGATAGAGGTTTGGCCTTCATTGCTTGGTGTAGCATCCAAGCTCTAGCCAGAGAGAGGTTGTGAGACACCTTCACCAGCAGGTGTTTCACCAAGGGAATGAATTTCTGAAGTAGTTGTTGATGTGACAGGGCTCTCAGGCTCTATCACTGGGCCTTCAGCCAATGTTTTCCCTTTGAAGCTAATCTCAGGGTCTGCATCAGCATCCAGTTGACCAATGACATTACCTGATTGCCTTTGTCTTCTTCTTAGGCTGAACTCTTCAGTAATTCTGTCTTAAATTCTGAGTGCTAACCTGTCAGCTTGTCTTGATTTGCTTGGATTGACAAGTGGCATGTTGACCAGATCAAGACCTTCATAGTGTTCAAGGTCTGAAAATCAAATACTTCTTGTTGCCCTTGAACTCTGTGAAGAATAAGGGCTCTTCTATCAGCATCATACCTCCACCCAATAATGTAGTTTGAAGTTCTTGAGGTGGGGATGACATAGCCCTTGGAATACCTTCCTCAAAGAGACTCCTGATAATAGAGTCTATAAAATCCACATTAATGTGAACTTGAGGAAGTTACTGAGTATGCACAATTGCAAGTGAGGATGGTGAGTCCTCAATGTCCATACTCTCTGAAGAACTCCCAGGTTCTGTGTCTGTAATGACTTTCTCCCCCTTTTTGGTAGCATCACCCTCTTGCATAGGTGAGCTAGAGGTTAGGTCAACCACATTCACAGGTTCTTGTGTTCCTGGTTGAGCTCTTCTTAAAGGTCTTCCAGCTAGTTTTTCCCTGAGATAAGATATCTCAAGTTGCTGATCATTGACCCTATTGTGAAGGGTAGTCACCTGAGATTCAAGGTGACTAACCTTAGAGACTAAATAGGATCATGTTTTTTATAGTTTTTGAACTTTTAGTCTCAGATTCCCCTCTTCTTCATCAGAAGAATCATTGGGGGATGAGATGATTGGACCAAAGTCCTCTCTCTCACCACCAGCTTCAGGTTTTTGGTTGCTGGATTTCCTCTGCTCATTGACATTCTCAGTTGAGATGTCAATGGGCTGAGTTGTCATGGTTGAGGTCTTAATAATGTACTCACTTGCAAAAGTGAGAGCCTCTTCCATATGGATATCCGGAACAGGTTCAGAAGTATCCACCTCAGTGATAGGTGACTGATGTGAGCTAAACTGAGGAGACTCAGGAGTACTCATCTCTCTTTTTTAGGGGGAAGAAAAGAAAGACTCATGGTACTCACTGAAACCTAAGTCTTCATCAGTATAGAATAAAAGGTTGGGAATGGGTTGATTTAGATCTAAAGGCTAGGGATGGTAACTGTCCCCTGAAGGTTGTTCACTTGAGTGTTGAGACTCAGAGTGAAGGCTTAAGGCAGTTGGGCTTGTGAGCTCATCAGGGTGAGCATGAGGAACCTCAGCCCTGATTGTTGAAGAGATGGGAGTGGTTTGCTCCTCGGGGGAAGTGGGAGCTCTAGTGTCCACTTCCTCCTTTATTAGTGAGTATATGGGGACCTGCACAGATTCAATAGCTTGAGCAGGGGTTCGTTTGGATTTTCTTTGGTAGGTAAGGGTTACTTATGGCCTTTTTGGTGGTAGAGAGGTAGAAGGTGTGGGTTCAACACTAGCTTGTGTTGCTAGGTTGTCACCTTGAGCAATGAGCTCTAACATTTTGGGGACAAGGGCTGTTTCTACCCCTGAGAAGCCTACAGTTAGCTTCTTCATGATTTTAAACATGTCGGGCTTCATCTGTCCCAATTTAAGAATATTATCTGTTTCCCTCAACTGTGAGCCCAATTCACAGTTGAGAATGTGTTGAACATATCTAGGAAACATATAATACTCTAAGGAGTCCAAGTTAGCAAGCAAATTGGTATAGACAAATTGAGAGTACCTGAACTTGACCCCTTGAACCATTCCATGCAATATGAAGGAGAGATCCTCAGGAATCTGGTCCCACCCTCCATGTTTGTTTGACAAGCTGTGGATAACCACATGGAGTAGGTATTTCCACTGGGATGAGACCTTCCCTTTGCTGAAGGTCTTTACAGAGAAATCTCCCTCATAGCCCATCTGCTCAAAGGAATCATTGACAGCTTCATTTGAGAAGGACAACTCACCTTCTTCATCATCCAGCTATAAGTGAGTGTTGATGATGGCTAGAGTGATAAAGATTGTCCTCCCTTGCACTGTGGCAGACAGTGCCTTCTCCCCATCCATGATGACCTCTTGGCAGGTCTTCCAAAATTCAAGCAGATGATCCTCATAGAGAGTAGGATCTATGGTTAGGGAGGTGAAGTAATTTGATAAAGCTAAGAAACGGCAAATCTCTGAGAAACTATCATCTTTCTCAGAGCTTAACAGAGCAACCTGGTTGTGTTGCCTGTGAAGTTACATGGAGAAATCTAGGTTGTTTCTGCGGTTAAGGTTGGCCATTTTAGAAGCTTAAGGATGAAGAAAGATGAAAAGCAAAGGCGGTTTGGGAATTAGGTTTGAAGAATAGTAGAATTGAAGAAGATAGTGAGGGAAAGAGGGAACCGTTGGGTATTTATGTGACAGGATTTGAACCAAAGTTAATGAAAGAGGATAAATTTTGAAATCCGAATGTCGGTCCCACCTCTGAAAAAGTAGTTTACTTTTGCTCAAAAAGTAGTTTTCTTGGAATTCGAAAAACTTCCGAAGGTAAATTATCTTCGAGAGTGTTAATGAAAAAGCTTCCGAAGCTAAAATGACTTCAGAAGAAAATAGTCCTTGAAAACAAATAAGTGTCTGAGACAAGTATTTAAGCTTTGGAAGATAGATTGAAACCTCTTCCGAAGGTAAAATTTCTTAGACAGATATTTATATTGAAGACATGATTTTCTTCCAAAGATAAAAATATATTTTCCGAAGGATCAGAAAATTTTCAAGAATCTAAGGAAAATCTTCCAAAAAGGATTTGTTTATCCAAAGAAAACATGAGCTTATGAAAGTGATGAACTAGACAACTTAGGACACACATATTTTAAGAAATAATTAGAATTAGTTTTAAGAAAAGATCTACTCAAAGTTAATCATCCCAATAGCTGATATTAGATATTTAAATCTCTGTTCATCAAAAGCTTTTGTCAACAGATCAGCATATTGTTCATCTGTCTGAACTTTGACTAGTTTAATTAATCCCTTTTCATAGTTATCTCTTATCAAGTGATACCTGATATTGATGTGTTTGGTCCTTGAGTGTTGCATAGGGTTCTCTGTGATAGAGATAGCACTATTGTTGTCTATGTGAATGGGAGTCTCCTTGAAGTTAAATCCATAGTCCAGCATCTGATTTTGAATCCAAAGCACTTGAGCACAGCAACTTGCAGCAGCAATGTATTCAGCCTCAGCAGTTGATGCAGGCACACAGGATTGTTTCTTGCATTGCCATGAGACAACCCTTCCACCAAGGAATTGACACCCCCCTGATGTAGACTTTGCAGTCATATTGCAACCACCATAATCACTATATGTATAAGCATACAGATTGAAGTCAGGATTCTTTGAATACCATAAACCAAGTGTTGAAGCACCTTTGAGGTATCTTAGAATCCTCTTGACAGTGATGAGGTGAGACATCTTAGGGTTGGCTTGATATCTTGCACAAATGCATGTAGCAAACATGATATCAGGCCTGCTAGCAGTAAGATACATAAGAGACCCAATCATAGCCCTGTATAAGTGTTCATCTACACACTCCCCCTCAAGATCAGGTCTAATGGAGTGGTTTCTGGCTATGGGTGTCTTAACATACTTTGACTGACTTATGAAGATACCATCTTCAACTTGCTTCACTTGAATTCCCAGAAAGAAATTGAGTTCTCCCATTGCACTCATTTCAAATCTTTCTTTCATCAGCTTCTCAAAGTCTTTGCAGAGCTTTGGATTAGTTGAACCAAAGATTATGTCATCCACATACACTTGAACTAGCAATATGTCATTTCCCTGTCCTTTGATGAAGAGAGTTCCATCTATAGTACCTCTCCTGAATCCATGCTTGCAAAGATACTCGGACAATGTCTCATACCACTTCCTGGGTGCCTGATGTAGCCCATAAAGGGCTTTGTCGAGCTTGCAGACATAATCAGGATGATCAGGGTCTACAAAACCAGGTGGTTGTTTGACATACACCTCTTCATCAGTCACTCCATATAGAAAAGCACACTTCACATCAAGTTGAAAGACGTTGAAGTTCTTGGATGCAGCAAATGCCAGGAATATCCTAACAGCTTCTAGTCTTGCTACTAGAGCAAAACATCAGTGTAGTCAATCCCTTCTTCTTGTGTGTATCCTTGAACAACTAGTTTAGCCTTGTTCTTGATGATAATGCCTCTATCATCTTTCTTATTTCTAAACACCCATTTGGTTCCAATGGTAGTCTTCCTATGAGGAAGAGGACAAAGGTTCCAAACTTTTTGCCTTTTGAATTGAAGCAACTCTTGTTGCATAGCTTCAACCCAACTTCCATCCTTTAGAGCCTCATCAACTTTCTTTGGCTCTATCTGAGATAAGAAACAAGAGTGAAGACAAACATTTGCTTCATGGGTTTGTCCTCTTGTTCTTACCCCTATGACAACATCTCCAATGATGTTTGTGGTGGGGTGAGACTTGTGGATCCTAAGCTGAGGGATCACAGCAAGTTGCTGAGAAAGATCTAAATTTTAGAAATTTAGATCTGGCATAGATGTTTCACCCTCCACATTACCACACTTATCAAGATTTACTTGATCCAATGAGTGTGTGACATCATTGATGTTGTCATCTATGGTGTGGTTATTAGCATCAAGGAATTCTTGATCACTTTTGTTGATACATATATGTCCCTAGATCATGATATGAATGTAATAGGTCTTACACTGATGTAATGTTTGGAATGTTAATGAAATGATATTGGTTGTTTGTGATTTATAATGTCTAATATTTCATTAATGAGTTGATGTTGAATTGGTTAATTAGGTTTGTGATTGTTTGAATTGTTGCTCATAATGTTATATTAATGAATACATTCAAACTTAACAAAATGAAGTTCTCATACGAATGGCCCATGCGAATGGACCATACGCATAAATAACTTCATGCGAATGACTCAGTCGCACGACTAAACCAGGAGACTGGATCAGTCGTACGATTGGAACATGAGATTGGCTCAGTCGCACGACTGAACACTCAGTTGTGCGGATGGATCAACCGCATGGTTCAATCGCACGACTGAACCATACTAATGGTTCAGTCGCCCGAATGAACAATACTAACCTATAAATACCACCCAATTCGTGGAAAAACGTAAGCATTCATTCTATTTCGATTCCAGACGTACCCTAACCGTCCAGAAGCCTCCAAGTTCATACTCCAAGTTCATAGAACGCTGTAGATCGATTCCTAATCGATTCTTAACGTTTGATTCAATACTTTATTGATTCTACGTGCGTTCTCACTGATTGGATCGCCAATCAAATAGGATTCCGCACTATTTGGTTTGGTTTACACGTTGATAATTCGGTATTTCGTTCAAATACCAGGTCCTAACAAGTGGTATCAGAGCTTTGGCTCTTGATTATGTGTGATTCAATCAAGTTTGATACAAAGTTTGTGTTTTTTCACTAAAAACGCAATCTTTTTGTGTCAAAAGTTGTCTTGGACGTTCCCTGCTCATCAAGTTTTGGTTTCTACGGCGTTAGGCGATTAGGGTTTGAAGGACTTTAACAAGTTTATCGAAGTTCATATAAGCTTGTTTATATGAAAAACGCAGCGGAATATAAGTTTAAAACTTGTTAATAAGTTAATTATTAAACCCATTTGATAATCAAAATCCAAACCATGGATCCATATACGAAATGCATACAATAAAGACAACCATAGGATGTTTAGAGGACAACCTTTCAAGCTGCTAGAAAACGACTTTGTTGAGATGCTAAAGATGAACTTTGTGGCTGAATCTTCAAGCAAGAAGACCTCAAGAAGGTGATACCCCAAGCTACCAACAAAACACCCTTTAATGCTAGGATTTTCACCACACCAATTTCAGCTTTTAAACCCTTTTAAAACTGAAAATGCAGCCTTGTTTTCTCTTGATGCTGCCGTGAACAAGAAGAGAAGAGAAAGGGAGGATTTTTGCACACTTTCTTGAGAGAGATGTAATAATTTGCATGTGTGTTGCTTGTGGGTGTAAAAGCCATCTATTAAAGCAATTGGCTGGCCTCTATGGCAGCCCCTTGGGCCGAGAACTAGCTGCCACCAATGGGTGGCATGCCTTTTGTTTTTATCTATCCAGTTGTTTTATTAGAACTACAAAATAGAATATGTAACATTTACATATTATTTTGTACACCCAACTAGCTCTACCATATCATTAATTAAAACCCAAGTTAATTAATTTGTAACATCTTACATGCCATGTTTTTGTTTCATTTTATAAATGTTAATTAACCATTAAGTAACAATTATAAAGTAATCTCTCAGAGTTAATAAATAAACCCATGTTATTTATTAATTTCTTAAGTGCATCTATTTTAGAAAACAATTTTCTAAACCCTTTGGTGTCGTTATTTATTTAACTGATCAAATCAATAAATAAATATTGCAGGTGTTTGTCTAGCCTGTTATTGGGTATGACCCGACTTGGATCATATCACACTAGCCACATCAATTTAATATGTATCTTGGGCAGATCGAATCCTACAATCTCCCACTTGCACAAGATTCATAGAAGATTGATGCAAGCAGCAAATGACGCCTAGCAACGGTTTGCTACCCCTAATGTATATGACTAAGTGCCATTCAATAACATCATCCCTTTCAAGTACCTTACTTGAATATGATTTAGGTGAATCAATCATCCATCCTTTTGTTACAGATGTCATGTTAAATCCCAGAGACACAGAATATTCATTCTCCGATAATTTAACTTTAACAGGCCTTAGACATCTAACTCTCAACGAATAAGAGGAACAAATTCCATCTTGACTACATATGTCTCTCACAATCACCTTATATCATACCTGAACCTAGCCTTATGTACTGTTAATTTTTCATAACAGTAAAGTACTAAGTCAAAGTATAATACTTGGTGAATATCAAGACCCTATATGTATCTCAGGTCTGAGGATAAAATGATATTCGCCTTTACTCAATATCTCTTATGACTAATCACTAAGATTCCATGCAGAGACAATTGAGAGCGGGTCGGTCCAATATCTATATCCCATAGATATCAATGAACCTTGGTAGCAACCCCTTGCTTTATATTCATACCTTATGAATATCAACCAATCCAAGTTCATTATAGTCTTACATTCATAGTTGTTCCCACAAGTATGATCGACCACAGACGTTTAGAATAACTTGCTTATTCACGGATTTAAACATGCTAAAAGGATGAACAAATGAAAATTATAAACATATAATTAAGTTAAATAACATAAGTTCCAATATCCAAATACAAAATTTGATCAAGTCCAATCACTAGAATATCGAAGTCCTAAGGCACAAGTATGACTTTCATGTTTTGACCTATCTAGGAGCTTCGTGAGATAATCCGCAATGTTTTGATCGGTGTGAACTTTGCGAATACATATCTTTCCTTATTCAACTTCATCCCTTATGTAGTTGAATCTCCGTTCAATGTGCCGAGTCTTTTGATGAGCACGAGGTTCCTTGATTTGAGCAATCGCACCCTCGTTGTCACAAAAGATCTCTAGGGGGTCTTGAATGTAGCAACAACCCCTAGATCAGCAATGAACTTCCTAAGCCACGCAGCTTCTTGAGCTGCCAATGAAGCGGCGATGTATTCTGATTCTGTTGTAGACAGTGCCACCACATCTTGCTTTGAGCTCTTCCAAGAGACTGCTCCTCCATTCATAATGAAGACATATCCCGACTGTGATCGAGAATCATCTCGATCAGTTTGGAAACTCGCATCCGTGTAACCCTTTACAACGAGTTCCTCCTCACCAGATCCATATATTAAGAACATGTCCTTAGTATTTCTAAGGTATTTCAAAATACTCTTAACAGCCATCCAATGACTATTACCAGGATTCTGTTGATATCTACTTGTCATGCTTAAAGCACATGACACGTCTGGCCTAGTACATATTATTGCATACATGATGGATCCTATAGCAGATGCATATGGGAATCCATTCATTCTTTCTTGTTCAACCTTTGAACTAGGACATTGAGATGAGCTCAATATAGTCCCCTTTGAATAGGTACCAAACCTTTCTTTGAATTTTCCATCTTGAACCTTTTCAAGATCTTTTCAATGTATGCACTTTGGTTTAAACCTATCAACCGCCTTGATCTATCTCTATAGATCTTTATTCCCAAAATATAGGTGGCTTCACCAAGATCCTTAATGGAAAAACAGCTTCCAAGCCAGGTTTTTACACCTTCCAAGGTTGGAATGTCATTTCCAAATAGCAGAATGTCATCGACATATAATACCAGGAAAGTAATAATGCTCCCACTAGCTTTCTTATACACACAAGCTTCATCAGCGTTTTTGATGAAGCCAAATTTCTTTACTTCATCATCAAAACGGTGATTCCAACTTCTTGACGCTTGTTTCAATCCATAGATTGATTTCTTTAACTTGCATACCTTGTTAGGATGTTTTGGATCGACAAAACCTTCAGGCTGTTTTATATGGACATCTTCCTCAAGATATCCATTAAGGAAAGCGGTTTTGACATCCATTTGCCAAATCTCATAGTCATAATATGTTGCTATGGCAAACAATATCCTAATAGACTTTAGCATCGCAACAGGTGAGAAAGTTTCATCATAATCAACCCCTTGAGTTTGAGTGAAACCTTTCGCTACAAGTCTAGCTTTATAAGTATCCAAGTTTCCATGCATATCGGTTTTCTTCTTGAAAACCCACTTACTTCCAACTATCTTGGACTTTAGAGGTGGTGTAACCAATTCCCAAACTTGGTTATCATACATGGATTGCATCTCATCGTTCATGGCTTCTTGCCATTTGTCAAAATCAGGTTTTGACATTGCATCATGGTATGTGGTTGGTTCATCCGAATCTACCACATAGCATCCATCCATGAAAAATCCATATCTCTCAGGAGGAATACTAGTTCTACCAGATCTGCGAACGTTTTGTGTATCTTGATCATCCATATGATCATTCTCAACATCCTCATGTTGATTGCTAGTATCAACCAATTGTGTATCGTCTTGTGAATCTTGAACCTCTTCAAGTTCCACTGCTCTTCCACTAGTTTCTTCCGAAAGAAACTTAGTCTCCAAGAACTCTGCCTTTCGAGCAATAAATACTTTCTGCTCTGTTGGATCATAGAAATAATATCCAATACAATCTCTAGGATATCCAATGAAGATACACTTTGTGGATCGGGCTTCCAGTTTGTTTTGAGCGTATTGCTTAGGATAAGCCTCACACCCCCAAACTTTCAAATATGATAATGATGGAACCCTTCCATGCCATACTTCGAAAGGTGTCCTTTCCACTTTCTTGGTTGGGGCCATATTTAAAATACGGGCCGCGGAGAGCAATGCGAAACCCCAAAATGATAGAGGTAGTGTACTTCTAGCCATCATAGATCGAACCATATCCAATAGAGTTCGATTCCTCCTTTCAGACACACCATTATGTTGTGGTGTTCCAGGTGGAGTAAGTTGTGAGACAATCCCACAACTTCTACGATACTCTTGAAATCACTACTCAGGTATTCACCTCCTCTATCTGTACGAAGAATCTTGACCGTTTTGTTGAGTTGATTTTCAACTTCATTCTTGAAGATTTTGAACATTTCAAAAGATTCATGTTTGTGTCTTAACAAGTACACATACCCATAACGACTATAGTCATCGGTAAAAGTAATGAAGTATCTTTCACCATTCCTAGTTGTTGGTTTAAAAGGTCCACATACATCCGAATGTATGATCCCTAATAAATCCTTTGCCCTTTCATTAGTCCCACTAAAAGGGGCCTTTGTCATTTTACCTTGTAAACAAGACTCGCATACATCAAATGAAACATTTTCATTAGTTTTTAAAAGACCATTCTTTTGGAGTTTTTGCATACGATTCTTGATTATATGACCAAGGCGACAATGCCAAAGATAGGAATCACTCAAGTCTTGTTTGAGCCTTTTGGTGGTGGCTTGGTACATAGAGCTATCATATGTGGTGTTATTATGAACCAAATCATAAATACGATTACAAGGTATAGCCTTAAAATAAAACACATGATTTAAAGAAACATGAATATCATTGTCAACAAACTTGAAATCATAATCACATTGTCTTAAACGGGAAACAGAAATAATGTTCCTAGTTAAACTAGGAGCATACAAAACATTCTTTAAAATAACTTCCAAACCACTTGGAAGATTCAAAATGTAGTCTCCTTGGGCTTCTACGTGAACCTTTGCACCATTGCCCATGAAGAGACTTATTTCCCCTTTTGCATAATGCTCACTTCTTTTGAACCCCTGCAACAAATTGCAAATATGAGTTCCACATCCAGTATCTAATACCCATGTGTTAGAAGAAATAACATTTAGCTCAACATGTATCATAAACATTGTACCTGAAGTTTGCCCCGCGTCCCTCTTCGATCTCAACGCTTTGAGATAGACCGGACAATTGCGTTTCCAATGGCCTACTTCACCACACTCAAAACACGGGTCATCATGAGCAACCTTTTGCTTCTTTTCTTTCGGTTTGGGCGGTTCCACTTTTGCTTTACCCTTACCCTTCCCTTTAACGTGCCCCTTCCCTTTTGCAACATTTGCCCTAGGGTCGGGGAGGTGCCTTTTCCTACTACCACCTTCATTGATCGTAAGGACCTGTAGAACCTTTCTACCCATGCCTGCCTCGGCCGTTTTGAGCATTGAATGAAGCTCACCAATGCTCTTGTCCCATCCATTCATGTTATAGTTCATAACGAAGCTATCAAACTTCTTGGATAGGGAGTTGAGGATCAAATCCGTTGCCAACTCGTTGGACACACGACAGTTAAGCCTTTCAAGGCGATCAATGTGGCTCTTCATCTTGAGAACGTAAGATGATACCGATTGGGTCTCGTCCATTCGACATGCATGGAGTGCTCGAACCGTTTCGAAGCGCTCCACCCTTGATTGTTGTTGGAACATTTCCCTCAACTGGGTGATCATGTCATAGGCATTGTGGTTCTCAAAGTCCTTTTGCAAATCCAGAATCATACTCGCTAGCATGAGACATGAGACTTGCACAGAGTCTTCGGTGTACTTGACCCATTCGGCAAAGGCCTCAACGTCATTTTCATCGGGTTGATCGGGAATGGGATCGTCTAACACATAGGACTTCTTTTCTTGTATGAGAACAATTCTCAAATTTCGGTACCAATCCATGAAGTTCCCATGGTTTAGACGTTCCTTTTCAAGGATGGTTCTTAGTGATAGGTTATGGACGGTCGGGATTGCGTTGTTGTTGTTAGCCATCTACAATTTTACAAAGTTCAATTTTTTAGTACTTATAATATCAATGTATTTTGATTATTAATACCCTTTTTGTCTCATAGACAATTAATAGTCAAAATTTAGAATCTAACGTTACATTTAAATATCGGTTAGGTGACCTTTATCCCTTTATTTAAATTAACAAGGTTGTCAACGTTTGACAATTGTAACCTATTACAATTTCTAGTGTATGGGATCGGTTAAACATCTTATGTTTGTTTGGCATGTTTATCCCATCAACACCCTTTTTACGTCATGCTTCGGTGATCCTAATGCATGATTTTCAAATTAAGTCGTCCTACTTAGACACACGTGTGGATTTGCTAATATTAATGGTTAGGTGACCTTTATCCCATAAATACGGCAAACCCACCTCAAACTCATAAGTTCCCTTTAATGTGGTTAGGTGACCTTTATCCCACATTAAATTCTCAAATGATTCGAGTGTTCTATAATAGGATGGTGTTTGACTTGTTTTAAAAGGGATTTGTGTTTCACAAAATTCTAGTTTGGAAAACAATTTTCATACCTTGCATTTGCATGCATTCAAATGCATGGTAGTTTGTTTGAAAACTTATTTCAAAGTTCCTCTTAATTAATCATTAAATTATGAAATCAATAACCTTTGGTAAAACAATTTTATGCGAGTTGTTGATTCCATGTTGTTAACTATCCAATTCCACAATAAGATAATATGAACATAAATCATCCATACATGCATAATATAACCATCACAAGTTCATAACCATAGCCAATGGATTTGACAACACTTGTTGGCCAAACCAAGTGTGCCAAGAGGGTCAATAATAAAGCATAAACATGACACAAGGCATTGAGATGGTGTGCTCCCACTTGATCCCGCATCCTAATGCATCAAGTGTCCATTTTGTGTTGTCACCATTTTGCTTTATTTGGGCTTTCTTTTGGGCTCCAACTTCAGCTTCTAGCTTCCTTGGGCCTTCATGCTTTGGGCTTTGGTTATTGGGCTTAAAACCAATCTTGGGCTATGAGGCCCATTTGGGCCTAAAATGGCCCAAACCCAAAAACCAAAGTCTTCTTGAACTTCTTTTACAAAATATATCCTAATACATTTTTACTAGTAAAAGAAATACAACTAATCTACTTATTATTACAAACCAACATAAATAATAAATAGATTACATACCCAAATAAATAATTATTACAACCCAATTGAATAATCAAACAACATCACAACACAAAACTCATCCAAATACAAGGTATTGGCTAGGTTATGAACATCCATATACACATCCAAATATGCAAGCATTTCAAGTTAAAATGGTTCCCCTTTTCACCCTAAATTTTCGGCCAAGGTTATGCAAACCGAAAATTTTGGTTTTGTCCAAACAAAACAAACAATCCATCAATGTGACTTGATTTTAAAGATTACCATATGCATGTAAAATATAATCTTTAAAACCACAAAGGGGTAACCATTCAGCCCTAAAAGTCACGGCCATATGGTGTTTCACATCACAAAAACTTGAAATGTATAATCTATGTATGTATGCATTCGTATAAGTGGCTCTGATACCATTGAAGGACTTTAACAAGTTTATCAAAGTTCATATAAGCTTGTTTATATGAAAAACGCAGCGGAATATAAGTTTAAAACTTGTTAATAAGTTGATTATTAAACCCATTTGATAATCAAAATCCAAACCATGGATCCATATACGAAATGCATACAATAAAGACAACCATAGGATGTTTAGAGGACAACCTTTCAAGCTGCTAGAAAACGACTTTGTTGAGATGCTAAAGATGAACTTTGTGGCTGAATCTTCAAGCAAGAAGACCTCAAGAAGGTGATACCCCAAGCTACCAACAAAACACCCTTTAATGCTTGGATTTTCACCACACCAATTTCAGCTTTTAAACCCTTTTAAAACTGAAAATGCAGCCTTGTTTTCTCTTGATGCTGTCGTGAACAAGAAGAGAAGAGAAAGGGAGGATTTTTGCACACTTTCTTGAGAGAGATGTAATGATTTGCATGTGTGTTGCTTGTGGGTGTAAAAGCCATCTATTAAAGCAATTGGCTGGCCTCTATGGCAGCCCCTTGGGCCTAGAACTAGCTGCCACCAATGGGTGGCATGCCTTTTGTTTTTATCTATCCAATTGTTTTATTAGACTACAAAATAGAATATGTAACATTTACATATTATTTTGTACACCCAACTAGCTCTACCATATCATTAATTAAAACCCAAGTTAATTAATTTGTAACATCTTACATGCCATGTTTTTGTTTCATTTTATAAATGTTAATTAACCATTAAGTAACAATTATAAAGTAATCTCTCAGAGTTAATAAATAAACCCATGTTATTTATTAATTTCTTAAGTGAATCTATTTTAGAAAACAATTTTCTAAACCCTTTGGTGTCGTTATTTATTTAACTGATCAAATCAATAAATAAATATTGCAGGTGTTTGTCTAGCCTGTTATTGGGTATGACCCGACTTGGATCATATCACACTAGCCACATCAATTTAATATGTATTTTGGGCAGATCGAATCCTACAGGGTTGGCGAAAATTCGAATTTTTACGGCCAAAACACGTTTAACCTAGAAATTTTCGCAAAACAGCAGCTTCAGTCGCACGATTGGACCAATCGCCCGACTGGACTTCATTCGCATTCTCCAAATGCACGATTGGACTGAGTCGCATCTTCATTCGTACGACTGACCCATCCGTTTGCAGTGTTCATACGCATCAGTTTCATTCGCACGACTGAACCAATGGCTTAGTTCAGCCGCACGATTGAACCAATCGCATAGTTCATTCGCACGGATAGCCCATTCGCATCACTCCAGTCGCACTAGTTGACAGATTGTTTAGTAGACTTAAAGTTAATCGAGATGGAAGATCAGATGTCAGCGTTTACTTCCAGGAAGGACTCAAGGATCCAGAACATACTGTTACTTGAGAGTGAGGTGGGGAATCATAATAAATCCCCAAAGCTCTTAACGTTAGATGAGTTTCCCTACTGGAAACAACGTTTTGAGATCTACCTCAATGGAGTGGATCCAAATTTGTGGGAAGCTATTGAGATAGGCTACAGTATGCCGGTGGGAGCCGATGGGGTAAAGCTTACTTTGGGAGGGATGACTGATGCTCAGAAAGTTAAGTATAATGCAGAAAAGAGAGTCTATGCATTGATCACACAGTCTATTCCTAAAGATATTTTCCACCAGTACTCGGAGAATAAGCAAGCCAAGAAATTGTGGGATGAGCTAGAAAAGAGATATGACGGGAATGCTTCGCTAAAGGCAATTAAGGATAAGGAGTTAAAGAAAGAATTTGACAACTTCTCATCAACGGGAAATGAGAGTTTAGACAATGTTATTGATAGATTCTACCATCTGATGAGTGAACTGCATACACATGGTGTTGCTACTACCATGGAAGAAAAAGTGTCAAATTTTGCAGACGGATTGCCAGAAAAATGGGCTTCATTTGTGTCAAATCTGAGACAGAATGAAATGTTGGCAAAGTTTGATATCAATGACTTCATTCTGAAGCTGCGAGAAGAAGCACTCAGGATGAAGTACCGAGCTCAGAAGTCTTCATACACTCAGAATCCAGCTTTGTACAATGCAACGCCTCAAGCTAAGACATCTGGAGCACCTCTCCAGACTGCATTTGTGTCTAGCTCATCTGGTCCTTCACATGTCTCTCCTTCAGGATCAGAAACGTCAGGGTCTTCTAGTACTCATTACATTGGATCTGAAGCAAACGCTACTAGACTAAAGACCGAGAACCTCGGAAACGTGACTGTGGAAGTAGCACGAGAGCACATGGATCTCTTGGCAGCAGTGGTTCATTCCTATGATGGACTTGTTGCTGGGAAAATTGGAAACTGTCATCTGGCAGATGAGGACTACGAGCAGGTAGACGAGAATGAGCTAGAGAGGATGGACATTATGTGGGCCTTAGCAAGTGCTGTCCGGAGGGCGAAGAAGTTTGTGAAAAAGACCGGACAGAACTTGGTTGCTACTAAGGACACTACATTTGGCTTTGACAAGAGCAAAGTGACCTGCTTCAACTGTGGAGAAAAGGGGCACTTCAAAAGAGAATGTGTGAAGCCAAAGAAGACTGGGAACGGGAACCCATTCTCGTCCTTCACTCGTCAAGACAAGCAAGCTAGCAGTTCTACTTCATCAAGCAAGGATCCAAAAGCCTTGACTGCTCATGATGATGAAGGACAGGACTGGAGCTTTCGGTTTGTCTCTCCAGGGGAATCCAACATTGCAAGCGTAGAAGACTTAGATGATGATTCCGCGAGTGAAGGAGATATTGCAGTTGAGATAGCGATGTCAAATAGTGAAGAGACAACTGCAACTGAGGTCAGCTACAAGCCTGAATAAGGGACGTCCACAGCAAAGACAGAATCACCAGAACCAGAGACATCTGATGCTGCGATGATGGCTAATTCTTCAGAATCTTCTCAGGTAAGTACCACTGACCAACTGTTTAAAAATCATGCTTGTTCTGATTGTAATACATTTAGAGATAGCATAGATCAGAAATTTGCTAGGTTATTAGATCATAATGATAACTTAGTAAAGGATTTGCAACTATGGACTGAGGCTAATAGAGTTTTAAAACAAAATGAGCATAGTTACAAAGAAAAGATAGACCTTTTGACTAAACAGCTTAGGGAAACTGAAGTAGTTGCATTTAACCAAGCTAATGACATTAGGTACTATCTTAACTCCCTAGAAGGCAAAGTGTAAAATGCCTTGTGTTAAACTGGAAAAAGAATTTGAAAAGGTTAATATAAAGTCAGGGTCAAACAAAGTCAAATCTGAACCTAAAAGGACTGCTAATGTTAATCTTTCACAAGTTTCATGTCAAAAACCAGTTAACCAAAAAGAAAAAGATATTAAAAATGTTAAAACAATTAATTTTGTCAAACAAGAGAAAACATCAAAAGAAACAGAGTCAAAACCCAAATTAAGTGATGTTGCTAGAGTGTCACACACATCTCCAAAAAGAAAGTTTAATCATAAAGTTGATAGCAGGTCATGCTACAACTGTGGAGAGTGTGGACATATTGCTTCCTTTTGTCCTTACTATCAGACACCTAGGAAGAAGATTGAACTTCAGGATTCAAAGCCTAGGTCTTCTAAGAGAAGTTCTTTAACTCCACCTAGAGGAACTAGTGAACCCAAAGTTCAACCCATTAGCCAGTCGACTGTTTATCACAAACAGGCCTTACACAAATCTGGCTTATGGAAAGAAAAGTCATCCTCTGTGTCTGATAATGATGACAAGAAGGAACCTGAGCTACCCTCACCCTCTAAGGGTCAATGGATTGAATTCATGATGTGTGATGCCTCTGGGAAACCCAAGCCAGTAAAGGCTTGGGTTTCTAACCTAAACTAATATTTTACATTGTATGTGCAGGGTGTTCGCTACAGTGCTGAAACCAACACGTGGATTGTAGACAGCGGAGCATCCAGGCACTTGACAGGAAACAGGGCTCTTTTATCAAACGTCAAACAAATAAAAGAGGGCATGTTTCGTTTTGCTGGTAACAAAGGAGGCTATATCACAGCTCAGGGAGAGGTTGGAAATCAGAAAGTTAAGTTTGATAAGGTGAACTACGTTCAATAACTTCAAAACAACTTACTTTCTGTTTCCCAAATATGTGACAAGGGATTTAAAGTCATATTCGACAACAAGAAGTGTTACGTGCTAAAGAAAGACTACGTGATTCCGGAGGACCAAGTTCTGATGACAGCTTCAAGATATAAAGACCTTTATGTTTTGGACCTCTCAACAGCTTCTACAACAGATCATGAAGTTCAGTTCTTTCTATCAAAAGCTACTGAGAAGGACTCCATCTCCTGGCATAGGAGAATGGGACACATTAATCAACGAAAGATGAATCACTTGATCCAGAAGGATCTCGTGAGAGGAGTTAACGTCAAGAATTTCCAACTTCTGGATTTTTGTGTAGCTTGAAAGAAAGGCAAACAGACGAAGAAGTCTAAAAGGAAAAGAAAGTTCATTCTATCGAACTTCCTCTTGAACTTCTTCACATGGATCTGTTTGGTCCAATCAGTACAAAGAGCATTGCAGGTGACTTGTACTGTTTTGTGGTTACTGATGACTACTCAAGATTCTCTTGGGTAATGTTTCTGAAGTCCAAATCAGAAACATTTGAGTCATTCAAAGAGTTAGTAACCACACTGGAATCTCTCTACAAGCTGAAGGTGAGACAAGTACGCTCAGACAATGGAACTGAATTCAAGAATCAGTGGATGGAGGCTTACTGCAAGGAAAAGAGAATTGTGCATCAATTCACTTCTGCCTACACGCCTCAGATGAATGGTGTTGCTGAGAGAAAGAATAGAAGCTTGATAGAGACAGCACGGACAATGCTGGCAGACTCGATACTGCCTATCCAATTCTGGAATGAGGCAGTGGCGAATGCATGTTATACATTGAATCGAATTCTGATAGTCAAGCGCCACGGAAAGACATGTTACGAGCTACTACAACGACGTAAACCTAATCTGGAGTATCTCGAACCATTTGGCGCGCCGTGCACACTTCTTCACACTTCTGAAGAAGACTCAAGAAGGAAAATTCAGCGAGAAGGCTGATGAAGGGATCTTCCTAGGATACAACATACCGAACAAGAGAGTTTACAACAACTCAACGGGTTTAGTAGAAGTGTGGTGTAATGTTGATGTTCAGAGATATACCACACCACCTACTGGCAAAGGACCCGCCTACTTTTTCGACTATGATGGATTCTTCAAGTCCTTCAACATCCCTATTTCTCCTTTGGATGACGAGTTAGCTACACGGATAATGTATGACATCTCGGATAATGTATGACATCTTGAATACACCATCTCTTGATTCAACATCATCGAGCTCACAGGGAGAATCATCTAATCACTCAGGGGGAGTAGTCGACGACAGTGACTCCTCCTCAGAAGATGAAGCTGAAGAAGATGACCAGAACAGTCAGGAGGAACAGGTTCCAATTCCTGCAAGTCCACAAGCATCTAACAGTGATGCCCCTTCGACTTCGAAACCTCAAACTCCATCTACCTCAGATGCAGAACCAAATGTCCATAATCTTGGCTCTGAGGTAGCTGTTCCTACCACTCCAGGATCACGTCTAAATGTCTATCATCCCTAGACAATGTCATTGGGGATGTCAGATCAGGAGTACAAACCAGAAATCAGCTGTACTCAGCTGATTATGCCTCTGTTATGGAAAGAGGATACATTCATGATGGTGCTTATCGGTGTTTTGTCTCACAGTTTGAGCCAAAATACGTCAGTGAAGCACTAAACGATGAGGCGTGGGTGAGTGCCATGCAAGAAGAACTTCTTCAGTTCAAGAAGTTAGGTGTATGGACTCTGGTAGATAGACCTAAAGGTGCTAAGGTCATTGGCACCAAATGGGTCTTGAAATACAAGAAGGATGACCAAGGAGTCATTATCAGGAACAAGGCTCGACTGGTGGTTTAGGGATTTCGCCAAGTCAAGGGGATTGATTACAATGAAGTGTTTGCACCCGTGGCAAGGATGGAAGCCATCCGTATCTTCCTTTCCTATGCATCGTATATGAAGATTAAAGTCTATCAATTAGATGTGAAGAGTGCATTCCTTCATGGGGAAATTCGAGAGACAGTTTATGTCAGTCAACCCGAAGGATTTGAAGATCCTTATCATCGGGACAAAGTTTACAAACTCGACAAGGCCTTGTACGGGCTTCATCAAGCTCCAAGGGCCTGGTATGAGAAACTCTCGACTCCTCTTGTGAAACATGGCTTTCGCAGGGGAGTCATTGACTGCACTCTGTTTATCAAAGAAAAAGATGAAGACCTACTGCTAGTACAGATCTATGTCGATGACATAATCTTCGGTTCAAAGAACGAAGAATTATGCAAAGAGTTTGAAGCAGTTATGAAGAAAGAGTTTGAGATGAGTGATATGGTGGAGATGAAATTCTTTCTCGGGTTACAGGTGGATCAGACACCAAAAGGGATATTTCTACATCAGACCAAGTATGTGGGAGACATTCTCAGTCGGTTTGACATGGAGAATGCTTCTGCAGCTGGGACTCCACTTGCTACAAATCATGATATAGCACCTGATGAAAATGGAGATCTGGTAGATGCCACAATGTACCGAGGAATGATTGGATCCTCATGTACCTCACTGCCTCAAGACCTGATATCATGTATGCTACATGTCTATGTTCTAGATATCAGGCTAAGCCTAAGGTTAACCATCTGATCGGGGTCAAGAAGATATTTCGTTATCTGAAGGGTACACCCACACTTGGGTTGTGGTATCCTCATGATGATGACTTTGAGCTCACGGCGTATAGTGACTCGGATTACGGGGGCTGCAAGATGAACTACAAGTCTACATCAGCAGGGTGTCAATTCTTTGGGAGGAGATTAGTTACCTGGCAGTGTAAGAAGCAGACCTCGGTTGCATTGTCAACCTGTGAAGCCGAATACGTTGCTGCTGCAAGTTGCTGTTCACAAATCATCTGGATTCAACAGCAAATGCGGGATTACGGTTTAAAGTTCTCTTCTACTCCTATCTTTGTTGATAACTCTGCTGCAATTGTAGTGACTAAAAATCCAGTACAGCATCCAAAGACCAAACACATCGGTATTAAATACCATTTCATAAGGGATTGTTTTGAAAAAAACTTAATCGATGTGGTAAAAATTAATACTGATTTTCAACGCGCTGACCTCTATACAAAAGCCTTTGACAAACCACGTTTTCTATATTTGTTAGAGGTCAACGGCGTTAAAAAGAAAAGTGATGTTATCCCTGATGATGATCATGTGTAGTCCGATGCAGTGTAGTAAAATTTTTCTTTTTCATTTTCTTTATTTATTTTATTTTATTTTCTGTTTAAATTAAATTCATGTTATTTAGCTGTCTATTAAAATCTAAAATAATTAAATCCGTTATGATTTTAGAATTTTAGGGGGAGAATAGGTCAGTCAGTAACATTAAAAAAACAAAAAAAACGAGGGAGAAGGAGAGGCTAGCTGATATAAGGTAGATCGTACCTGTGATACCGATTCAAACTCTTTGGAAAATGATAGTACACAGGAACAAATCAAAAGGGATTTTAAAATTTAATTTCGAAAAGATGCAAAAGTCAAAGTATAAGTCTGTGTAGTCTGAGCAATATAAAAGGAAAGATGATAGAAAAACTGGTAACTACTAAGGTAACACGACGAAAGTAGACCTAGAGGTTGCTAGACCACAGATGATATGTTGGTAGATTCAACACAATAGATGACTAGACCTGACTGGTGATCTCAAGATCAAACTAAGTTGTTCAACTGACTGTGGGCTCCCATCTTGTCACTGATTAACACAATCAACAATATTCCAATAAGGGGTAATGAGCATGTAAACGCCACAAATGTGTGCGGATGACCATAAATAGAGCAAAGCACGAAGAAAAATGAAAGACAAATGCTATCAAGCTAATGACTTACGTTGTTGGTGCATTCTGTGCAAAAGAAAATTAAGATGCTCTAACAAGAAGATAGGTTGTGTGCCTCTCTGCTCTGCGATGGCACTGACCTGAAGATAAGCATAACCTAGATATTCTAGAATTCATTGTTGTTTGCCGCCTCTCTGCTGTGCGATGGCACTGACCTGAGGATTGGCTTCTCTTTGAAAGCTCTAAGAATAGTCTCTTCTTGTAAAAGTACCCGTAGACCGCTCAAAAGCTCCTGAGGAATGTTGATTACCATATAAGTGTGGGATCCACAAATGTTAGTTGAAATAATTAAACCTAAAACTATCACCAATCTGTGTCAAAAGTCTGTGTATGGATTTAAGAGGACAAATATACTGATAATCATTGTGGCTGCAATTCTTGAAAGTTCAAATCAATGTGGGAATCTAATAGTACCAGTATGATTTCCTAAATTTGCTAACGACTCTGGATACAAACCAAGAATTGAGCATCAAAGGGTTTTGATAACAAGTCCCAAATGATTTGACTTGCCTGTATGATTCCAAAATTGAATTGGTCCAGGTGTGGTCAAACTAAATTGAAGCTGCCTATTCCGGAACCAAATCCTGTAGATTTCTAGCTTAGGATTTATCTCTCACAAAAAGTCAAAAAGAAGTTTAATTTTTGTATTTTAGTTTAAGTTTCTATGTTATTTAGTCATTTCAGTTTGTTTGTTTGTTGGACTACATCATGAAATTCTGTATGGGATTAACTCACTTAAAAGGGTCATGTCTGAGATGACCACATGTGTTTTCAAAGGATAAATGGGTCACGTCTGAGGTGACAAATTGTTTAAAATGATCACGTCTGAGGTGACAAATTGTTTAAAATGATCACGTCTGAGGTGAAAGGTCTTCAAGTTAAAATGATCACGTCTGAGGTGATCAAAGGTTTTCAAGTTAAAATGATCATGTCTGAGATGGTCAAATGTTCATAATGTTAATTTAACAGTTAAAAAAAGGGGTTTAAATGTAAAATGGTCAAAATGGCAGAAAATTTAATAAGTAATACCCATTCGCACGAATGGACCATTTGTATAGACTTATCATACGAATGGGAGCCATTCGTACGAATGGACCATGAGTATGGACTATTCAACCGAATGGCCCATACGATTGGCCCAGTCGGATGCTTACGAGCGAACAAACGAGTTAGTCGCACGACTGAGCTCCAGTCGGACGACTGAAGGGGGGCGACTGAACCAATCGCACGACTGAGGCCCACTCGCACGGCTGAAAGGTGCGTATGAGCCCAGTCGCACGATTGAATTTAGGGTTAGTATAAATAGAGGGAGAGTCGGTCGCAGAGACTCATCACTCTCAAAATTACCCTAAATCGCACGACTAAAGTCACTCTGCCCAAATTTCGTTTGATCTCTATAAACCCTTGATTCTCACATACTGACCATCTACATTGACTCTACAGGTACTTTGTGGTGCAGAAACACTACAACAATCGTTCAATTTGACACTGAATCTGGAAAATCAGATCCGTTAAACAACCCAGACTTGTGTGACAAAATAACCTAACTAAACAAATCAAACAAATGAAATTAAAGATGTTAGGTGTTAAACGAATGGATTGCGAGTCTAATGAACCAGAACACGAAGTCTAAAACTCAAAATTGGTGAAAAATTGAATTTGAATTGAACAGTCAGTTCAACATGCGAATGGACAGGTTGATGAACTTCAGTCGCACGACTGAAGGGTGCGAATAGATTAACCGCATGACTAAACCATGCGTACGAGTTCAGTCGCATGACTGGTGTAACCGCATGAGGTTACATACGCATGAATTCAGTCGCACACTCAGTCGTACGCATGGGCTCATTCGCACGACTGAATCCCAGTCGCACTGCTCAGTCGCACGACTGATCTCAGTCGCACAACCTCATTCGCATGACAGAAAGAATTTTCTTCAAGTCCAAGTGTTTCATGACATTCTTAGCCAATGGGTACTAATGTTTACTTTGTTTGTGTAACAGATGGCGAGTAGATGGACTATGAGTACGAAGCACAATATTTGTACTCATCTGGATCTGACATCCAGGAATGCTGCAGATTTCTCTGGCATTTTCACCTTTCTACGGAGGTCGAGGATTGCACACGCCATATCTGCTCCATGTACTCCTTATCGTTCCATTCAGCAGGCCTTCTGGGAAGGTGCGACAGTTGATAGATCCTCTGAGCCTCACTGCATCAGAAGTACCATCTTTGGAGAAGCTATAGCTATCACAGAGGAGGATCTTAAGATCGTGTTACAGTTGGGGGACGATGCTGACTGTCCGACTAGACTACACCCCCTCACTGTCAGAGGATGCTTTCTTCGAGCCAAGTACTCTGGGGACATCAATGCTGGGGTGCTCAACAAGAGCAACCTCTGTCCCAGGTTCAAGTATCTTGCGCACGTGCTACTAAAGTGCATAGCTTCCAGGAAGGGAGGTTTTGATGAGTTATCCGACCAGATCCAGAACGCCTATGTTGCGTTGGTGCTGAACCACCCGTTCAGCTTCTCCAAAATGATCTTCACCTACTTGGTGGAGAACATTGAGGGGAAAGGGAAGGAGGGCTTCTGTATGTATCCCCGATTCATGCAGATGATTATAGACCAGAAGCTCCCGTCCCTGCCAAAGGAGAAGGATGATGCTGTTGTGCTTGAGGTGATGGATGATACCACCTTGGGCAGGATGAAGGTATACAGGGGGAAGCAGGTGAAACCCCCTGTCAGGAGATTGTTTGGGCATCTGGCCCAGGAGGACTATGTGGTGCCAGCTTGGAGGAAGTGGTGCCACGACGACAGCGAGTCTGATGTTGAGAATTTTTGCTCTACCCACACATGATTCAGATGATGATGACAGAGGGGATGCTGGAGATGACATGCCTATTCCACCGAGGGGTACAGCTACAGACCTTATACCTCCAGTATCTGCCCCCACAGGCGACATAGCTGAGTCGGCTGGGTACCACCAGGACTTTATACCTGGTGAGGAGGAAGAAGAGTCTGATGAGGAGCCACTGACCAGGACTGTGGGAAGCAAAGTTGTTCCCACAGAACATGGACTCCGGGCGGTTGGTGAACGCCCCAGGGATTCGGGAGAGACAGCAGCGGACCCTAACTATGCTCCTGAGCCATCTAGCCGTGTTCTAGGGGGAGCATCCTCCTCGACTGGATCGAGGAAGAAAAGGATGGCTCAGCCCCACGGCCAGAAGAAGAAGAAGAGAAGACTCACCTACATCACCACCACAGCCACCACAGCTACCACCACCACTACCACCTCTACAGCCACACCATCCACCACCACAACCACCACAGCCACCACAGCCACCACAGCTACCACTACCACCACCACACCTCCCACCACTATACATATGCCAACCACCACCATATCATTCACACCTACATCACCTCCAATATCATCTAGACCAAACCCCATCTTTACCACAACCACCACCACCACCACTAGCCACCAAGCAGGACGCTCATCACATCCCTCACATATATACGGATCACCACTACCTCCAATTGGGGTAGAGGAACAGCTTTCAGCGTTGAACCGGATGGTGATGCGTTTGTTAGCTGCTGATGAGGAGAAGACAGCGCAGATCCGTCACCTGGCAGATCTCACTGCTGCGCAGTCACACGAGATCTCGGAGCAGGCTCGGCTGATCGAGGAGCAGGCCCAACAAATGGCTGCTCAGAGCCATGAGATCGCCCAACTCCAAGAGCACAGAGTCACATCAGCTAAAAGGATTGAGGAGTTGGAGGAAGCTAAGAAGACCATCATGCTCAAGCTTAAGGGATCCAAAGATGAGCCTCTGAAGATTAAAGAGGGAGATGGTGATGATGGTGATGATGATGATGATGATGAGGATGAGGATGAGGATGAGGACGATGATGAAGAGACTGATGTTGATGAAGGGATTGAGGAAGAAAGGTCAGAGGACAGGCATGAGGATGATGATGAAGAACGAGGAGATGCAGCTGCATCTGCCTCAGCTCAGGGTCAAGAAAGGAGATCTAAGAAGAATCAAGACCAACGAGCTTCATCCTCTGCCCCACCAAGCGATGACCCAGCGATTCAAGACAAAAGTAATGATTAGATGTCTATGTATTTGATTACTTTTGTATTTGAATCATGTATTTAAACTTATGTATTCGATGTTTATATTAAGATTAATGCATTTTTGTCTTGATTATTAACTAATGATTGATGTGTTGCATGTTTAAATCAAACAGATCCAAACTATCAAAGGGATGAATTTGATGTTGCTCCCCTTCAACAGGTCAAGACTCAATTAATTATGATTCTTGATCTGCAAGGGATCGTCAGGAGGTCTGTGAGTTATACCCCTGAAGAAGGGGAAATAATTCACGATCTTTCAAATGAGCAACTAGCTGAGATCTTCAAGCTAAATCCCGATGAGATCGTAAAGGATGCTCCAACGTGTGACTCTACCAGTGACGAAGAGCTGAATGATATCGATGAGATTGAGATAGAAGACGTCACTGCAGAGCACTATCCTCAGTATGCTAACAACGAGGGAAATATGGTCCCCAATCTGGGTGAATCCCTTGTCAGTGATACATTGAGGTACTAGACAAGATGGAGCAGGAGTCTGAGAAGACAGAAGGAACGGCCCAAGCCTCAAACGACGATGTTGACATCCAAAAGGCTGAATAGGCTGCTTGTTTTGAGGAAGTTCGAGCCCAACGCGTTGCTCCTAAACAGAACGTCTACACCAAACTCTACAGAGTAAAGAAACATCATAAGGTGTCGGGCAGGATTATAGCGTGGGCATATTTTGAGGATCTAAACGCTTATGCTGTTAAGATGGAGAAGGGCATAGAGTATTTTAGATTTCCACATGATCTAAAGACTCTACCAGGTTTTGAGCTCAACCAGCTGGCCAAACTGAAGCTGTTGTATGCTGACCCAAGAAAAATGTCAGGCTGGTTTGAGGCTGCCCTAAAGAAAGAGTACCACACTAGGTGGGTTAACTTCAGACCCTAACAGCCTACAAGGTACATCAGAAGGTCTGAAGTTGATGCTATTACTGGAAAGCCAAAGATAGTGCTGAAGTGGAGTCCTCCGCGCACGATGTCAAGAATCCCTCTCAGGGAAATGCCACAAGACTTCACTCCACACTTTAAGTGGTGGTACTATGATCGGAGAACCGAAGAAGCGGTCATAGTGCTAAACAAAGAGGGGCAAATGGATACCATCAGGGTATTTGACCCAATGTGGCTCACCAACTTGTCAGCTAATGATGTCTACACTCTATACAAGTGGCCACTGTTCTATGACACGCAGGATATAGTACAAGCCCTCCAGTTCCAGAACATCATAAGACTCTGTTTTGCGTTTGAGATTCACGCAGGAGTCACAAAAGAGGAAAAGTACAAGAAGTATGAGGAGGTGATGCAGAAAACAAGACATTAGAGAGATCTAGGTCCAAGGGGGAGTTTGTTGATACATATATGTCCCTAGATCATGATATGAATGTAATAGGTCTTACACTGATGTAATGTTTGGAATGTTAATGAAATGATATTGGTTGTTTGTGATTTATAATGTCTAATATTTCATTAATGAGTTGATGTTGAATTGGTTAATTAGGTTTGTGATTGTTTGAATTGTTGCACATAATGTTATATTAATGAATACATTCAAACTTAACAAAATGAAGTTCTCATACGAATGGCCCATGCGAATGGACCATACGCATAAATAACTTCATGTGAATGACTCAGTCGCACGACTGAACCAGGAGACTGGATCAGTCGTACGATTGGAACATGAGATTGGCTCAGTCGCACAACTAAACACTCAGTTGTGCGGATGGATCAACCGCATGGTTCAATCGCACGACTGAACCATACTAATGGTTTAGTCGCCCGAATGAACAATACTAACCTATAAATACCACTCAATTCGTGGAAAAACGTAAGCATTCATTCTATTTTGATTCCAGACGTACCCTAGCCGTCCAGAAGCCTCCAAGTTTATACTCCAAGTTCATAGAACGTTGTAGATCGATTCCTAATCGATTCTTAACGTTTGATTCAATACTTTATTGATTCTACGTGTGTTCTCAATGATTGGATCGCCAATTAAATAGGATTCCGCACTATTTGGTTTGGTTTACACGTTGATCATTCGGTATTTTGTTCAAATACCAGGTCCTAACAACTTTCACCACCACCATTGTTGTCTTCCACAATTGAGGTATCCTTATCTGGTTGTGGAGCCTCTGAGCTGGAATTTGAAGGCACCCAAGATGTATCAACTGAGTTTGTCATTGTAGTGTTGATAGAAACCTCATTTGTTGAAGTAGTTCCAACTATAGCTGAAGATGCATGAGTTGAAGGTCTTCTTAGCTCAAATCTTGGATCAGGATCACCTGTATTTAAATTTTCTGCAGATCCTGAAACATTCTCACAAAATTTGTTAAAACAGTTGGTAACTAAATCAAGATCAAATAGCCAATCAGGACCAGAACCAGCCACACAGGGTGTGTGTTCATTGAAAGTCACATTGGCTGACTCCTCAACAATTCTAGTTCTGAGATTGTATACTCTATAATCCTTAGCCTGGGAAGAGTATCCAATGAAGTGTCCATCATCTGATTTCTCAGCAAATTTGGCAATTTGATCTTTGGTATTCAAGATGGTGCAAGGACCTCCAAATGACCTGAGAAAACCAATGAAAGGTTTTCTCTTGTGCCAAAGTTCATAAGGAGTCTTACCATGTGTCTTAACTACTAAAACTCTATTTTGCACATAGCAAGCAGTGTATACTGCCTCTGCCTAGAAGGTGATGGGCAGTTTAGAGTCAGACAACATACTTCTTGCAGCTTCAATTAGTGTCCTGTTTCTCCTCTCAGCAACACCATTTTGCTGAGGAGTCCTGGGAGCATTATATTGTCTTGTAATACCTTTTTCATCACCAAATGTATCAAGGGTTTGATTCTTAAATTCAGTCCCTTGATCACATCTTATGGTTTTGACCTTGTGATCACTTTGATTCTCAATTTTTATGATGAAATTCTTCATAATCTCAGGGGTCTCATCCTTAGTTCTAAGAAAGAAAACCCAAGTGAATCTTGTAAAATCATCTGTGATCACCAAACAATAAGAGGTCCTTTCTAGACTCATTACACTGGTGGGGCCAAAGAGATCCATATGTAATAAGTGTAGGGGAGTAGTGATAGAGTTCCTTTCCTTAGGCTTGTGAGATACCTTATGTTGCTTCCCTTTCAGGCATGCAACACAATGATCATCACTTGTAAACTCTTTCTTTGGCATTCCAGTTACCAAATCATGTTTAATTAGTTTATTCATGTTCTTAAAGTTTAAATGGCACATTCTTTTATGCCATAGGAAAGACTCATCACTATTGGCTTTAGACAAAAAGCATGAAACTTCTCCAGAGGGAGATGTTTCTTGCAAGTCCATCTTGTACATGTTCCCTTTTTTGGGGGGCTCTAAGCAGGATGTGCTCATGAGGAATGACCACTCCATGCTTGAGAACAATGCACTCATGCTCAGTAAAGAGCATGTTATGACTCTGATCACAAAATTAGGATACACTCAGAAGATTGTACCCAAGCTCCTTGACAAAGTTTACCTTTTCAATGCTGAGCTTACCATTTATGACCTTGTTCCTTCCAGAAATGTAATCACCTTCATCTCCTCCAAAAGCAACTAGTCCTCCATCAATTCTTTCAAAGTTATGGAGTAGTGACCTATTGCCTGTCATGTGCCTGGAACAGCCACTATCAATGATCCAGACATTCTTGTTTGTCTTGAGTTGTTCCTGCACAAAGAAAATGATTAGTTACATTCAGAAACCCAAGCCTTATTTGTCTTGGGCTCACTAAGTATAATAGAAGGTAATGCAACAGTAATAGATCCTATGGTTGTGCTAGGAGGATCTTAAGCTGTTGTTGATGGAGAATTTTCAGTCACTTGGTATTTTTTAGACTTCCACACCACCTTTGGAGTCTTGGACTTGACCTTCAAAACTTCGGAAGCTTTTGGGACTTTGGAAGTTTTGATGATTGAACCTTCGGAAGATTCTGCAGTCACTGCAGCAGACTTCAGTGCTTCGGAAGAATTCCTTTCTTCCGAGACCAACTTCTCTTCCGAAGGTAATTTTCCATTTGCCTTCTTCTTAGATTTGGAGCTTCCGAAGCAAACAGATTTTCCTTCCGAAGCTTGAATCTTCTTGGAACTCTTTGAAGTCTTTGTCTTGGTCATATGGACAGTACTTTTAGGATTGTAAGGACAATCCTTAGCAATATGAGAGGTACTTTCACACATGACACACACCATTTTCTTCTTCACAAGAGTTTTCTTATGATAACAAGACTGTCTTTGGTCACATCCCTTCTCCACCTTCATCTTTGCAGATGCTGAGATAGTCCTTATGGGCTGGGACCTGTTCTTGGAGTTTGATGGTCCAGGCTGTGCAGCAGTGGTACACAGCAGATCAGTCTTCTTCTTGGTACTGAGATGATTTGAACAAGAACCAGAACTCTTAGCTGAAGAGTTTTGGTTGATGTCTTCAGTCTTTACTACTTCAAACCCTGCAGAGATAAAAACTTGTTTCTGCTTAGAGTCAAAAGTAGCCTTGATCTCTTGAGCCTTTCTTGCTTTTCTTTTGCTCTTCCTGATCAAGTTCTTTCTCATTGACTTAGTCATCACAGTAATCTTCTTCTCCTCAGAAGGATAGTGGCCCTTCTTAGAATCCTCCTCTTCACTCTTCTCAGAGGAATTCTTCACTATCTCTTCTTCATCCTCTTCACTTATAGGATCTATGAGAGGAAGCTCATCTTCACAAGTTCCACACCTAGGAGATCTTACAAACAAGATTGTGTGTGGAGGAGCTATCTCATTGGATCCCAGTCCCTGCCTATTTTGATAACACACCTTGTTGTGCAGGGATGAGGATATCATGTTCTTGAAGATCCCTTCTTCAAGAACACTCTTTTCTGCCCTGGCTTTGCTGATCACAAGCTCCGCCTGGCACTCAGTCAGCTTGGTTATGAGATCTTTGATTTGAGTCCTAAAATCTGTATACTCATGTTTTAGAACTGAAATGGTTTTCTCTAAATCCTCTATCTTTAGTTTATAATCATTTTCAGACTTTCTAAAATCCGATTTTTAAAATGTTTAAGGACTCAAGATCAGATCTCATCTCCAAGTTATAGGACCTGTATCTATTAACTTTAGCAATGCATTTAGAAGTACAGAGATGTTCCAATACCTTGGCTTTATCATGATCTGCCATTAGTGATTGGTTTGGATAAGCATCTTCCACCTGAAAGCTCCAGTCAAAGCCTCCTTCTTCAACAGCAACAGCAGCTTGTTGCTTTGGATTCTCATTCTGGGGGCTTTCTTAGTGTAGTTTGGTCTGGTTTGTGCTTGGCCACCATTTGTTCTGGGTGCCTTACACTCTCTGGCAAAGTGGCCCATTAAGTTACAGTTGTAACACTTGACTTTGCCTTTGTCCAAGCCAAACTTTCCACTGGTTGCATTGCTTGGAAACTTCCTTCCAGTTCTCTTGTAGAACTTCTTGGCTCTGTGAGTGAGAAGAGCCATCTGCTGGACTACTTCCATATATTCCAGATCATCTGGATGGATACAATCCAGGTCTTCAAGAGTGAAAAGAGAGTTGCCACAGCTTTCATCAGAAGACATAAAAGCTTGAGAAGAGCTTGTCTTGTGGAATGGGCTTCCTTGAGTATAGTTCTCCCTGGGTATCTCTGGGAAGGTGATGAAAGGACCCTTTGGTGAATTGTCAGGGTAGCATATGAGATGATGTTGGGGTTCTATGCTATCCCTTTCAACCACATGCAGGGCTGAACCCAATTGATTGTTGGAGTTACCAGATGAACCTTGCATGTTTATCTCCATCTGGTAGCCACTGAGAATCCCATATAACTCTGTCAGAGTAAGAGTTTTGAGATTTTCAGTCCTCTTGATCACTACACAATAGTGTGTCCATTGCCTAGGAAGTGAGGACATGAACTTCCTTACAATGTCTCTATTCTCAAGAGGAACTCCTCCATCCACAAGGGTATCCACTATCTCAACATACCTAAAGTATTGCTGAGTCATGGTTTCACCTGTTTTGAAGGTGAAGTTTTCAAACTGCTGTTTCAGGAGATCCTTCTTGTTCTCCTTGGCTTCAGATGAGCCTTCATACATCAGTTTTAGTGCATCCCACAGTTGTTTAGCTATTTTGCACTTCTTGAAACCTCTGTACACAGAGTCTGGAAGGGCAGTTTGAAGGGTTGTCATGGCTTTTCTGTCAATCTCTACTCTCTTCCTATCTTCATCAAAGTAGTTAGCCATATCTTTGGAGATCATACCAGCACCAGTAGCAGAAGGAGTGCTGGGTATGAAAGGTCCATTTTCAACAGACTCCCACATTCTTGAGTCTAGAGACCTGATGAAACCTTCCATTCTCATACACCAGATATCAAAGTCATCAAGAGTGATCAGCGGGGACTTGTTCATGGTTCCAGTTTCCATATCAGTCTTGGAAATGGCTGCCATTTGAAAAGTTTAGTATTTGTGTGTGTGAGGGATCTTAAGATGGTGAGATATTATATCAAGAGCCTGAAACGCTCTGATACCAATTGCATGCCGGTGAAGGGTGGTCACTTACAACACGGCAACACAAAGAGGAGATTAACCAAACTTAATCAAACAATAAACTGGATTAACCACAAGAATGATACTAAGAACACAAGTAATAAGTAAGAGACAGAACAAGAGAACACAATAGATTGGGTTTCAAGGATGCAATATATTGTTTTCTCAAGTTCTATTACAAGTGTTACAAAGCATAAAGAAAGATTCAAGAACATGGAATACTTATACTACAACCTACAGCCGGCTATACTTTGAAAGCCAGCAGGATACAATTGACTAGACACAAACAAAATCAATTGTAGAGTCAAAAGGCATATATGCCTTTTGACTTGTGACTATGACACGCCATAGCTCACATCCTAATATATTACAAAAAGGATAAAAGTACATAAAGTAGAAAGCATGGACTCAATACCTCAATGTACAGTTACCAAAAGCGTGGACCTTTCACCAACTCATGTAAGTTGGTGACTTTACAAAGTTGCAGCGAAAAGGTGGTCCAGCTTTATGGTAAAAGTACATCAGATAAAAGGCATATCTCTAAAAGTCTTCGGAAGAAATCTGTCTTCTCTATTTGGCTTCGGAAGACTTCATTTTAAGCTTCGAAAGATGTTGGTCTTGGCTTCGGAAGATTTTACACTTAGAGTATTTCCAGTGCATGGTGTAAAACTTCCGAAGCATTTCTACTTCAGTTCTTTAGTGCATGCTTGCACAGAGACTTTGGATGTTTTGGCTACATCAGACTTATAGGAATCCTTACACTAGACAACTATAAAATCAAATGTATAGTCAAAAGGCAGATTGCCTTTTGACTAGTGACTATAACATGCCATAGATCACATCCTAATATATTACAAAAAGGATAAAGGTACATAAAGTAGAAAGCACAGACTCAAGACCTCAATGTACAGTTACCAAAACCATGGACCTTTTCACCAACTCATGTAAGGTGGTGACTGAACAGAGTAGCTTTATGGTAAAGTACATCAGATAAAAGCATGTTCATAAAAGTCTTCGGAAGAAATCTGTCTTCACTATTTGGCTTTGAAAGACTTTGTCTTTGAAGCTTCGGAAGACTTCACTTTTGGCTTCGGAAGATGTTGGTCTTGGATTCGGAAGATTTTACACTTCGAATATTTTCTAGTGCATGGTGTAAAACTTTTGAAGCATTTCTACTTATGTACTTCAGTGCATGCATGTAGAGAGACTTTGCATGTTTTGGTTGCATCAGACTTATAGGAATCCTTACAAACTCCCCCTAGGCTGATGCTACCAAAACATTTGAAGGTCTTCAGCTGTTGATAGTCCTCATTATGATAATGACCATGCCCTCCTTTATTAGATGGTCAGGATCACTCAGACTCTCATCTTCTCATCTCAAAGAGATCATGCAGAGGTAGGTTGAATAAGTCTTGCCATGTGTAGTCATCTTCACCACCTTGATCTTTGATCACATGCCATCTCTCTGGATTAGTTGTGAAGGTCCAGGATAAGATGGGTCTCTCAGATGCACAAGGAGCCACTTGAATTGAAGTTAATGGGGCTACCTCTTCATGCACTTCCTCAAGTTGATCTGATTCACCCTAAGGCTTGGAGGTGGATGATTCAAACTTCCTCATCTTCTTTGACTTTGGTTTAGAAGCCATCCTCTTCCTCCTCTTTGAAGACTTTAACTGAGAAGACTGACTTGCAGCACCTTGTTGATCAGTCTTGTCTTGCTTAGTTGGGTGTTCCTCCCTCACAAGTTCAGAAGGAGAGGGAGTTTTGACCCTGTTGTGGATCAGAAGATGAAGCTTGCTGAGACTCAGCAGGAGGTCCGGGTAGTGTTGTCTCAGGTTGTTCAACCTTAACCTCCACTTCAAAAGAAGCTTGACTTGGAGGGGAGTGTAAGTCAATCAGCTCTCCACTTTTGATCTTCTACTTGATTACCCTAATGTGCTCATCTATTGTAGATAGAGACAGAGGGCCACGTCTCCTTCAAGAGAATCCACATAGCTTCAAGAAGCTCATCATCCTTTGTTTATCTGCAGACTTCTTCATACTCTTTTGGATGATAGCTCTTGACTTTGCAGCCACTTCATACTCTGCAGACTTCTTCAAGAAGCTCATCATCCTTTGTTTGTCAGCAGACTTCTTCAAGCTGTTTGAGATATTCAAACTCAATGTACTCAAAGGACAAGGGAAGAAGTGCAGATGCCTGGTAGACACCTGTGGCCCTCAGGTAGTTGATCATATTTTACCTATCTGTTTCTTTGTCTACCTGAGGTTCTTGTGTAGCTGCCACAGTCTCTTGCATAGGGCTTTCTTGAACTGGGGAGAGAGTAGAAACATGCTTGTACAGTCTTTTCTGTCTCTTCTCTTGCATCGTTTTTGTCAAATAATACAACATTGTTAATCGTTACAAAATATTTTTTTGGTTGCATTACAACAAAAAAACATCATTATATCTTAAAATGGATGCCATCCAAAACTTGCCAAGTAGTTGCACCCGTGACATCCTCAGCACCCATTACCTGCCAACTAGAAAATACATAAAAGTCAACGTTGGTGAGTGAGTCCTATTTTTATAAAAATAAAATACTTTAGTTTCATTCAAAACCCTTTATTTACGTCATACGTGGTCATACATCATACGTACACATAGATAATACTTATTATTATCTTTCATCATCGTTCTTCATCATTCATTATCATCATTCGTCATTGTACACCGCGTTAACATTCGTTCTCGTTCTTACTCTTTCATTTCGTACATTTCGTAAATACATCATTAACCTTTACATTCATCTAGACCAATTCCATGTGCTATACCCCGAACATTATGCACGAAGCTGGTTACTGGGCCTGAGGTCTATAAATAGACCCCGAACATTATGCACGAAGCCGACTCCAGTACCTAGGGCAAGCGACAAGGGTCCCATATGTATGGTCTATCACAAGGATTAGACCCCAGTGTGCATCCTTACGGGGTAGCTAACCCGCACACGGTTGAGCTAACACCCTTCATTAGGTGTGAACCTCCTTTCATTTGCTTGCAAGACTTTTCATTAATTCATCCTTTTCCTTCATGCATGCATTCATTCATTCTTCATGTTCCACTTTTCATTATCATTAACTTCTGCTTTTCATTACATAATTCTTTACGTTCATTATCATAAACATACCACGTAAAGTCACGGAATAATACGTAATAAGGAACATAAAGAAACAGATCATAATCATACATGACATCATCATAGAACATCACATACAACATCATACGTCATCATACATCATCATATAACATCATACCTCATCCTCGGAAACATCCCTAGACATAGCCTAAAAATCCCCTTTTTCCCAAAATTTCTAAATAACATCTAAGTCTTTAGGCTTATGGAAACTATGCAGGCGCATGGCCACTATACGGGTGCATGGCCTCTCAGGCACATGGGAACACTTAGGCGCATGGGAAAAACTTAGGCGCATGGGCACTATAATGGCACATGGCCGACACTTAGTCATTTGGGCAACTTTCTAGGTGCATGGGCACTTGGGCGCATGGGTATTTGGACGCATGGGCAACTACTTAGGCGTCTTGGCACATTTCTAGGCGCATGGGTACTATTTGGGCGCATGAACATCATGTATTTCTACTTATATCATTTTCAATCCCAAATCTGATTCTACCATGTTCTTAGCCTAGTTTCTAACATACTAAGTAGCATAAACACGCATACAACATAATCATCATCACAATTCATCCCAAATATACACCCACCCAACATAACACATACAAATACATACGGGACCCACTATTATAAAAACATTATTTCATGCCATTTCCAGCCCCAATACAGATTAAACATTAAAAAAATAGGGATCTAGAACTCACCTGTTGCAACTTTCATGTATGACTTCTTCACACCCGAATGCAATTAAGTTCAATCACCTAAAAACCCACCAAAACACACAAACGAACACATATAAACACATAAGAACATCCCCAAGACTGAAAATCAGTCAAGAACACTTCAAAACACCAAAAACTAACCTTGAATCTACACTTTTCTTTTTTTTCTCTCTAAAACCCGAAAGCTGAGCTCTTTCTCTCTCAAAAATCCAAATGAAAAAGGTGATGTAACATGGAGTGGGCGGCCATATTACTTTTGTACAAAATATTATATTATTTTGTCCTTTTTACACATTTAACCCCTCAACTTGGGTTAAATTGCATTTCTTCCTTTTATTCTTCTTTTCTTTAAATTTTCGGGTGTTACAAGTCCACCCCCCTTATATAGGTTTCGTCCCCGATACCTACTGCTCCTGGAATAGTCGTGGGTAATGTTGTCTCATATCTTCTTCAGTCTCCCACGTAGACTCGGATCCCATTCTATGCTTCCACTGTACTCACACTAAGGGAACCACTTTATTTCGAAACCTCTTCTCCTTCTGATCTATGATTGCCACTGGTTTCTCCACGTAATTGAGTCGCTCGTCTACCTCAATGTCCTCCAGTGGTACAATCATATCTTCATTGGCTAAGCACTTCCTCAGACGAGATACATGGAATGTTGGATAAATTCCACTTAACTCATCGGGTAACTCTAACCTATAGGCCACCTCTCCTACTCTAGCAATGATTCGGAAAAGCCCTATATACCTTAGGCTCAACTTGCCCCGCTTTCTAAACAGAATGATACCCTTCCAAGGTGAAACTTTAAGCATGACTCTATCACCCACCTTGAACTCAATCGGTCTACGTCTCTTGTCGGGATACGACTTTTGCCTGTCCTTGGCTGCCTTCATAAAGGCCTTGATCTTTTCTAGTTTCTTAGTCGTAGCCTCGATCACTTAGATGCTCCATAACTCCTTTTGACCTATATCACCCTAACATACTGGCGTCCTACACCTCCTACCGTATAGCATCTCATATGGTGGCATACCAATGCTGGCATGATAACTGTTGTTGTATGAGAATTCAGCTAACGGTAAGTGTTCGTCCCAACTTCCTCCAAAATCAATGACGCATGCCCGGAGCATATCCTTAAGCATCTGAATAGTCTTCTCTGATTGACCGTCTGTTTGAGGATGATAAGCCGTGCTAATGTGCAACCTCGTCCCCATTGCATCGTGGAATTTCTTCCAAAACTTGGATGTATACTGGATGTCATGATCAGACACTGTTGATGCATGTATGTCCCTAGATCATGATTTGTAATGTAATGAACTTGTCTGTCTGATTAAGATGTAATTGTATCGATTAATGAAATGATATGAATTGGTTGTTACTTGTGATGTTTAATATTTCATTAATGAGTCGTGATTGAAATGATTGGGTTTATGATTGTTTGAATGATTGCATATTATGTTATATTAATTGAAACATTCAAACTTAACTTAATGAAGTTCTCATGCAAATGGCCCATACGAATGGACCACACGCATGAATAACTTCATACGATTGACTCAATCGCACGATTGAAACAGGAGACTGGATCAGTCGTATGATTGACACATAAGATTGACTCAATCGCACGACTGAACACTCAGTCGTGCGGATGAATCAACCGCATGGTTCAATCGCACGACTGAACCATACTTATGGCCCAGTCGCACGATTGAACAATACTAACCTATAAATAGACCCAATTCGTGGGAAAACGGTAGCATTCATCCCATTACGATTCCAGACGTACCCTAGCCGTCCAGAAGCCTCCCAAATCGTTCTCCAAGTTCACAGAACACATCAGATCGGTTCCTAATCGATTTCTGACGTTGATTTCAATTCTTGATTGATTCATCGTGTGTTCTCACTGATTGGATCGCCAATCAAATAGGATTCCGCACTATTTGAGTTGGTTTAACACGCAATCACTAGGTATTTCGATCAAATACCAGGTCCTAACAAGTGGTATCAGAGCTTTGGCTCTTGATTACGTGTTGATTCAATCAAGATTGCATAAAAGTTTGTGTTTTTGCACGAAAAACGCAATCTTTGGCATCAAAAGTGATCTTGGACGTTCCCTGCTCATTGAAGTTCAGTTTCTACGGACCTAGGCGATTAGGACTTGTATTTCGAATTTTTACGGCTGAAACCCGTCAAACCTAGAAATTTTCGCAAAACAGCAGCTTCAGTCGCACGAGTGACCCATTCGCACGACTGGACTCCA
>CM046033.1:31483900-31602168 GCA_025215565.1 Flaveria ramosissima
TTTTTCAAATTAAAACTCAAGCTGAAAGCTGGATTTTCCGCAGCTTTTTGGTGTGTTGATGTACAAATTGTTAGGACCTGGTATTTGAACGAAATACCGAGTGATTGCGTGTTAAACCAACTCAAATAGTGCGGAATCCTATTTGATTGGCGATCCAATCAGTGAGAACACACGATGAATCAATCAAGAATTGAAATCAACGTCAGAAATCGATTAGGAACCGATCTGATGTGTTCTATGAACTTGGAGAACGATTTGGGAGGCTTCTGGACGGCTAGGGTACGTCTGGAATCGTAATGGGATGAATGCTTACGTTTTCCCACGAATTGGGTCTATTTATAGGTTAGTATTGTTCAATCGTGCGACTGGGCCATAAGTATGGTTCAGTCGTGCGATTGAACCATGCGGTTGATTCATCCGCACGACTGAGTGTTCAGTCGTGCGATTGAGTCAATCTTATGTGTCAATCATACGACTGATCCAGTCTCCTGGTTCAGTCGTGCGATTGAGTCAATCGTATGAAGTTATTCATGCGTGTGGTCCATTCGCATGGGCCATTCGCATGAGAACTTCATTAAGTTAAGTTTGAATGTTTTAATTAATATAACATAATGTTAACCATTCAAACAATCATAAACCCAATCAATTCAATCACAACTCATTAATGAAATATTAAACATCACAAGTAACAACCAATTCATATCATTTCATTAATCAATACAATTACATCATAATCAGACAGACAAGATTCATTACATTACAAATCATGATCTAGGGACATACATGCATCAACAAACTCCCCCTTGGACCTAGATCTATCTATTCTCTTGTCTTCTGCATCACCTCCTTATACTTCTTGTACTTCTCCTCTTTAGTGACTCCTGCGTGTATCTCAAACGCAAAGCAGAGTCTTATGACATTTTGGAATTGGAGGGCTTGTACAATATCTTGCGTGTCATAGAATAGTGGCCACTTGTATAATGTGTAGACATCATTAGCAGACAAGTTGGTTAGCCACATTGGGTCGAATACCCTGATAGTATCCATTTGTCCCTCTTTATTCAACACTATGACAGCTTCAGCGGTTCTCCAATCATAGTACCACCATTTGAAGTGGGGAGTGAAGTCCTGTGGCATTTCCCTGAGAGGGATTCTCGACATTGTTCTCGGGGGACTCCACTTCAGCACTATCTTGGGCTTACCAGTTATGGGATCAACTTCAGAACGTCTGATATACCTCGTAGGTTGTTGAGGTTGAAGTTGACCCACCTGGTGTGGTACTCTTTCCTCAGGGCAGCCTCAAACCAGCCTGACATCTTTCTTGGGTCAGCATACAGCAGCTTTAGTTTAGCCAGCTGGTTGAGCTCAAAACCAGGTAGAGTCTTCAGATCATGTGGGAACCTGAAGTACTCTATGCCCTGCTCCCTCTTAACTGCATAAGCGTTAAGGTCTTCAAAATAAGCCCATGAGATAATCCTGCCTGACACCTTATGGTGTTTCTTGACTCTGTAGAGCTTGGTGTAGGCATCTCTCTTTGGTGCAGCACGCTGGGCTCTTACTTCTTCAAAACAGGCAGCCCATTCAGCCTTGCGAATATCTACGTCTGCATTGGAGGCTTGGGCTGTTCCTTCAGTCTTTTCTGTTTCCTGCTCCATCTTGTCTAGTACCTCAAAAGTATCACTGACTAGGGATTCACCCAGATTGGGGACCACATTTCCCTCGGCGTCAGCGTACTGAGGATACTCTTCTGCAGTAATGTCTTCAACCTCAACTTCATCAATGTCATTCAGTTCCTCATCACTGGTTGAATCAACTGTTGGAGCGTCCTTCACTATTTCATCGGGATTGAGTCTGAACATTTCTGCCAGTTGCTCATCAGACAGGTCATGAATTATCTCCCCTTCTTCAGGGGTATAACTCACAGACCGTCTCACTATCCCTTGTAGGTCAAGAATCATGGTTAATTGAGTCTTGACCATTTGAAGGGGAGCAAAGTCAAACTCATCCCTTTGAAAGTTTGGATCTGTTTGATATAAACATTCAACACATAAACCATTAGTAATTAATCAAACAGACTTATATTAACTTAATATATATAAACATTTAATACACTTGTTTTCCATTACATGATTCAAGTACAAAATAAATAAATACATAAAACATCTAATCAGTACTTTTGTCTTGAATCTGGGGCGTGTCGCTCGGAGGAGCAGAAGTAGTGGATGACTGGTCTTGTCGAGTTGGAGACGACCAGATCTAGACCATTTGCTGAGGTCGAAGGCATCGAAGGATCCCCCCTGAAGCTAAAGGGCAGTCACGGAATTCTGCTCTCTCAGTCTTCATCATCATCATCATCTTCATGCTCATATCTCTTCATCATCAGCGTCATCCATCATCCGTCACCGTTCCTTCTTAGCTTCAGGGGCTCATCCTTCGACCCCTTCAGCCTCAGCATGATCGTCTTGTTGGTCGTCTCCAACTCCTCTATACGTTTGACGGACTGAGCCTGCATGTCTGGAGTTGGGACACCTCGACTCTCTGCTGGTCTATCACCCGAGCCTGCTCTGCCAGTTGCTGAGACTGGGCAGCAGTCAGTCGGTCAGCTGGCGGATCTGCGCCGCCTTCTCCTCATCCGCAGCAAGCAGACGCATCACCATACGGTTAGCGCTGAGAGCTGCTCCTCTACCCCGATGTGAGGTAGAGTGAATCCATAAGCATGTGAGCTGGGCTGAGGTCCAGCATGATGTGTGGTGGTGGTGGCAGTGGCAGTGGTGAATATGGGTCGGTGGCTGATGTGGTGAAGTAGGGTGAATGGTCTGGTGATGGATGGGAAGGATACAGTGGTGGTAGTAAGGTGGTGGATGTGGTAGTGGGAGTAGTGGCTGTGGTGGCTGTGGTGATGGGTGGTAGTCAGTAGTGGTGGTAGTGGTGGCTGTGGTGCTGGAAGGGTGGTAGTCACGAGGGTCAGCGACGCTTCTTCTTCTTCAATCCATGGGGGTTGAGCCATCCGCTTCCTCCTAGTCCGGTGGAAGTAGATGCTCCCCCTGCAGCTCTGCTACTGACCCCGGAAACAGTTCGGGTCAGTGTCTCTCCGAGGAGTCCCTAGGGTGTTCACCAACCACCTAAGCCCGTGGTCTGTGGGAACTACTTGCTTCCCACAGTCCTGGTGAGGGGCTCCTCATCTGACTCCTCCTCCTCTATATCACCAGTACAAACTCTGATGGAACCGGCCATCTCTGCGACCTCTCCGGCAGTGGCTGACCCCGGGGGAATAACGTCTGAATCAGTGCCTCTAGATGGGGCAGGCATGTCATCCCCGGCGTCGCCGCTATCATCATCAGAGTCAGTATCTGGTATAGAACATATGCTCCACATCCGAGTCACTGTCCTCGTGGCGCCACTTTCCTCTGGCTGGCGCCACATAATCAGCACGGGCCAGATGCCCAAACAACCTCCTGACAGGGGGCTTCACCTGCTTCCCCCTGTATACCTTCATCCGGCCAAGTGTAGTGTCGTCCATAACCTCAAGAACAACAGCGTCCTCCTTCTCCTTCGGCAGGGAGGGAAGCTTCTGGTCAATGATCATCTGTAGAAATCTGGGTACATACAGAAGCCTTCCTTCCCTTTCCCCTCGAGGTTCTCCACCAAGTAGGTGAATATCATCTTGGAGAAGCTGAACGGGGTGGTTCAGCACCAACGCAGCATATGCGTTCTGGATCTGGTCGGAGAGCTCGTCAAAACCTCCCTTCCTGGATGCTATACACTTCAGCAGCACGTGCGCAAGGTACTTAAATGGGGACAGAGGTTACTCTTGTTGAGTACCCCGGCATTGATGTCCCCAGAGTACTTGGCTCTCATGAAACATCCTCTGACAGTGAGGGGGTGTAGACGAGTGGGACACTCAGCATCGTCCCAAACTGTAGAACTATCCTCAGATCCTCCTCAGATACAGTGATAGCCTCACCAAAAATCGAGCTCCTGATGCAATGAGGCTCGGTGGATCTATCTACAGATGCGCCTTCCCAGAAGGCCTGCTGCACTGATCTGTATGGTGTGCAGGGAGTGTAGATATAGCATGAGCGATCCTGGATCTCTGTAGAAATGTAATAATGCCTGTGAAGTCAGCTGCATTCCTGGATGTCAAGTCCAGGTGAGCACATATTGTGCTTGGTGCTCATATTCCATCGACTCGCCATCTGTAACACATAATAATATAAACGTTAGTTTCGTTGGCTAAGAGTATAATGCAACACTTAGACTTTGAATGAAAACTATCTGTCATGCGATTGAGGTTGTACGACTGAAGACAGTCGTGCGACTGAATCGTGCGATTGAGGTTCAGACGTGCGATTGACCTCATGCGCACGACTGAGTGTGCGACTGGACTCATGCGCATGTACTCTTGTGCGGTTACACCAGTCGTGCGACTGAGTCTCATTCGCATGGTTCAGTCGTGCGGTTAAGTGAATCGCTCCCTTCAGTCGTGCGACTGAAGTTCATCCGGACGACCAGTCGTCTGTCTCAGGTGTTCAGTCGTCCAACGTTCGAATCTACGCAAAACTAAGTCTTATACTCAATTAACCGGTTCTTTAGTGTCGCATTCTCTTTACTAACAACCTATTTTACTCAATTTTAACATATTGCTTAGTTTTAATAGGTTATTAGGTGTTGTGCAAGTCTCGGTTCGCATTTTCACAGTCGATTAACCATTTAGGGTTCCAATCTTCTGATTTTGATGGAATGGACTTCAAAATACCTGTATGATGATTAGCGAACGTCAGTAACACACAATCAAAGAGAAAACTAAGGCAAATCAAATTTTGGCAGAGTAACGGTAGGATGTGCGATTTAGGGGCGATTTGAGGGTGATGAGTCTCTGCGACCGACTCCACCTCTATTTATATCAACCCTAGATCCAATCGTGCGACTGAGTTCATTCGCACCTTTCAGTCGTGCGAGTGGGACTCAGTCGTGCGATTGGGTCAGTCGCCCTTCTCCAGTCGTCCGACTGAAGTTCAGTCGTGCGACTGACTCACTCGTTCGCACTTAAGCCTCCGATTGGACTAATCGTATGATCCATTCGGTTGGATGGTCCATACTCATAGTTCATTCGTGCGAATGGACTTCATTCGTATGGTTAGTCCATACGTATGGTCCATTCGTGCGAATGGGTCATACTTAGTTAATTTTCTGCTATTTTACCAATTTACCTTTAAACTCTTTTATATTAATTAAATTAACGTTATGACCTTTGATCATCTCAGACATGATCCTTTTATCTTGAAAACACTTTGATCACCTCAGACGTGATCCTTTTTTAACCACTTGGTCACCTCAGACGACGTGACTGATATAACCTTTCAAAGCACATATGGTCATCTCAGACATGACCCTTTTAGTGAGTTATTCCTTCTGATTTTCCTGATGTAGCCCGACACTTGACTCAAATTAAAACTTAAAACAACTAACTAATTTAAGAATTTAAACTAATTACATAATCAGACATATTTTTGGCTTTTTGTGAGAGATAAATCCAGAGATTGATATCTACGGGATTTGGTTCGGGAGTAGATAGCTTCAACTTAGGTTGATCACATCTGGACCAATTCAATTTTTGGAATCATACAGGCAATTCAAATCATTTGGGACTAGTTATTAAACCTTTTGATGCTCAAGTTCTCGGTGTTCATCCAGAGTCGTTAGCAACATAAGGAAATCATACTGAAACTCTTAGATTTTCACATTGATTTGAACCTTTGAGAATGTAGCCACAATGATTGTCAGTATGTTTGTCCACTTAAATCCATACACAGACTTTTGACACAGACTGGTGACTTATTTAGGTTTAATTATTTCAACTAACACTTGTGGATCCACACTTATATGGTAATCAACATTCCTCAGGAGCTTTTGAGCGGTCTACGGGTATTATTACAAGAAGAGACTATTCTTAGAGCTTTCAAAGAGAAGCCTGTCCTCAGGTCAGTGCCATCGCACAGCAGAGAGGCGGCAAACAACAATGAATTCTAGAATATCTAGGTTATGCTTATCCTCAGGTCAGTGCCATCGCACAGCAGAGAGGCACACAACCTATCTCCTTGTTAGAGCAGCTTATTTTATTTTGCACAAAATGCACCAACAACATAAGTCATTAGCTTTATTGCATTTGTCTTTCATTTTTTTCTTGCTTTGCTCTAGTTATGGTCATCCGCACACATTTGTGGCGTTTACTTGCTCATTACCCTTATTGGAATATTGTTGATTGTGTTAACCAGTGATAAGATGGAAGCCCACAGTCAGTTGAACAACTAGTTTTATCTTGAAATCACCAATCCAGGTCTATTGTCTATTGTGTTGAATCTACCAACATATCATATATGGTCTAGCAGCCTCTAAGTCTACTTTCTTTGTGTCACCTTAGGAGTTGCCAGTTTTCTATCATCTTTCCCTTTTGTATTGCTTAGACTACACAGATTTATACTTTGAACTTTTGCATCTTCTAAAACTTAAATTTTAAAGTCCCTCTTGATTTGTTCCTGTGTACTATCATTTTCCAAAGGTATTGAATCGGTATCACAGATACAATCTACCTTATTTCAGCTCGCTACTCCTTCTCTTTTTTTTTTTTTTTTTTTAATGTTAACTTGCTGACATATTCTCCCCCTAAAATACTAAAATCATTTCTGGTTTAATTATTTTAGGATTTTAATAAACAGCAAGAGAACATGAGTTTAAATAAAATTAAAATCAAATAGACAAATCAAAATAAATAAAATAAATTTAACTACACGACATCGGACTACACATTTTCATCATCAGGAATTACCTCACTTTTCTTTTTAACACCGTTGACCTCTAATAAATATTGAAAACGTGGTTTATCAAAGGCTTTAGTATAGAGGTCAGCGCGTTGAAAATCAGTATTAATTTTAACCACATCAATTAAGTTCTTTTCAAAACAATCTCTTATGAAATGGTATTTAATACCGATGTGTTTGGTCTTAGGATGTTGGACCGGATTTTTAGTTACTGCAATTGCAGCAGAGTTATCAACAAAAATAGGAGTAGATGAGAATTTTAAACCGTAATCCCGCATTTGCTGTTGAATCCAGATGATTTGAGAACAGCAACTTGCAGCAGCAACATATTCGGCTTCACAGGTTGACAATGCAACCGATGTCTGCTTCTTACACTGCCAGGTAACTAATCTTCTCCCAAAGAATTGACACCCTGCTGATGTAGACTTGTAGTTCATCTTGCAGCCCCCGTAATCCGAGTCACTATACGCGGTAAGCTCAAAGTCATCATCATGAGGGTACCACAATCCAAGTGTGGGTGTACCCTTCAGATAACGAAAAATCCTCTTGACCCCGATCAGATGGTTGACCTTTGGTTTAGCCTGATATCTTGAACATAGACATGTAGCATACATAATATCAGGTCTTGAGGCAGTGAGATACATGAGGGATCCGATCATTCCTCGGTACATAGTGGCATCTACTAGATCTCCATTATCATCAGGTGCTATATCATGATTCGTAGCAAGTGGAGTCCCAGCAGCAGAAGCATTCTCCATGTCAAAGCGACTGAGAATGTCTCCTACATACTTGGTCTGATGTAGAAAGATTCCATTAGGTGTTGATCCACCTGTAACCCGAGAAAGAACTTCATCTCCCCCATGGCACTCATCTCAAATTCTTTCTTCATTACTGCTTCAAACTCTTTACATAACTCTTCGTTCTTTGACCCGAAGATTATGTCATCAACATATATCTGTACAAGCAGTAGGTCGCCATCCTTTTCCTTAATAAACAGTGTACAGTCAATTACTCCCCTGCGAAAGCCGTGTTTCACAAGATGAGTTGAGAGTTTCTCATACCAAGCTCGAGGAGCTTGATGAAGCCCATACAAAGCTTTGTCGAGCTTGTAAACTCTATCCCGATGGTAAGGATCTTCAAAACCCTCGGGTTGACTTACATAGACTGTTTCTCTGATTTCCCCATGAAGGAATGCACTCTTTACATCTAATTGGTAGACTTTGATCTTCATGTACGATGCATAGGCAAGGAAGATACGAATAGCTTCCATCCTTGCCACGGGTGCAAACACCTCATTGTAGTCAATTCCCTCGACTTGGCGAAAACCTTGAACCACCAGTCGAGCTTTGTTCCTGATAATGACCCCTTGGTCATCCTTCTTGCATTTTAGTACCCATTTAGTGCCAATGACTTTAGCACCTTTAGGTTTATCAACCAGTGTCCATACACCTAACTTCTTAAACTGCAGAAGTTCTTCTTGCATGGCACTCACCCACGCCTCATCATTGAGTGCCTCACTGACATATTTTGGCTCAACCTGCGAGACAAAACATCGATAGGCACCATCATGAATGTAACCTTTCTCCATAACCGAGGCGTAATCAGCTGAGTATAACTGATTTCGGGTTTGTACTCCTGATCTGACATCCCCAATAACATTGTCAAGGGGATGATAGACGTTTAGTCGTGATCCTGGAGTAGTAGGAACAGCTACCTCAGAACCAAGATTATGAACATTTGGTTCTGCATCTGAGGTAGTTGGAGTTTGAGGTTCTGAAGTCGAAGGTGCATCACTCGTAGATGCTTGTGGACTTTCAGGAACTGGAACCTGTTCCTCCTGACTGTTCTGGTCATCTGCTTCAGCTTCATCTTCAGAGGAGGAGTCACTGTCGTCGACTACTCCCCCTGACTGAGTAGATGATTCTCCCTGTGTGCTAGATGGTGTATTCAGAATATCATACATCATCCTAGTAGCTAGCTCATCATCCGAGGGAGAGAGAGGTATGTTGAAGGATTTGAAGAATCCATCATAATCGAAGAAGTAGGCAGGTCCTTTGCCTGTAGGAGGTGTGGTATATCTCTGAACGTCGACATTACACCACACTTCTACAAGACCCGTTGAGTTATTGTAAACTCGCTTATTCGGTATGTTGTATCCTAGAAAGATTCCTTCATCTGCCTTCTCGCTGAATTTTCCTTCTTGCGTCTTCTTCAGAAGTGTACACGGCGCGCCAAAGGGTTCAAGATACTCCAAATTCGGTTTGCGTCTTTGTAGTAGCTCATAACATGTCTTTCCGTGGCGCTTGACTATTAGGACTCGATTCAGTGTATAACATGCATTTGCTACTGCCTCATTCCAGAATTGGATAGGCAGTTTCGAGTCAGCCAGCATAGTCCGTGCAGTCTCTATCAAGCTTCTATTTTCCTCTCAGCAACACCATTCATCTGAGGCGTGTATGCTGAAGTGAATTGATGAACAATTCCCTTTTCCTTGCAGTATGCCTCCATCCATTGATTCTTGAATTCGGTCCCGTTGTCTGAGCGTACTTGTCTAACCTTTAGCTTGTAGAGAGATTCCAGAGTGGTGACTAATTCCTTGAATGACTCAAATGTTTCTGATTTGGATTTCAGAAACATTACCCAAGTGAACCTTGAGTAGTCATCAGTGACCACAAAACAGTACAAATCGCCTGCAATGCTCCTTGTACTGACTGGACCAAACAGATCCATGTGAAGAAGTTCAAGAGGAAGTTCTATTGAATGAACTTTTTTCCTTATGAGACTTCTTTGTCTGTTTGCCTTTCTTGCAAGCTACACAAAAGTCAGGAAGTTGGAAGTTCTTGACATTTACTCCTCTCACTAAGTCCTTCTGAATCAAGTGATTCATCTTCCTTTGACTAATGTGTCCCATTCTCCTATGCCAGGAGATTGAGTCCTTCTCAGTAGCTTTAGATAGAAAGCACTGCACCTCATGATCCGTTGGAGCAGCTGTTGACAGATCCAAGACATATAGGTCCTTATATCTTGAAGCAGTCATCAGAACTTGGTCCTCTGGAATCATATAGTCTTTCTTCAGCACGTAACACTTCTTGTTGTCGAAGATGACTTTAAATCCTTTATCGCAGATTTGGGAAACAGAAAGCAAGTTATTTTGAAGTTGTTGAACGTAGTTCACCTTATCAAACTTAACTTTCTGATTTCCCACTTCTCCCTGTGCTGTGATGTATCCTCCCTTGTTTCCTGCAAAGGAAACATGCCCTCCTTTTATTTGTTTGACATTTGATAAAAGGGCTCTATTTCCTGTCATGTGCCTGGATGCTCCGCTGTCTATAATCCACGTGTTAGTCTCAGCGCTATACCGAACACCCTGCACATATCAAGTAAATGTATTAGTTTAGGTTAGGAACCCAAGCCTTTACTGTCTTGGGTTTCCCAGAGGCATCACACATCATAAACTCTACCCATTGACCTTTAGAAGGTGAGGGTAACTCAGATTCCTTCTTGTCATCAGTATCAGTCACACAGGATGACTTCTCTTTCCATAAGCCAGATTTGTGCAATGCCTGTTTATGATAAACAGTCGTCTGGCTTACAGGTTGGACTTTAGGTTCACTAGATCTTCTAGGTGGAGTTAGAGAACTCCTCTTAGAAGACCTAGGTCTAGAGTCCTGAAGATCAATCTTCTTCCTAGGTGTCTGATAGAAAGGACAATAGGAAGCAATATGTCCACATTCTCCACAGTTGTAGCACAATCTGCTATCAACTTTATGAATAGACTTTCTTTGTGGAGAAATGCGTGACACTTTAGTAACATCAATCACTTTAGGTTTTGACTCTTGCATGTTTGATGTTTTCTCTGGTTTAACAAATTTAACTGTTTAACCTGTTTAACTTGTTCCACCTTTTGTTAACTGGTTTTTGACTTGTAGCATGTGAAAAATTAACGTTTGAAGTCCTTTTAGGTTCTGATTTGACTCTGTTTGACCCTGACTTTAAGTTAACTTTTTCAAATTCATTTTCCAGATTAACACAAGGCAATTTACCCTTTGCCTTTGAAGTGGCCTCCTTTTGTTTCTGTCCAGATTCAGTAGATGAACATGATGTGTCTGGATCAGTAACAAGAGGAGTGGTCACCACATGATCCTTGATTGGGTTGTTGTTTACTGGTTTAGACTTGGTGTTCATCAAGGTTCAGGTGGTGGTGGAACCACTTTGTAGCCTAATCCCTCCCCATTATTCCTTTCTCTCACTAAGTGTTGAACTATGTGTGAAGAACTAGTCCAACTATGCAGTTTCTGTTTTAAGGAATTAACTTCTACTTCTAGAACTGCCTTTTGTTTCTTAGTGTCCTCTAGGGAGTTTAGATAGTACCTAATGTCATTTGCTTGATTAAAGGCAACTACTTCGGTTTCCCTAAGTTGTTTAGTCAATAGGTCTATCTTTTCTTTATAACTATGCTCATTTTGTTTTAGAACTCTATTGGCCTCAGTGCATAGTTGTAAATCCTTTACTAAGTTATCATTGTGATCTAATAACCTAGCAAATTTTTCATCAATGCTATTCCTAAACATATCACAATTAGAACAAGCATGATTATTAAACATTTGGTCAGTTGTACTTACCTGTGTTGTTTCAGAAGAGTTAGCCATCAACGCAGCATCAGACGTCTCTGGTTCTGGTGATTCTGACTTTTCTGTTTCTGACGTGGAAGTCTCCTCCTTTGGTTTGTAACTGACCTCAGCTGCAGTTGTTTCTTCACTGTGTGACATCGCTATTTCAACTGCTAATCACCTTCACTCGCAGAATCATCATCAATATCTTCAACACTGGCAATGTTAGATTCTGGTGAGACAAATCTAAAACTCCAGTCCTGTCCTTCATCATCATGAGCAGTCAAGGCTTTTGGGTCCTTGTTTGATGAAGTAGAACTGGAAGCTTGCTTGTCTTGGCGAGTAAAGGATGAGAACGGGTTCCCATTACCCGTCTTCTTTGGCTTGACACATTCCCTCTTGAAGTGCCCTTTCTCTCCACAGTTGAAGCAGGTCACTTTGCTCTTGTCAAAGCCAAATGTGGTGTCCTTAGTAGCTATCAAATTTTGTCCTGTCTTCTTAACAAACTTCTTCGCCCTTCGGACAGCGCTAGCTAAGGCCCACATTATATCCATTCTTTCAAGCTCCATTTCATCTACCTGCTCGTAGTCTTCATCTGCCAATGACAGTTTCCAATCTTCCCAGCCACAAGTCCATCATATGAATGAACTACTGCGGCGAGAAGATCCATATGCTCTCGTGCTACTTCTACGGTCACATTACCGAGGTTCTCGGTCTTCAATTTGGTAGCACTTGCTTCTGATCCAATATAATGGGTACATGACGACCCTGACGTGTCTGATCCAGAAGGAGAAGCATGTGAAGGACCTGACGAGCTAGACACAAATGCTGTCTGGAGAGGTGCTCCAGATGTCTTAGCTTGAGGCGTGGCATTGTATAAAGCTGGGTTTTGTGTATACGAAGACTTCTGTGCTCTATACTTCATCCTTAGTGCTTCTTCACGCAGCTTGAGAATAAGTCATTTATATCCAGCTTTACAAGCATTCCATTCTGTCTAAGATTAGACACGAATGAAGCCCACTTATCAGGCAATCCATCTGCGAAGTTGCTTACTTTCTCTTCCATAGTGTTTCCACTCCATGTGTATGCAACTCGCTCATCAAGTGGTAGAATCTGTCTATGACTTCATCTAAACTCTCGTTACCAATCGATGAGAAGTTATCGAATTCCTTCTTTAACTCCTTTGCCTTGATTGCCTTTAATGATGCATTCCCATCATACCTTTTCTCTAGCTCATCCCACAGTTTCTTGGACTGCTTGTTCTCTGAGTACTGGTGGAATATGTCTTTGGGGATCGACTGAGTTATCAACGCATAAACCCTTTTCTCTGCATTATACTTTACTTTCTGTGCGTCAGTCATCCCACTTAACGTTAATTTTACTCCATCTGCTCCCACCGGTGTACTATACCCAACCTCGATAGCTTCCCACAGATTAGGATCTACTCCATTGAGGTAGATCTCAAAACGTTGTTTCCAGTGGGGAAACTCATCTAAAGTCAAGAGCTTTGGTGGTTTATTGTGATACCCACCTCACTCTCAAGCAGCAGCAGGTTCTGAATTCTTGAGTCCTTCCCAGCAGTAAAGGCTGACATCTGATCTTCCATGGTTAATAAACTTAGAATCTAATCAAATCAACTTTAACTGATGCGACTGAAGGATGCGAATGGTCTTATCGTGCGTATGAACTCTGCGATTGGTTCAACCGTGCGACTGAACAGGGCGAATGGTTCAGTCGTGCGAATGAATCTGGTGCGTATGAGCTATGCGAACGAACGGTTCAGTCGGCCGAATGAGGGTGCGACTAGGTCCAGTCGTGCGAATGAGCACTGCGAATGAGTCTAGTCGTGCGAATGGGTCACTCGTGCGACTGAAGCTGCTGTTTTGCGAAAATTTCTAGGTTTGACGGGTTTCAGCCGTAAAAATTCGAAATTTTGCAAGTCCAAATCGTCTAAGTCCGTAGAAACTGAACTTCGATGAGCAGGGAACGTCCAAGATCACTTTTGATGCTAAAGATTGCGTTTTTCGTGCAAAAACACAAACTTTTATGCAATCTTGATTGAATCAACACGAAATCAAGAGCCAAAGCTCTGATACCACTTGTTAGGACCTGGTATTTGAACGAAATACCGAGTGATTGCGTGTTAAACCAACTCAAATAGTGCGGAATCCTATTTGATTGGCGATCCAATCAGTGAGAACACACGATGAATCAATCAAGAATTGAAATCAACGTCAGAAATCGATTAGGAACCGATCTGATGTGTTCTATGAACTTGGAGAACGATTTGGGAGGCTTCTGGACGGCTAGGGTACGTCTGGAATCGTAATGGGATGAATGCTTACGTTTTCCCACGAATTGGGTCTATTTATAGGTTAGTATTGTTCAATCGTGCGACTGGGCCATAAGTAATCTTATGTGTCAATCATACGACTGATCCAGTCTCCTGGTTCAGTCGTGCGATTAGTCAATCGTATGAAGTTATTCATGCGTGTGGTCCATTCGCATGGGCCATTCGCATGAGAACTTCATTAAGTTAAGTTTGAATGTTTTATTTAATATAACATAATGTGCACCATTCAAACAATCATAAACCCAATCAATTCAATCACAACTCATTAATGAAATATTAAACATCACAAGTAACAACCAATTCATATCATTTCATTAATCGATACAATTACATCATAATCAGACAGACAAGTTCATTACATTACAAATCATGATCTAGGGACATACATGCATCAACAAACTCCCCCTTGGACCTAGATCTATCTATTCTCTTGTCTTCTGCATAACCTCCTTATACTTCTTGTACTTCTCCTCTTTAGTGACTCCTGCGTGTATCTCAAAAGCAAAGCAGAGTCTTATGACATTTTGGAATTGGAGGGCTTGTACAATATCTTGCGTGTCATAGAATAGTGGCCACTTGTATAATGTGTAAACATCATTAGCAGACAAGTTGGTTAGCCACATTGGGTCGAATACCCTGATAGTATCCATTTGTCCCTCTTTATTCAACACTATGACAGCTTCAGCGGTTCTCCAATCATAGTACCACCATTTGAAGTGGGGAGTGAAGTCCTGTGGCATTTCCCTGAGAGGGATTCTCGACATTGTTCTCGGGGGACTCCACTTCAGCACTATCTTTGGCTTACCAGTTATGGGATCAACTTCAGAACGTCTGATATACCTCGTAGGTTGTTGAGGTTTGAAGTTGACCCACCTGGTGTGGTACTCTTTCCTCAGGGCAGCCTCAAACCAGCCTGACATCTTTCTTGGGTCAGCATACAGCAGCTTTAGTTTAGCCAGCTGGTTGAGCTCAAAACCAGGTAGAGTCTTCAGATCATGTGGGAACCTAAAGTACTCTATGCCCTGCTCCCTCTTAACTGCATAAGCGTTAAGGTCTTCAAAATAAGCCCATGAGATAATCCTGCCTGACACCTTATGGTGTTTCTTGACTCTGTAGAGCTTGGTGTAGGCATCTCTCTTTGGTGCATCACGCTGGGCTCTTACTTCTTCAAAACAGGCAGCCCATTCAGCCTTGCGAATATCTACGTCTGCATTGGAGGCTTGGGCTGTTCCTTCAGTCTTTTCTGTTTCTTGCTCCATCTTGTCTAGTACCTCAAAAGTATCACTGACTAGGGATTCACCCAGATTGGGGACCACATTTCCCTCGGCGTCAGCGTACTGAGGATACTCTTCTGCAGTAATGTCTTCAACCTCAACTTCATCAATGTCATTCAGTTCCTCATCACTGGTTGAATCAACTGTTGGAGCGTCCTTCACTATTTCATCGGGATTGAGTCTGAACATTTCTGCCAGTTGCTCATCAGACAGGTCATGAATTATCTCCCCTTCTTCAGGGGTATAACTCACAGACCGTCTCACTATCCCTTGTAGATCAAGAATCATGGTTAATTGAGTCTTGACCATTTGAAGGGGAGCAAAGTCAAACTCATCCCTTTGAAAGTTTGGATCTGTTTGATATAAACATTCAACACATAAATCATTAGTAATTAATCAAACAGACTTATATTAACTTAATATATATAAACATTTAATACACTTGTTTTCCATTACATGATTCAAGTACAAAATAAATAAATACATAAAACATCTAATCAGTACTTTTGTCTTGAATCTGTGGCGTGTCGCTCGGAGGAGCAGAAGTAGTGGATGACTGGTCTTGTCGATGCTTAGATCTCCGCTCTTGACCTGAAGCAGAGGCCGATGCAGCCGCATCCCCTCCTTCTGCCTCGTCATCATCATCACGTCCTTCTGTCCTGTCTTCTTCAGTCTCCTCATCATCATCCTCTTCCTCATCATCATCCTCATCTTCATCATCGTCATCTCCATCATCCCCGTCACCTTCCTTTAGCTTCAGGGGCTCATCCTTCGATCCCTTCAACCTCAGCATAATGGTCTTGTTGGTCGTCTCCAACTCCTCTATACGTTTGACGGACTGAGCCTGCATGTCCTGGAGTTGGGACACCTCGACTCTCTGCTGGTCTATCATCCGAGCCTGCTCTGCCAGTTGTTGAGACTGGGCAGCAGTCAGGTCGGTCAGCTGGCGGATCTGCGCCGCCTTCTCCTCATCCGCAGCAAGCAGACGCATCACCATACGGTTTAGCGCTGAGAGCTGCTCCTCTACCCTGATGTGAGGTAGAGTGAATCCATAAGCATGTGAAGGCTGGGCTGAAGATCCAGCATGATGTGTGGTGGTGGTGGTAGTGGCAGTGGTGAATATGGGTCGGTGAGCTGATGCTGGTGAAGTAGGGGTGAATGGTCTGGTGATGGATGGGAAGGATACAGTGGTGGTAGGTAAGGTGGTGGATGTGGTAGTGGGAGTAGTGGCTGTGGTAGCTGTGGTGATGGGTGGTATGTCTGTAGTGGTGGTAGTGGTGGCTGTGGTGCTGGAGGTGGTAGTCACGAAGGTCAAGCGACACTTCTTCTTCTTCAATCCATGGGGTTGAGCCATCCGCTTCCTCCTAGTCCTGGTGGAAGTAGATGCTCCCCCTGCAGCTCTGCTTACTGACCCCGGAACATAGTTCGGGTCAGTGTCTCTCTCCGAGGAGTCCCTAGGGTGTTCACCAACCACCCGAAGCCCGTGGTCTGTGGGAACTACTTTACTTCCCACAGTCCTGGTGAGGGGCTCCTCATCTGACTCCTCCTCCTCTATATCACCAGTAACAAACTCTTGATGGAAACCGGCCATCTCTGCGACCTCTCCGGCAGTGGCTGACTCCGGGGGAATAACGTCTGAATCTGTGCCTCTAGATGGGGCAGGCATGTCATCCCCGGCGTCGCCGCTATCATCATCATCAGAGTCAGTCTCTGGTATAGCAATATGCTCTACATCCGAGTCACTGTCCTCGTGGCGCCACTTTCTCTTGGCTGGCGCCACATAATCAGCACGGGCCAGATGCCCAAACAACCTCCTGACAGGGGGCTTCACCTGCTTCCCCCTTTATACCTTCATCCTGCCGAGTGTAGTGTCGTCCATAACCTCAAGAACAACAGCGTCCTCCTTCTCCTTCGGCAGGGAGGGAAGCTTCTGGTCAATGATCATCTGTAGAAATCTGGGGTACATACAGAAGCCTTCCTTCCCTTTCCCCTCGAGGTTCTCCACCAAGTAGGTGAATATCATCTTGGAGAAGCTGAACGGGTGGTTCAGCACCAACGCAGCATATGCGTTCTGGATCTGGTCGGAGAGCTCGTCAAAACCTCCCTTCCTGGATGCAATACACTTCAGCAGCACATGCGCAAGGTACTTAAACTGGGGACAGAGGTTACTCTTGTTGAGTACCCCGGCATTGATGTCCCCAGAGTACTTGGCTCTCATGAAACATCCTCTGACAGTGAGGGGGTGTAGACGAGTGGGACAGTCAGCATCGTCCCCAAACTGTAGAACTATCCTCAGATCCTCCTCAGATACAGTGATAGCCTCACCAAAAATCGAACTTCTGATGCAATGAGGCTCAGTGGATCTATCAACCGACGCGCCTTCCCAGAAGGCCTGCTGCACTGATCTGTATGGTGTGCAGGGAGTAGATATAGCATAAGCGATCCTGGATCTCAGTAAAAATGTAATAATGCCTGTGAAGTCAGCTGCATTCCTGGATGTCAAGTCCAGGTGAGCACATATGTTGTGCTTGGTGCTCATATTCCATCGACTCGCCATCTGTAACACATAGTAATATAAACGTTAGTTTCGTTGACTAAGAATATAATGCAACACTTAGACTTTGAATGAAAACTATCTGTCATGCGATTGAGGTTGTACGACTGAAGACAGTCGTGCGACTGAATCGTGCGATTGAGATTCAGACGTGCGATTCACCTCATGCGCACGACTGAGTGTGCGACTGGACTCATGCGCATGTACTCTTGTGCGGTTACACCAGTCGTGCAACTGAGTCTCATTCGCATGGTTCAGTCGTGCGGTTGAGTGAATCGCTCCCTTCAGTCGTGCGACTGAAGTTCATCCGTACGACCAGTCGTCTGTCTCAGGTGTTCAGTCGTCCAACGTTCGAATCTACGCAAACTAAGTCCTATAACTCAATTAACCGGTTCTTTAGTGTCGCATTCTCTTTACTAACAACCTATTTTACTCAATTTTAACATATTGCTTAGTTTTAATAGGTTATTTGGGTGTGCATGTCGCGGTTCGCATTTCACAGTCGATTTAACCCATTTAGGGTTCCAATCTTTCTGATTTTGATGGAAGTGGACTTCAAAGTACCTGTATGAGGATTAGCGAACGTCAGCAACACACAATCAAAGAGAAAACTAGGGCAAATCAAATTTTGGCAGAGTAACGGTAGGATGTGCGATTTAGGGGCGATTTGAGGGTGATGAGTCTCTGCGACCGACTCCACCTCTATTTATATCAACCCTAGATCCAATCGTGCGACTGAGTTCATTCGCACCTCTCAGTCGTGCGAGTGGGACTCAGTCGTGCGATTGGGTCAGTCGCCCTTCTCCAGTCGTCCGACTGAAGTTCAGTTGTGCGACTGACTCACTCGTTCGCACTTAAGCCTCCGATTGGACTAATCGTATGATCCATTCGGTTGGATGGTCCATACTCATAGTTCATTCGTGCGAATGGACTTCATTCGTATGGTTAGTCCATACGTATGGTCCATTCGTGCGAATGGGTCATACTTAGTTAATTTTTCTGCTATTTTTACCAATTTACCTTTAAACACTTTTATATCAATTAAATTAACGTTATGAACTTTTGATCATCTCAGACATGATCCTTTTATCTTGAAAACACTTTGATCACCTCAGACGTGATCCTTTTAACCACTTTGGTCACCTCAGACGTGACTGATATAACCTTTCAAAGCACATATGGTCATCTCAGACATGACCCTTTTAGTGAGTCTATTCCTTCTGATTTTCCTGATGTAGCCCGACACTTGACTCAAATTAAAACTTAAAACAACTAACTAATTTAAGAATTTAAACTAATTACATAATTAGACATATTTTTTGGCTTTTTGTGAGAGATAAATCCAGAGATTGATATCTACGGGATTTGGTTCGGGAGTAGATAGCTTCAACTTAGGTTGATCACACCTGGACCAAATCAATTTTTGGAATCATACAGGCAATTCAAATCATTTGGGACTAATTATTAAACCTTTTGATGCTCAAGTTCTCGGTGTTCATCCAGAGTCGTTAGCAACATAAGGAAATCATACTGAAACTCTTAGTTTTTCACATTGATTTGAACCTTTGAGAATGTAGCCACAATGATTGTCAGTATGTTTGTCCACTTAAATCCATACACAGACTTTTGACGCAGACTGGTGACTTATTTAGGTTTAATTATTTCAACTAACACTTGTGGATCCCACACTTATATGGTAATCAACATTCCTCAGGAGCTTTTGAGCGGTCTACGGGTATTATTACAAGAAGAGACTATTCTTAGAGCTTTCAAAGAGAAGCCTGTCCTCAGGTCAGTGCCATCGCACAGCAGAGAGGCGGCAAACAACAATGAATTCTAGAATATCTAGGTTATGCTTATCCTCAGGTCAGTGCCATCGCACAGCAGAGAGGCACACAACCTATCTCCTTGTTAGAGCAGCTTATTTTGTTTTGCACAAAATGCACCAACAACATAAGTCATTAGCTTTATTGCATTTGTCTTTCATTTTTTTTTCTGCTTTGCTCTAGTTATGGTCATCCGCACACATTTGTGGCGTTTACTTGCTCATTACACCTTATTGGAATATTGTTGATTGTGTTAACCAGTGATAAGATGGAAGCCCATAGTCAGTTGAACAACTAGTTTGATCTTGAGATCACCAATCAGGTCTATTTGTCTATTGTGTTGAATCTACCAACATATCATATATGGTCTACCAGCCTCTAAGTCTACTTTCTTTGTGTCACCTTAGGAGTTGCCAGTTTTCTATCATCTTCCCCTTTTGTATTGCTTAGATTACACAGATTTATACTTTGAACTTTTGCATCTTTCTAAAACTTAAATTTTAAAGTCCCTCTTGATTTGTTCCTGTGTACTATCATTTTCCAAAGGTATTGAATCGGTATCACAGATACAATCTACCTTATTTCAGCTCGCTACTCCTTCTCCCTCATTTTTTTTTTAATGTTAACTTGCTGACATATTCTCACTTGTTAGGACCTGGTATTTGAACGAAATACCGAGTGATTGCGTGTTAAACCAACTCAAATAGTGCGGAATCCTATTTGATTGGCGATCCAATCAGTGAGAACACACGATGAATCAATCAAGAATTGAAATCAACGTCAGAAATCGATTAGGAACCGATCTGATGTGTTCTATGAACTTGGAGAACGATTTGGGAGGCTTCTGGACGGCTAGGGTACGTCTGGAATCGTAATGGGATGAATGCTTGCGTTTTCCCACGAATTGGGTCTATTTATAGGTTAGTATTGTTCAATCGTGCGACTGGGCCATAAGTATGGTTCAGTCGTGCGATTGAACCATGCGGTTGATTCATCCGCACGACTGAGTGTTCAGTCGTGCGATTGAGTCAATCTTATGTGTCAATCATACGACTGATCCAGTCTCCTGGTTCAGTCGTGCGATTTAGTCAATCGTATGAAGTTATTCATGCGTGTGGTCCATTCGCATGGGCCATTCGCATGAGAACTTCATTAAGTTAAGTTTGAATGTTTTATTTAATATAACATAATGTGTAACCATTCAAACAATCATAAACCCAATCAATTCAATCACAACTCATTAATGAAGTATTAAACATCACAAGTAACAACCAATTCATATCATTTCATTAATCGATACAATTACATCATAATCAGACAGACAAGTTCATTACATTACAAATCATGATCTAGGGACATACATGCATCAACACGACTGAACCCCAGTCGCACGAATGAATCATGCGTATGGGTCCAGTCGCACGACTGAAACTCAAAACAGTATAAATAGAGGGGTTAGTCGGTCGTATACCCTACCACCCTTCAAAAAGTCTCAAAACCGCTGCCAAAATTTCTATTATATCCGATTGTGATACTAACCGATTCCCTATTCATCTCAGGTACTTTGAAACTGAAATCTGATCAAAAGAATGGAGTAATCGAATCCAAATATGACCAAAATGTTTAAAATCAATAACCGGGACAATAATCTAAATAGACCACTTAACTGGACATAAACGTTGGACACTAAGTGCTATTTCGAGTACCTGCGAACCTAATGAATCTAAACACAAAGTGTATTGTAACGTTTTGACAAAGATTCATAGTTATGGTGTCGAACAGAGCAAGATGCGAATAGACACTCCATATGAACCTCAGTGGCACGATTGACCAGATGCATGTTTCAATCACACTAGTGAATCAATCGGTGACTCAATCGCACGACTGACTCAACAGCATGGCATAGCATACGTTTAAGTTCAGTCGCAAGCACAATCGTACGACTAAACTCAGTCGCAGGCTCAATCGTACGACTGAACTCAGTCATATGGTTCAATCGCACAATTGAACCAGTTGATCAAAATCAACTAAAATTCAACTGTTATCTCTTATGATCAAATCTAATGTATATGTTTCTTGTATTGCAGCAATATGGCTGAGAGATGGACTATGAGCACTAAGCACAACATTTGTGCTCATCTTGATGCTACATCTCGGAACGCTTCTGAGTTCACTGGGATTATTGCCTTCCTGCGTAGATCGAGGATCTACAAGGCTATCTCTACTACATGCACACCCTACAGATCTATTTAGCTGGCCTTCTGGGAAAGTGCCTCATTTGACCGGTCGGTTGAGCCTCACTGTATCCGGAGCTCTATCTTCGGACAAGACATTGAGATCCGTGAAGAAGACCTGAGGAGAGTCTTGGATTCTGGGAAAGACGGAGCCCATCCAACCAAGCTGCATCCACTGACTGTTCGTGGCTGCTTTCAGAGGATCAAGTACGCCGGAGACATCAATGCCAGCGTACTAACAAGAGCAACATGTACCCCCAGTTCAAGTATTTGGCACATGTGATCCTCAAGTGCATAGCCTCCAGGCGTGGAGGATTTGATGAGATGTCGGACCAAATCCAGAATGCATACGTTGCACTGGTACTGAACCACACGTTTAGTTTCTCTCGCATGCTGTTCTCTTACTTGATCGAGAACATTGAGGCCAAGGGCAAGGAAGGCTTCTGTATGTATCCACGTTTCTTGCAGATGATTATAGACGAGAAGCTTCCTCTACTGCCGAAGGAGAAGGATGATGTTGTTGTATTAGAGGTGATGGATGACACCACTTTGGGCAGGATGAAGGTGTATCGGAGGAAGCAGGTGAAGCCCCCTGTCAGGAGACTGTTTGGCCATCTGGCCAACGTGGATTATATGGCGCCTTCACGGGAGAAGTGGCATCATGATGATAGTGATTTTGATGTTGAGCCCATAGTGGTTCCCACTGATGAAGAGACGATGATGATGAAGACCTTGATGATGGTCAAGGTGGTGGAGATGCTGGCCCCAGTCAATCATGGGCCACTAACACGTCTACTATATCTCCACCACCTTCGCATAGTACTTCAGCTGCACCTGGTGGATCTAAGCAGGCTGGTTTCCACCAGGATTTGTTGTTAGATGAAGAAGATGGGTCTGATGATGAGCCTCTCACTAGGAGAGTCGGTAGCCGGGTTGTGGCTACCGAGAAGGGGAAAGAGGCGGTTGGTGGACGCCAAGCTGGGTCTAAAGGTGGTGATACTGATGTCACAGATCCAACATACACACTCGACCAGCCGATCAGCTCAAGGGGAGCCCCTATAGCCAAGGGGTCCAGGAAGAAGAGGATGGCCCATCCCTATGGCAAGAAGGGTAAGAGACAGAGGATCACCTTGATCAGTTCTTCCACCACTACAGCCATAGCCACCACCACAGCCACAACCACTACCACAACCACTAACACTCCCACCACCACTCATACATTCACATCCACCTCACCCACACTACCCAACACAGCTCCACCACAACCCACTTCCATTCCTACTCCCATCTTCACCACATCCACCACTACACCCAGTACTCACCAAGCCGGAACATCCACCCACTTCCTACCTACAGCGGGCTCTACTCTACCCACTGTCGGGCTAGAGGAACAGCTAGCTAGCCTCAACAAACTGGTGCTCAAGCTTCTATCTACAGATGATTTGAGAGCCAGCCAAATGAACCAGCTGATGGCGGTCAATACCACGCAGGGCAAACAGATCGCTCAGTTGACAGAGAAGAACGTCGCTCATGAGTGCTCAAAATGAGCTTGTCAAGGCATCCGTCAAGCGGATCGAGGGGTTAGAGAAACAGAACAAGAAGCTGATGTTGAGGTTGAAGGGAACAAAGGGTGAGCCCTTGAAGATTAAGGGTGATGGAGATGATAATGAAGAAGATGATGATGAGCTTGCAGATGATGAATCAGAAGAAGATGATAATGATGAGGAAGCGGGACCAAGTAGAAAGGGAAAAGGAGATGAGAAGGATGATGATGATGATGATCAAGAAGGTGATGCATCTGCATCAGCCTCAAATCAAGCAGCAACAGTGAGGCGCTCCAAAAGAGCCGCGTCCTCCGTAGCTCCAGCTGAGGAGACACATGATCAGGGCAAAGGCAAAGCTCCACAAGCTGATGATTATGATGTTCTTCCCCTTCAGCAAGTCAAGACTCAACTAACCATGATTCTTGATTTGCAAGGGATTGTACGAAGGTCAATGAGCTACACTCCAGATAAGGAGAAATCATACATGATCTGACTGACTATCAACATCTGAGATGTTTAGACTAAATCCAGATGAGCTTGTTAAAGATGCTCCAGAAGTTGATGTTTTGAGTGATGAGGAGCTACAAGGAGTGGATGAGATTGAGATTGAAGATGTCACATCTGATTACTATCCACAGTACACTGACCCTGAGGGCAACATTATCCCAGACTTGGGTGAAACTTTTGGCAGTGATACTTTTGCTAAACTTGTTGAGATAGAGAAAGAGAAAGAAAAGGATGAAGGTAAAGCCCAAGCTACAGATGCTAACGTGCACCTCCAAAGCTGAATGCCTACACCAAACTGTACAGAGTCAAGAAACATCAAAAAGTGTCAGGCAAGATCATCAACTGGGCCTATTTTGAAGATTTGGATGTTTATTCTGTGAAAAGAGAGAAGGGGATTGAGTACTTCAGATATCCACATGATCAGAAGACTCTTCCTGGTTTTGAGCTGAACAAATTAGCAAGTTTAGACCTTTTGTATTCCAACCCGAGGAAGATGTCGGGATGGTTTGAGAAGTCGTTGAAGAAAGAATACCAAACCAGATGGGTCAACTTCAGGCCTTAACAACCTAAATGGTTCATTCATAAGACTAAAGTTGATCCTATATCTGGAAGACCTAATGGTGGTGTTTGAAGTGAGTCCCCCCACGCATATGTCTAAGATTCCTTTACGGGAGATGCCTCAGGATTTCACAACTCCACACTTCAAATGGTGGTGTTATGACTAGAGGACGGGGGAAGCGGTCATAGTTCTGAACAGAGAAGGGAAGATAGAGACTGTTGATACATGTATGTACCTAGATCATGATATGAATGTAATAGATCTTGTTTGTTCTTAAACTGATGTAATGTTTGGAATGATTAATGAAATGAGTTGATTGTTTGTGATTTACTATGTTTAATATTTCATTAATGAATGATGTTGAGTTGATAATAGGTTTGTGGTTGTTTGAATTGATACACATAATGTTATATAAATAATATATTCAAACTTAACAAAATGAAGTTCTCATGCGAATGGCCCATACGAATGACCATACGCATGAATAACTCCATACGAATGACTCAGTCGTTGCAGATGAATCAAACGCATGGTTCAATCGCCGACTGAACCATACTAATGTGTTCAGTCGCACGAATGAACAACCTAACCAATAAATACAAACCAATTCGTGGAAAAACGTAAGCATTCATTCTATTTTTCGACTCCGACGTACCCTAAAATCCGTCCAGAAGCCTCCAATTCATACTCCAAGTTCATAGAAGCTGTAGATCGATTCCTAATAATCGATTCTTACGTTTGATTCACATACTTTAGTTTATTCTACGCGCGTTCTCTACACTGATTGGATCGCCAACAAATAGGATTCCGCCTATTTGGTTGGGTTAACGAATACCGAATGATTAACGTGTAAACCAAACCAAATAGTGCGGAATCCTATTTGATTGGCGATCCAATCAGTGAAACGCACGTAGAATCAATAAAGTATTGAATCAAACGTTAAGAATCGATTAGGAATCGATCTACAGCGTTCTATGAACTGGAGTATGAACTTGGAGGCTTCTGGACGATAGGGTACGTCTGGAGTCGAAATAGAATGAATGCTTAATTTTTTCCACAAATTGGGTTGTTTTATAGGTTAGTGTTGTTCATTCGTGCGACTGAACCATTAGTATGTTCAGTCGTGCGATTGAACCATGCGGTTGATCCATCCGCACGACTGAGTGTTCAGTCGTGCGACTGAGCCAATCTTATGTTACAATCATACGACTGATCCAGTCTCCTGGTTCAGTCGTGCGATGAGTCATTCGTATGGAGTTATTCATGCGTATGGTCCATTCGTATGGGCCATTCGCATGAGAACTTCATTTTGTTAAGTTTGAATGTATTAATTTATATAACATTATGTGTATCAATTCAAACAACCACAAACCTATTTAACCAACTCAACATCGACTCATTAATGAAATATATTAAACATAGTAAATCAACATAATCATATCATTTCATTAATCATTCCAAACATTACATCAGTGTAAGAACAAACAAGATCTATTACATTCATATCATGATCTAGGTACATACATGTATCAACAAACTCCCCCTTGGACCTAGATCTCTCTAATGTCTTGTTTTCTTCTTCATTACCTCCTCATACTTCTTGTACTTATCCTCTTTTGTGACTCCTGCATGAATCTCAAATGCAAACAGAGTCTTATGACGTTCTGGAACTGGAGGGCTTGTACTATATCCTGCATGTCATAGAACAGTGGCCACTTGTATAGAGTGTAGACATCATTAGCTGACAAGTTGGTAAGCCACATTGGGTCAAATACCCTGATAGTATCCATTTGTCCCTCTTTTTTTAGAACTATGACCGCTTCCCTGTCCTCCAATCGTAGTACCACAACTTAAAATGTGGAGTGAAGTCCTGTGGCATTCCCTTAGAGGGATTCTTGACATCGTGCGCGGAGGACTCCACTTCAACACTATCTTTGGCTTTCCAGTAATGGCATCAATTTCAGACCTTCTGATGTACCTGGTAGGTTGTTAGGGTCTGAAGTTAACCCACCTGGTGTGGTACTCCTTCCTTAAGGCAGCCTTAAAACCAGCCTGACATCTTTCTTGGATCAGCATACAACAGCTTCAGTTTGGCCAGCTGGTTGAGCTCAAAACCTGGTAGAGTCTTTAGATCATGTGGAAATCTAAAGTACTCTATGCCCTTCTCCCTCTTAACTGCATAGACGTTTAGGTCCTCAAAATATGCCCACGCTATAATCCTGCCCGACACCTTATGATGTTTCTTTACTCTGTAGAGTTTGGTGTAGGCGTTCTGTTTAGGTGCAGCGCGTTGGGCTCGAACTTCTTCAAAACAAGCAGCCCATTCAGCCTTTCGGATGTCAACATCATCGTTTGAGGCTTGGGCCGTTCCCTCTGTCTTCTCTGACTCCTGCTCCATCTTATCTAACACTCAACGTATCAGTGACAAGGGATTCACCCAGATTGGGGACCACATTTCCCTCGTTGTCAGCATACTGAGGGTAGTGCTCTGCAGTGACATCTTCTATCTCTATTTCATCCACGTCGTTTAGCTCTTCGTCACTTGTCGAGTCATATGTTGGAGCATCCTTTACAATCTCATCGGGATTTAGCTTGAAGATCTCAGCTAGTTGCTCATTGATTTATAGATCGTGAATTATTTCCCCTTCTTCAGGGGTATAACTCACCGACCTCCTGACGATCCCTTGCAGATCAAGAATCATAGTTAACTGAGTCTTGATCTGCTGAAGGGGAGCAACATCGAATTCATCCCTTTGATAGTTTGGATCTGTTTGATTTAAACATTCAACATAACAACATTAGTTAATAATCAAGACAGAAATGCATTAATCTTAATATAAACATGAATACATAAGTTTAAATACATGATTCAAATACAAAAGTAATCAAATACATAGACATCTAATCATTACTTTTGTCTTGGATCACTGGATCATCGCTTGGTGGAGCAGAGGAGGAAGCTTGTTCGTCTTGTTTTTCTTCTTAGATCTCCTTTCCTGACCTTGAGCCGAGGCAGATGCAGCTGCATCTCCTCCTTCTTCATCATCATCCTCATTCCTCTCCTCTGTCCTCTCTTCTTCAATCCCTTCATCATCCTCAGTCTCATCATCATCGTCCTCATCATCATCCTCATCATCATCATCACCATCATCTCCATCTCCCTCTTTAATCTTTAGTGGCTCATCTTTAGATCCCTTAAGCTTAGCATGATGGTCTTCTTAGCCTCCTCCAACTCCTCAATCTTCTTAGCAGATGTGACACTGTGCTCTTGGAGTTGGGTGATCTCGTGGCTCTGAGCAGCCATTTGTTGGGCCTGCTCCTCGATCAACCGAGCCTGCTCCGAGATCTGCTGAGACTGCGCTGCCGTAAGATCTGTCAGGTGACGGATCTGCGCTGTCTTCTCCTCATCAGCAGCTAACAAATGCATAACCATCCGGTTCAGCACTGAAAGCTGTTCCTCTACCCCAATTGGAGGTAGAGGTGATCCTGTATATATGTGAGGGATGTGAAGAGGGTCCTGCTTGGTGGCTAGTGGTGGTGGTGGTGGCTGTGGTGAAGATGGGGTTGGGTCTGAGATAGTGGAGGTGATGTAGGAGTGAAAGATATGGTGGTGGTTGGCATATGTACAGTGGTGGGAGGTGTGGTGGTGGTAGTGGTAGCTGTGGTGGCTGTGGTGGTGGATGGTGTGGCTGTAGAGGTGGTAGTGGTGGTGGTAGCTGTGGTGGCTGTGGTGGTGAAGAGGTGAGTCTTCTCTTCTTCTTTTTCTGGCCGTGGGGCTGAGCCATCCTTTTCTTCCTCGATCTAGTCGAGGTGGATGCTCCCCCTAGAACACGGCTAGATGGATCAGGAGCATAGTTGGATCTGCAGCAGTCTCTCCCAAATCCCTGGGGCGTTCACCAACCGCCCGTAGTCCATGCTCTGTGGGAACAACCTTGCTTCCCACAGTCCTCGTCAAAGGCTCCTCATCCGACTCTTCTTCCTCCTCACCAGGTATGAAGTCCTGGTGGAATCCAGCTGACTCAGCTATGTCGCCTGTGGGGGCAGATACTGGAGGTATAACATCTGTAGCTGTGCCCCTCGGTGGAATGGCATGTCATCTCCAGCATCCCCACTGTCATCATCATCTGAATCATGCTCTGGGAGCAATAGCCTCTCATCATCTGAATCGCTGTCATCATGACGCCACTTGCGTCTACCCGGTGCCACATACCTCTCATTGGCCAGATGGCCGATCAATCTCTTCACCTGGGGCTTTACCTGCTTACCCCGATACACTCTCATACGACCCAGAGTCGTGTCATCCATAATCTCCAAGGCAACACATCATGGCTCTCCTTGGGAAGTGATGGCAGCTTCTCGTTGAAGATCAGCTGCAGAAATCCGGGTACATACAAAAACCCTCCTTCCCCTTGGCCTCCAGATTCTCCACCAGATATGAGAAGATCATGCTCGAGAAGCTGAAGGGGTGGTTCAGCACCAGTGCCACATAGGCATTCTGAATCTGGTCTGACAGGTCATCGAAACCCACCCCTCCGAGAAGCAATACACTTCAGGATCACATGTGCCAAGTACTTATACTGGGGACACAGGTTGCTCTTGTTGAGCACACCTGAGTTGATGTCCCCAGCGTACTTAATCCTAAGAAAGCAACCTCTGACTGTAAGTGGATGTAGTCTGGTGGGGTGATCAGTATCGTCCCCAAAATCAAGTACTCTCTGGATGTCAGCTGCTGTAATCTCAATATCATGACCACGAATGGAGCTCCGTATGCTGTAAGGCTCACGTGAACGATCAACGGAGGCATTCTCCCAGAATGCCTGATGTAACGACCTGTAAGGAGTACACGGTGTAGAAATAGCCTTATGGATCCGAGAACGTCGAAGGAAAGCAATAATCTCTGTAAACTCGGCCCCATTCCGAGTCGTATGGTCCAAATGAGCACATATATTGTGCTTTGGGTTGATGGACCATCTATCAGCCATTGACCTGAAACACAAGACACAGAACCATTAGAAAGTCATACATCACAATTCAGTTCTAAGTGTATTGTTTAAATTCATTCTGATTCATTCGTGCGAATGAATCATGCGACTGAAGTCAGTCGGTTGTCCTTTCATGCGACTGAGTTCATTCGGGTGAATGAGACATGCGACTGAGTTCAATCTGTTGGCTGAGTCTGCGATTGGTTCAGTCGGCCGACTGAGCTCATTCGCATGGTTCATTCGGCCGATTGACCCAATCGCAAGATTCAATCGTGCGATTGGAGTTCATCCGGACGACCAGTCGCTTGTCTCACTGTTCAGTCGCCTGCGGTTCGAATCTTGTTCAAAACAAGTAATTTACCATGGTTTAATGGTCCATTAGACTCGCCATCTCGTCACTAATAACCTATTAAACTTAATTTTAACATGTTGCTTAGTTTCAGTTGGTTATTAGGTCGTTTAGAGTCCGATTCTTGTTTCACTTGAATATCACAAATTAGGGTTCAATTTCTTCTGATTTCGGTGAGATTTCACTTCAATCTACCTGTATAATGTCAACGCACGTCAGAAGATCAATAAAGATGTAGAAACAAGGTCTAGAGAAATTTGGCAGAGTAACGGTACGAGGTGCGATTTAGGAGCGATTGAGGGTGATGAGTAAAATGCGATCGACTATGACCCTTTAAATACTGAAGCTGAGTTCAATCGGCCGACTGGCCTCATTCGCTCAGTTCATTCAGGCGACTGAAGCTCAGTCGTGCGATTGGCCCAGTCAGTCGCATTCAGTTGGCCGACTGAGTCTCAGTCGGTCGACTCACTCATTCATGCCCTTTCATTCGCACCTTCAGTTGACCGACTGAGGCTCAGTCGGTCGACTGACTCATTCGCACCCTTTCACTCGGTCGAATGGATCAGTCTGATAGGCCATTCTGGTGAATGGTTCAATCTCATGTCCAGTCGTGCGAATGGGACCCATTCGCATGATTGGTCCATACTCATGGTCCAGTCGTGCGAATGGGTTATACTTATGAAATTTTCTGCCATTTTGACCATTTACATTTAAACCCTTTTTAACTGTTGAAATTAACATTATGAGCATTTGATCATCTCAGACATGATCATTTTAACTTGAAAACTTTTGATCACCTCAGACGTGATCCTTTTAAACAATTTGTCACCTCAGACGTGACCCATTTATCCTTTGAAAACACATGTGGTCATCTCAGACATGACCCTTTTGGTGAGTTATCCCATACTAATTTTCATGATGTAGTCCGACAAACAAACAAACTGAAATGACTAACTAACTAGAAAGTTAAACTAAAGTACAAAAATTAAACTTGTTTTTGACTTTTTGTGAGAGATAAATCCTAAGATAGAAATCTACTTGGATTGGTTCCGGAATAGGTAGCTTCTATTTAGTTTGACCACACCTGGACCAATTCAATTTTGGAATCATACAGGCAAGTCAATCATTGGGACTTGTATCAAAACCCTTTTGATGCTCAATTCTGGTTTTCATCCAGAGTCGTTAGCAAGTTTAGGAAATCATACTGGTACTATTAGATTCCCACATGATTTGAACTTTCAAGAATTGCAGCCACAATGATTGTCAGTATATTTGTCCTCTAAATCCAGACTTTGACAACAGACTGGTGATAGTTTTAGGTTTAATTATTTCAACTAACATTTGTGGATCCCACACTTATATGGTAATCAACATTCCTCAGGAGCTTTTGAGCGGTCTACGGGTATTTTTACAAGAAGAGACTATTCTTAGAGCTTTCAAAGAGAAGCCAATCCTCAGGTCAGTGCCATCGCACAGCAGAGAGGCGGCAAACAACAATGAATTCTAGAATATCTAGGTTATGCTTATCCTCAGGTCAGTGCCATCGCACAGCAGAGAGGCACACAACCTATCTTCTTGTTAGAGCAGCTTAATTTTCTTTTTGCACAGAATGCACCAACAACATAAGTCATTAGCTTGATAGCATTTGTCTTTTTTTTTTTCGTGCTTTGCTCTATTTATGGTCATCCGCACACATTTGTGGCGTTTACATGCTCATTACCCCTTATTGGAATAGTTGATTGTGTTAACCAGTGATAAGATGGAAGCCCACAGTCAGTTGAACAACTTAGTTTGATCTTGAGATCACCAGTCAGGTCTAATCATCTATTGTGTTGAATCTACCGACATATCATTTGTGGTCTAGCAACCTCTAGGTCTACTTTCGTTGTGTTACCTTAGTAGTTACCAGTTTTTCTATCATCTTTCCTTTATATTGCTTAGACTACACAGACTTATACTTTGAATTTTGCATCTTTTCTAAATTAAATTTTAAAGTCCCTCTTGATTTGTTCCTGTGTACTATCATTTCCAAAGGGTTTGAATCGGTATCACAGATACGATCTACCTTATATCAGCTATCCACTCCTTCTCCCTCGTTTTTTTAATGTTACTGGCTGACCTATTCTCCCCCTAAAATTCTAAATCATAACTGGTTAATTATTTTAGGATTTTAATAGACAGCTAAATAACATGAATTTAATTTAAAAAAAAATAAAATAAATAAGAAAATAAAAAAAATTAAACTACCTGCATCGGACTACACATGATCATCATCAGGGATAACATCACTTTTCTTTTTAAGCCGTTGACCTCTAACAATATAGAAAACGTGGTTTATAAAGGCTTTTGTATAGAGGTCAGCGCGTTGAAAATCAGTATTAATTTTTACCACATCGATTAAGTTCTTTTCAAAACAGTCTCTTATGAAATGGTATTTAATACCGATGTGTTTGGTCTTTGGATGTTGTACCGGATTTTTAGTTACTGCAATTGCAGCAGAGTTATCAACAAAGATAGGAGTAGAAGAAAACTTTAAACCGTAATCCCGCATTTGCTGTGAATCCAGATGATTTGTGAACAGCAACTTGCAGCAGCAACGTATTCGGCTTCACAGGTTGACAATGCAACCGAGGTCTGCTTCTTACACTGCCAGGTAACTAATCTTCCCAAAGAATTGACACCCTGCTGATGTAGACTTGTAGTTCATCTTGCAGCCCCGTAATCCGAGTCACTATACGCCGTGAGCTCAAAGTCATCATCATGAGGATACCACAACCCAAGTGTGGGTGTACCCTTCAGATAACAAATATCCTCTTGACCCCGATCAGATGGTTAACTTAGGCTTAGCCTGATATCTAGAACATAAACATGTAGCATACATGATATCAGGTCTTGAGGCAGTGAGGTACATGAGGGATCCAATCATTCCTCGGTACATTGTGGCATCTACCAGATCTCCATTTTCGTCAGGTGCTATATCATGATTGTAGCAAGTGGAGTCCCAGCAGCAGAAGCATTCTCCATGTCAAACCGACTGAGAATGTCTCCACATACTTGGTCTGATGTAGAAAGATTCCATTTGGTGTCTGATCCACCTGTAACCCGAGAAAGAATTTCATCTCCCCCATAGCACTCATCTCAAACTCTTTCTTCATAACTGCTTCAAACTCTTTGCATAATTCTTCGTTCTTTGAACCGAAGATTATGTCATCGACATAGATCTGTACTAGCAGTAGGTCTCCATCTTTTTCTTTGATGAACAGCGTGCAGTCAATGACTCCCCTGCGAAAGCCGTGTTTCACAAGATGAGTCGAGAGTTTCTCATACCAGGCCCTTGGAGCTTGATGAAGCCCGTATAAAGCCTTGTCGAGTTTGTAAACTCTGTCCCGATGATAAGGATCTTCAAATCCCTCGGGTTGACTGACATAAACTGTCTCTCGAATTTCCCCATGAAGGAATGCACTCTTCACATCTAATTGTAGACTTTAATCTTCATATACGATGCATAGGCAAGGAAGATACGGATGGCTTCCATCCTTGCCACGGGTGCAAACACTTCATTGTAGTCAATCCCCTCGACTTGGCGAAATCCCTGAACCACCAGTCGAGCCTTGTTCCTGATAATGACCCCTTGGTCATCCTTCTTGCATTTCAAGACCCATTTGGTGCCAATGACCTTAGCACCTTTAGGTCTATCTACCAGAGTCCATACACCTAACTTCTTGAACTGAAGAAGTTCTTCTTGCATGGCACTCACCCACGCCTCATCATTAGTGCTTCACTGACATATTTTGGCTCAAACTGCGAGACAAAACACCGATAAGCACCATCATGAATGTATCCCTTTTCCATAACAGAGGCATAATCAGCTGAGTACAGCTGATTTCGGGTTTGTACTCCTGATCTGACATCCCCAATGACATTGTCTAGGGGATGATAGACGTTTAGACGTGATCCTGGAGTAGTAGGAACAGCTACCTCAGAGCCAAGATTATGAACATTTGGTTCTGCATCTGAGGTAGTTGGAGTTTGAGGTTCCGAAGTCGAAGGAGCATCACTATTAGATGCTTGTGGACTTGCAGGGATTGGAACCTGTTCCTCCTGACTGTTCTGGTCATCTTCTTCAGCTTCATCTTCTGAGGAGGAGTCACTGTCGTCGACTACTTCCCCTGACTGATTAGATGATTCTCCCTGTGAGCTCGATGATGTTGAATCAAGAGATGGTGTATTCAAGATATCATACATCATTCGAGTAGCCAACTCGTCATCAGAAGGAGAGATAGGGATGTTGAAGGACTTGAAGAATCCATCATAGTCGAAAAAGTAGGCGGGTCCTTTGCCAGTAGGTGGTGTGGTATATCTCTGAACATCAACATTACACCACACTTCTACTAAACCCGTTGAGTTGTTGTAAACTCTCTTGTTCGGTATGTTGTATCCTAAGAAGATTCCTTCATCAGCCTTCTCGCTGAATTTACCTTCTTGAGTCTTCTTCAGAAGTGTGCACGGCGCGCCAAATGGTTCGAGATACTCCAGATTAGGTTTACGTCGTTGTAGTAGCTCGTAACATGTCTTTCCGTGGCGCTTGACTATCAGAACTCGATTCAATGTATAACATGCATTTGCCACTGCCTCATTCCAGAATTGGATAGGCAGTTTCGAGTCTGCCAGCATTGTCCGTGCTGTCTCTATCAAGCTTCTGTTCTTTCTCTCAGCAACACCATTCATCTGAGGCGTGTAGGCAGAAGTGAATTGATGCACAATTCCCTTTTCCTTGCAGTAAGCCTCCATCCACTGATTCTTGAATTCAGTCCCGTTGTCTGAGCGTACTTGTCTCACCTTCAGCTTGTAGAGAGATTCCAGTGTGGTTACTAACTCCTTGAATGACTCAAATGTTTCTGATTTGGACTTCAGAAACATTACCCAAGAGAATTGAGTAGTCATCAGTAACCACAAAACAGTACAAGTCGCCTGCAATGCTCTTTGTACTGACTGGACCAAACAGATCCATGTGAAGAAGTTCAAGAGGAAGTTCTATTGAATGAACTTTCTTTTCCTTATGAGACTTCTTCGTCTGTTTGCCTTTCTTGCAAGCTACACAAAAATCAGGAAGTTGGAAATTCTTGACGACTCCTCTCACAAGATCCTTCTGATCAAGTGATTCATCTTCCGTTGATTAATGTGTCCCATTCTCCTATGCCAGGAGATGGAGTCCTTCTCAGTGGCTTTTGATAGAAAGCACTGAACTTCATGATCCGTTGTAGAAGCCGTTGAGAGATCCAAAACATAAAGGTCTTTATATCTTGAAGCTGTCATCAAAACTTGGTCCTCCGGAATCACGTAGTCTTTCTTTAGGACGTAACACTTCTTGTTGTCGAATATGACTTTAAATCCCTTATCACAGATTTGGGAAACAGAAAGTAAGTTGTTTTGAAGTTGTTGAACGTAGTTCACCTTATCAAACTTAACTTTCTGATTTCCAACCTCTCCCTGAGCTGTGATATAGCCTCCCTTGTTTCCAGCAAATGAAACATGCCCTCCTTTTATTTGTTTGACGTTTGATAAAAGAGCCCTGTTTCCTGTCATGTGCCTGGATGCTCCGCTGTCTACAATCCACGTGTTGGTTTCAGCACTGTAGCGAACACCCTGCACATACAATGTAAACATTAGTTTAGGTTAGGAACCAAGCCTTTACTGGCTTGGGTTTCCCAGAGGCATCACACATCATGAATTCAACCCATTGACCCTTAGAGGGTGAGGGTAGCTCAGGTTCCTTCTTGTCATCATTATCAGACACAGAGGATGACTTTTCTTTCCATAAGCCAGATTTGTGTAAGGCCTGTTTGTGATAAACAGTCGACTGGCTAATGGGTTGAACTTTAGGTTCACTAGTTCTTCTAGGTGGAGTTAAAGAACTCCTCTTAGAAGACCTAGGTTTTGAATCCTGAAGTTCAATCTTCCTAGGTGTCTGATAGTAAGGACAATAGGAAGCAATGTGTCCACACTCTCCACAGTTGTAGCATGACCTGCTATCAACTTTATGATTAAACTTTCTTTGTGGAGATGTGTGTGACACCCTAGTAACATCACTTATTTGGGTTTTGACTCTTTTTCTTTTGATGTTTTCTCTTGTTTAACAAAATTAATTGTTTTAACATTTTTAACATCTTTTCTTTTTGGTTAACTGGTTTTTGACATGAAACTTGTGAAAGATTAACATTAACAGTCTTTTTAGGTTCTGATTTGACTTTGTTTGACCCTGACTTTATATTAACCTTTTCAAATTCTTTTTCCAGATTAACACAAGGCATTTTACCCTTTGCCTTTGAAGTGGCCTCCTTTGTTTTGTTCCAGATTCAATGATGAACATGAGGAATCTGGATCACTAACAAGAGGAGTAGACACCACATGATCCTTGATGGGATTATTATTTATTGGTCTACTCTTAGTGTTCATCAAGGTCTCAGGTGGTGGTGGAACCACTTTATAACCCAAACCCTCCCCGTTGTTACGTTCTCTCACTAAGTGTTGGACAATGTGTGATGAACTTGTCCAACTGTGCAGTTTTTGCTTTAAAGAGTTTACTTCTACTTCTAAAACTGCCTTTTGCTTCTTAGTGTCTTCTAGGGAGTTAAGATAGTACCTAATGTCATTAGCTTGGTTAAATGCTACTACTTCAGTTTCCCTAAGCTGTTTAGTCAAAAGGTCTATCTTTTCTTTGTAACTATGCTCATTTTGTTTTAAAACTCTATTAGCCTCAGTGCACAGTTGCAAATCCTTTACTAAGTTATCATTATGATCTAATAACCTAGCAAATTTCTGATCTATGCTATCTCTAAATTTATTACAATCAGAACAAGCATGATTTTGAAACAGTTGGTCAGTGGTACTTACCTGAGGAGGTTCAGAAGAATTAGCCATCAACGCAGCATCAGATGTCTCTGGTTCTGGTGATTCTGTCTTTGCTGTGGAAGTCCCTTCTTCAGGCTTGTAGCTGACCTCAGTTGCAGTTGTATCTTCACTATTTGACATCGCTATCTCAACTGCAATATCCTTCACTCGCGGAATCATCATCTAAGTCTTCTACACTTGCAATATTAGATTCCCCCGGAGAGACAAACCGAAAGCTCCAGTCCTGTCCTTCATCATCATGAGCAGTCAAGGCTTTTGGATCCTTGCTTGATGAAGTAGAACTGCTAGCTTGCTTGTCTTGACGAGTGAAGGACGAGAATGGGTTCCCGTTCCCAGTCTTCTTTGGCTTCACACATTCTCTCTTGAAGTGCCCCTTTTCTCCACAGTTGAAGCAGGTCACCTTGCTCTTGTCAAAGCCAAATGTGGTATCCTTAGTAGCAACCAAGTTCTGTCCGGTCTTTTTCACAAACTTCTTCGCTCCGGACAGCACTTGCTAAGGCCCACATAATGTCCATCCTCTCCAGCTCCATTTCATCTACCTGCTCGTAGTCCTCATCTGCCAGATGGCAGTTTCCAATCTTCCCAGCAACAAGTCCATCATAGGAATGAACCACTGCTGCCAAGAGATCCATGTGCTCTCGAGCTACTTCCACAGTCACGTTCCGAGGTTCTCGGTCTTCAGTCTAGTAGCATTTGCTTCAGATCCAATGTAATGGGTACAAGAAGACCCTGACGTTTCTGATCCTGAAGGAGAAGCTTGTGAAGGACCAGATGAGCTAGACACAAATGCAGTCTGAAGAGGTGCTCCAGATGTCTTAGCTTGAGGAGTGGCATTGTACAAAGCTGGATTCTGAGTGTACGAAGACTTCTGAGCTCTGTACTTCATCCTAAGTGCTTCTTCTCGCAGCTTTAGAATGAAGTCATTGATATCCAACTTTGCCAGCATCTCATTCTGTCTCAGATTTGACACAAATGAAGCCCACTTTTCTGGCAATCCGTCTGCAAAATTTGACACCTTTTCTTCCATGGTAGTAGCAACCCCATGTGTATGCAGTTCACTCATCAGATGGTAGAATCTATCAATAACATCGTCTAAACTCTCGTTTCCCATCGATGAGAAGTTGTCAAATTCTTTCTTTAATCCTTAGCTTTAATTGCCTTCAGCGAAGCACCGTCATATCTCTTTTCCAGCTCATCCCACAATTTCTTGGCTTGCTTATTCTCCGAGTACTGGTGGAAAATATCTTTAGGAATAGACTGTGTGATCAATGCATAGACTCTCTTCTCTGCATTATACTTAACTTTCTGAGCATCAGTCATCCCTCCCAAAGTAAGCTTTACCCCATCTGCTCCCACCGGCATACTGTACCCTATCTCGATAGCTTCCCACAAATTTGGATCCACTCCATTGAGGTAGATCTCAAAACGTTGTTTCCAGTGGGGAAACTCATCTAACGTTAAGAGCTTTGGTGGTTTATTATGATTCCCCACCTCACTCTCAAGTAACAGTAGGTTCTGGATCTTGAGTCCTTCCCGGCAGTAAACGCTGACATCTGATCTTCCATGTCGATTAACTTTAAGTGTACTAAACAATCTGTCAAACTGGTGCGACTGGGTGATGCGAATGGGCTATCCGTGCGAATGAACTATGCGACTGGTTCAATCGTGCGGCTGAACTAAGATTGGTTCAGTCGTGCGAATGAAGCTGATGCGTATGAACACTGCGAACGGATGGTTCAGTCGTACGAATGAAGATGCGACTAGGTCCAATCGTGCGTCTGAAGTATGCGAATGAAGTCCAGTCGTGCGAATGGCTCACTCGTGCGACTGAAGCTGCTGTTTTGCGAAAATTTCTAGGTTAAACGTGTTTTGGCCGTAAAAATTCGAATTTTCGCCAACCTAATCGCCTAATGCCGTAGAAACCGAAACTTGATGAGCAGGGGACGTCCAAGACAACTTTTGACACAAAAAGATTGCGTTTTTAGAGTAAAAACACAAACTTTGTATCAACTTGATTGAATCACACGTAATCAAGAGCCAAAGCTCTGATACCACTTGTTAGGACCTGATATTTGAACGTAATACCTAATGATTACGTGTAAACCAAACCAAATAGTGCGGAATCCTATTTGATTGGCGATCCAATCAGTGAGAACGCGCGTAGAATCAATAAAGTATTGAATCAAACGTTAAGAATCGATTAGGAATCGATCTACAGCGTTCTATGAACTTGGAGTATGAACTTGGAGGCTTCTGGACGGCTAGGGTACGTCTGGAGTCGAAATAGAATGAATGCTTAGTGTTGTTCATTCGTGCGACTGAACCATTAGTACGGTTCAGTCGTGCGATTGAACCATGCGGTTGATCCATCCGCACGACTAAGTGTTCAGTCGTGCGACTGAGCCAATCTTATGTTACAATCATACGACTGATCCAGTCTCCTGGTTCAGTCGTGCGATGAGTCATTCGTATGGAGTTATTCATGCGTATGGTCCATTCGTATGGGCCATTCGCATGAGAACTTCATTTTGTTAAGTTTGAATATATTAATTATATAACATTATGTGTATCAATTCAAACAACCACAAACCTATTTAATCAACTCAACATCGACTCATTAATGAAATATTAAACGTAGTAAATCACAAACAATCAATATCATTTCATTAATCATTCCAAACATTACATCAGTGTAAGAACAAACAAGATCTATTACATTCATATCATGATCTTGGTACATACATGTATCAACAGAGACTATCAGGGTATTGACCCAATGTGGCTTACCAGTGGTTGCTGAAGATGTCTACACTTATACAAGTGGCCACTATTTTTATGACACACAAGATATTGTTCAAGCTCTACAGTTCCAACATGTTATACGAATCTACTTTGCATTCGAGATTCACGTAGGAGTTACTAGAGAAGAGAAGTACAAGAAATTTCAAGTGCATGTGAAGAATGTTAGAAAATAGGCTAAACTAGGTCCAAGGGGGAGTTTGTTGATACATCATGTACCTAGTTATGTTCTTAATGTAAAATTCTTTCATTTCTTACACATATGTAATGTGAATTCATAATGAAATGTGTCAATTAGTCGGGTGATTATTCATGCTAATGGACCTACTTATGGGTCATACGCATGAATGAATCATACTTATGGACCAGTCACACGACTGAACCAGGAGACTGGATCAGTCGTATGATTGAGACATAAGACTGATTCAGTTGCACGACTGAACCTTCAGTCTTGCGTATGAATCAACCGCATAAGTCAGTCGCACGATTGAACCATGCCTATGGTTCAGTCGTACGAATGAAAACTACAAACCTATAAATACCACATAATTTGTGGAAAAACAGAGACTTGAGAGAGACTTCGAAGATTTAATAACCCTAGCCGTCCAGAGCGTCCTAAACAGCCTATCCAACTTCATAGTTCGTTCCTGATCGCTAATCAATTCTTAACGTTAGTTTCATCGTTAGATCGATCAGGTTGTCGTTCTCACTGATTGGATCGCCAATCAAATAGGATTCCGCACTATTTGATCTGGTCTCACGCAGAATCCGTTGGTACTCCGTATGAAAACTGTAAGGACCTGGTATTTGAACGAAATACCGAATGATTAACGTGTAAACCAAACCAAATAGTGCGGAATCCTATTTGATTGGCGATCCAATCAGTGAGAACGCACGAAGAATCAATAAAGTATTGAATCAAACGTTAAGAATCGATTAGGAATTGATCTAATGCGTTCTATGAACTTGGAGAACGAACTAGGAGGCTTCTGGACGGCTAGGGTACGTCTGGAGTCGAAATAGAATGAATGCTTACGTTTTTCCACGAATTGGGTTGTATTTATAGGTTAGTATTGTTCATTCGTGCGATTGAAAATTAGTATGGTTCAGTCGTGCGATTGAACCATGCGGTTGATTCATCCGCACGACTGAATGTTCAGTCGTGCGACTGAGCCAATCTTATGTTACAATCATACGACTGATCCAGTCTCCTGGTTCAGTCGTGCGACTGAGTCATTCGCATGAAGTTATTCATGCGTGTGGTCCATTCGCATGGGCCATTCGCATGAGAACTTCATTTTGTTAAGTTTGAATGTATTAATTAATATAACATTATGTGTAACAATTCAAACAACCACAAACCTAATTAACCAATTCAACATCAACTCATTAATGAAATATTAAACATTATAAATCACAAACAATCAATATCATTTCATTAATTATTCCAAACATTACATCAGAATTAGATAAACAAGATCTATTACATTCACATCATGATCTAGGGACATACATGTATCAACAAACTCCCCCTTGGACCTAGATCTCTCTAATGTTGTTTTCTTCATTACCTCCTCATATTTCTTGTACTTATCCTTTTGTGACTCCTGCATGAATCTCAAATGCAAAACAGAGTCTTATGACGTTCTGGAACTGGAGGGCTGGTACTATATCCTGCGTATCATAGAACAGTGGCCACTTGTATAGAGTGTAGACATCATTAGCTGACAAGTTGGTAAGCCACATTGGGTCAAATACCCTGATAGTATCCATTTGGCCCTATTTGTTTAGGACTATGACCGCTTCTCCTATCCTCCAATCGTAGTACCACCACTTAAAATGGGAGTGAAATCCTGTGGCATTTCCCTGAGCGGGATTCTTGACATCGTGCGCGAAGGACTCCACTTCAACACTATCTTTGGCTTTCCAGTAATGGCATCAACTTTAGACCTTCTGATATACCTTGTAGGCTGTTGGGGTCTGAAGTTAACCCACCTGGTGTGGTACTCCTTCCTTAGGGCAGCCTCAAACCAGCCGGACATCTTTCTAGGGTCAGCATACAACAGCTTCAGTTTGGCCAGCTGGTTGAGCTCAAAACCTGGTAGAGTCTTTAGATCATGTGGGAATCTAAAGTACTCTATGCCCTTCTCCCTCTTAACTGCATAGACGTTTAGGTCCTCAAAATATGCCCACGCTATAATCCTGCCCGAGACCTTATGATGTTTCTTGACTCTATAGAGTTTGGTGTAGGCGTCCTGTTTAGGTGCAGCGCGTTGGGCTCTAACTTCTTCAAAACAAGCAGACCACTCAGCCTTTCGGATATCAACATCATCATTTGAGGCTTGGGCCGTTCCCTCTGTCTTCTCTGACTCTTGCTCCATCTTATCCAACACCTCAAAAGTATCGCTAACAAGGGATTCACCCAGATTGGGGACCACATTTCCCTCATTGTCAGCATACTGAGGGTAGTGCTCTGCAGTGACATCTTCTATCTCTATTTCATCCACGTCGTTTAGCTCTTCGTCACTTGTCGAGTCGCACGTCGGAGCATCCTTTACAATCTCATCGGGATTTAGCTTGAAGATCTCTGCTAGTTGCTCGTTTGATAGATCGTGAATTATTTCCCCTTCTTCAGGGGTATAACTCACCGACCTCCTTACGATCCCTTGCAGATCAAGAATCATAGTTAACTGAGTCTTGACCTGCTGAAGGGAGCAACATCGAACTCATCCCTTTGGTATTTTGGATCTGTTTGATTTAAACATGCAACACATCAACCATTAGTTAATAATCAAAACAAAAATGCATTAATCTTAATATAAACATTGAATACATAAGTTTAAATACATGATTCAAATACAAAAGTAATTAAATACATAGACATCTAATCTTTACTTTTGTCTTGGATCACTGGGTCATCACTTGGTGGAGCAGAGGAGGAAGCTTGTTGGTCTTGTTTCTTCTTAGACCTCCTTTCCTGACCTTGAGCAGAAGCAGATGCAGCTGCATCTCCTCCTTCTTCATCATCATCCTCATTCCTCTCCTCTGTCCTCTCGTCTTCAATCCCCTCATCATCCTCAGTCTCATCATCATCATCCTCATCATCATCCTCATCATCATCATCACCATCATCTCCGTCTGTTTCTTTAATCTTTAGTGGCTCCTCTTTAGATCCCTTTAGCTTTAGCATGATTGTCTTCTTATCCTCCTCCAACTCCTCAATCCTCTTAGTAGATGTGACACTCTGCTCTTGGAGTTGGGCGATCTCGTGGCTCTGTGCAGCCATTTGTTGGGCCGCTCCTCAATCAACCGAGCCTGCTCCAAGATCTGCTGAGACTGTGCAGCAGTAAGATCTGCCAGCTGGCGGATCTGAGCTGTCTTCTCCTCATCAGCAGCTAACAAACGCATCACCATCCGGTTTAGCGCAGAGAGCTGTTCCTCTACCCCGATTTGAGGTAGAGGTGATCCATATGTATGTGAGGGATGTGAAGAGGGTCCTGCTTGGTGGCTGGCTGGTGGTGGTGGTGGTTGTAGTGAAGATGGGGTTGGGTCTGTGAGATAGTGGAGGTGATGTAGGAGTGGAAGATATGGTGGTGGTTGGCATATATTCAGTGGTGGGAGGTGTGGTGGTGGTAGTGGTAGCTGTGGTGGCTGTGGTGGTGGATGGTGTGGCTGTAGAAGTGGTAGTGGTGGTGGTAGATGTAGTGGCTGTGGTGGTAACAAAGGTGAGTCGTCTCTTCTTCTTCTTCTGGGCGTGGGTCTGAGCCATCCTTTTCTTCCTCGACCCAGTCGAGGTGGATGCTCCCCTAAGAACACGCCTAGCTGACTCAGGGGCATAGCTAGGATCTGCAGTAGTCTCTCCCGAATCCCTGGGGCGTTCACCAACCGCCCGGAGTCCATACTCTGTGGGAACAACCTTGCTTCCCACAGTCCTCGTCAAGGGCTCCTCATCCGACTCGTCTTCCTCCTCACCAGGAATAAAGTCCTGATGGAAACCAGCAGACTCAGCTATGTCACCAGTTGGGGCAGATACTGGAGGTATAACATCTGAAGCTGTGCCCCTCGGTGGAATAGGCATTCATCTCCAGCATCCGCACTGTCATCATCATCCGAGTCATGAGTGGGTAGAGCAATCTGCTCCACATCAGAATCGCTATCGTCATGGCGCCACTTCCTCTTGGCTGGCACCACGTAATCCTCCCGGGCCAGATGCCCAAACAATCTCCTGACAGGGGGTTTCACCTGCTTCCCCCTGTATACCTTCATCCTCCCCAATGTGGTGTCGTCCATCACCTTGAGAACAACCGCATCATCCTTCTCCTTTGGCAGAGAGGGGAGCTTCTGATCTATGATCATCTGCATAAACCTCGGGTACATACAGAAGCCCTCCTTCCCTTCCCCTCGATGTTCTCCACCAGGTAGGGAAGATCATCTTGGAGAAGCTGAACGGGTGGTTCAGCACCAACGCAACATATGCGTTCTGTATCTGGTCGGATAGCTCATCAAAACCTCCCTTCCTGGAAGCAATACACTTAAGCAGCACGTGCTCAAGATACTTAAACTGGGGACAGAGGTTACTCTTGTTGAGTACCCCAGCATTGATGTCCTCAGAGTACTTGGTTCTAAAAAGCATCCTCTGACGGTGAGGGGGTGTAATCTAGTCGGACAATCAACGTCATCCCCCAACTGTAACACTATCCTTAGGTCCTCCTCTATAACAGCTATAGCCTCTCCAAAGATGGTACTTCTGATGCAGTGAGGCTCAGAGGATCTATCAACTGTAGCGCCTCCCAGAAGGCCTGCTGAATGGACCGATAAGGAGTACAGGAGTAGATATGGCGTGTGCAATCCTTGACCTCAGTAGAAATGTGATGATGCCCGAGAAATCAGCAGCGTTTCTGGATGTCAAATCCAGATGAGCATCTATATTGTGCTTCGTGCTCATAGTCCATCGACTCGCATCATCTGTACACAAACATAGTAAACGTTAGTACATTGGCTAAGATATTCATGAAACACTTGGACTTGAAGAAAAATCTTTCTGTCATGCGGTTGAGGTTGTGCGACTGAGATCACTCGTGCGACTGAACAGTGCGACTGGGGTTCAGTCGTGCGAATGACCCCATACGTACGACTGAGTGTTGCGACTGGGTTCATCCGTATGTAAACCTCTGCGGTTACACCAGTCATGCGACTGAACTCATACGCATGGTTCAGTGTGCGGTTAAGCAGTTCGCCACCTTCATCGTGCGACTGAAGTTCATCAACCTGTCCATTCTCATGATGTACTGACTGTTCAATTCAAATTCACTTTTTCACCAATTTTGAGTTTTAGACATCGTTATCTGGTTTCATTTGACTCGCAATACATTCTTATAAACACCTAACCTTAATTCTTTTGTTTGAGTCATTTAGTTAGGTTATTTAGTCACTTAAGTCTCGGTTCTTTTGCGAGTCCGAATGTACTGATTTTGCGTCAAATTGAAAGTTATGGGAGTGCTTCTTCACCGCAAATTACCTGTAGAGTCGATGTATATGGTCAGTAATCAAGAACCGGGGGTTTTTAGAGATCAAATGAAATTTGGGCAGAGTGACGTTAAGTCGTGCGATTTAGGGTTAATTGAGGGTGGTGAGTCTCTGCGACCGACTCTCCCTCTATTTATACTAACCTAGATTCAATCGTGCGACTGAGTTCATACGCACCTTTCAGTCGTTGCGTGTGAATCAGTCGTGCGATTGGTTCAGTCGCCCTTCTTCAGTCGTCCGACTGGATATCAGTCCTGCGACTTGACTCACTCGTTCGCCTTAAGCATCCGACTGGGCTATCAATCGTATGGGCCATTCGGTTGGATGGTCCATACTCATGGTCCATTCGTACGAATGGCTCCCATTCGTATGATTAGTCCATACGTATGGTCCATTCGTGCGAATGGGTCATACTTATAAATTTTCTGCCATTTTGAACATTTAACATTTAAACCCTTTTACTGTTGAAATTAACATTATGAGCATTTGATCATCTCAGACATGATCTTTAACTTGAAAACTTTTGATCACCTCAGACGTGATCCTTTTAAACAATTGTCACCTCAGACGTGACCTTTTAAACACTTTGTCACCTCAGACGTGACCCTTTAAACTTTGAAAACACATGTGGTCATCTCAGACATGACCCTTTTAGTGAGTTGATCCCATACTGATTTTCATGATGTAGTCCGACAAACAAACAAACTAAAATGACTAACTAACTAGAAAGTTAAACTAAAGTACAAAAATTAAACTTGTTTTTTGACTTTTTGTGAGAGATAAATCCTAAGATAGAATCTACTGGATTTGGTTCCGGAATAGGCAGCTTCAATTAGTTTGACCACACCTGGACCAATTCAATTTTGGAATCATACAGGCAAGTCAAATCATTTGGGACTTGTTATCAAAACCTTTTGATGCTCAATTCTTGGTTTTCATCCAGAGTCGTTAGCAAATTTAGGAAATCATACTGGTACTATTAGATTCCCACATTGATTTGAACTTTCAAGAATTGCAGCCACAATGATTGTCAGTATATTTGTCCTCTTAAATCCATACACAGACTTTTGACACAAACTGGTGATAGTTTTAGGTTTAATTATTTCAACTAACATTTGTGGATCCCACACTTATATGGTAATCAACATTCCTCAGGAGCTTTTGAGCGGTCTACGGGTATTTTTACAAGAAGAGACTATTCTTAGAGCTTTCAAAGAGAAGCCAATCCTCAGGTCAGTGCCATCGCACAGCAGAGAGGCGGCAAACAACAATGAATTCTAGAATATCTAGGTTATGCTTATCCTCAGGTCAGTGCCATCGCACAGCAGAGAGGCACACAACCTATTCTTGTTAGAGCAGCTTATTTTCTTTTGCACAGAATGCACCAACAACATAAGTCATTAGCTTGATAGCATTTGTCTTTCATTTTTTTCGTGCTTTGCTCTATTTATGGTCATCCGCACACATTTGTGGCGTTTACATGCTCATTACCCCTTATTGGAATATTGTTGATTGTGTTAACCAGTGATAAGATGGAGCCCACAGTCAGTTGAACAACTTAGTTTGATCTTGAGATCACCAGTCAGGTCTAATCATCTATTGTGTTGAATCTACCGACATATCATTTGTGGTCTAGCAACCTCTAGGTCTACTTTCGTTGTGTTACCTTAGTAGTTACCAGTTTTTCTATCATCTTCCTTTTATATTGCTTAGACTACACAGACTTATACTTTGATTTTGCATCTTTTCTAAATTAAATTTTAAAGTCCCTCTTGATTTGTTCCTGTGTACTATCATTTTCCAAAGGGTTTGAATCGGTATCACAGATACGATCTACCTTATATCAGCTATCCACTCCTTCTCCCTCGTTTTTTTTTTTTTTTAATGTTACTGGCTGACTTATTCCCCCTAAAATACTAAAATCATAACTGGTTTAATTATTTTAGGATTTTAATAGACAGCTAAATAACATGAGTTTAAACAAAAATAAATAAATAAAGAAAAAAAAGAAAAAAATTTAACTACAATGCATCGGACTACACATGATCATCATCAGGAATAACATCACTTTTCTTTTAACGCCGTTGACCTCTAACAGATATAGAAAACGTGGTTTATCAAAGGCTTTTGTATAGAGGTCAGCGCGTTGAAAATCAGTATTAATTTTTACCACATCATTAAGTTCTTTTCAAAACAGTCTCTTATTATGGTATTTATGATATGTGTTTGGTCTTTGGATGTTGTACCGGATTTTTAGTTACTGCAATTGCAGCAGAGTTATCAACAAAGATAGGAGTAGAAGAAAACTTTAAACCGTAATCCCGCATTTGCTGTTGAATCCAGATGATTTGTGAACAGCAACTTGCAGCAGCAACGTATTCGGCTTCACAGGTTGACAATGCAACCGAGGTCTGCTTCTTACACTGCCAGGTAACTAATCTCCTCCCAAAGAATTGACACCCTGCTGATGTAGACTTGTAGTTCATCTTGCAGCCCCCGTAATCCGAGTCACTATACGCCGTGAGCTCAAAGTCATCATCATGAGGATACCACAACCCAAGTGTGGGTGTACCCTTCAGATAACGAAATATCCTCTTGACCCCGATCAGATGGTTAACCTTAGGCTTAGCCTGATATCTAGAACATAAACATGTAGCATACATGATATCAGGTCTTGAGGCAGTGAGGTACATGAGGGATCCAATCATTCCTCGGTACATTGTGGCATCTACCAGATCTCCATTTTCATCAGGTGCTATATCATGATTGTAGCAAGTGGAGTCCCAGCAGCAGAAGCATTCTCCATGTCAAACCGACTGAGAATGTCTCCCACATACTTGGTCTGATGTAGAAAGATCCCATTTGGTGTCTGATCCACCTGTAACCCGAGAAAGAATTTCATCTCCCCCATAGCACTCATCTCAAACTCTTTTCTTCAACTGCTTCAAACTCTTTGCATAATTCTTCGTTCTTTGAACCGAAGATTATGTCATCGACATAGATCTGTACGAGCAGTAGGTCTCCATCTTTTCTTTGATGAACAGCGTGCAGTCAATGACTCCCCTGCGAAAGCCGTGTTTCACAAGATGAGTCGAGAGTTTCTCATACCAGGCCCTTGGAGCTTGATGAAGCCCGTATAAGGCCTTGTCGAGTTTGTAAACTCTGTCCCGATGATAAGGATCTTCAAATCCCTCGGGTTGACTGACATAGACTGTTCTCTGATTTCCCCATGAAGGAATGCACTCTTCACATCTAATTGGTAGACTTTAATCTTCATGTACGATGCATAGGCAAGGAAGATACGATGGCTTCCATCCTTGCCACGGGTGCAAACACTTCATTGTAGTCAATCCCTCGACTTGGCGAAATCCCTGAACCACCAGTCGAGCCTTGTTCCTGATAATGACCCCTTGGTCATCCTTCTTGCATTTCAAGACCCATTTGGTGCCAATGACCTTAGCACCTTTAGGTCTATCTACCAGAGTCCATACACCTAACTTCTTGAACTGAAGAAGTTCTTCTTGCATGGCACTCACCCACGCCTCATCGTTTAGTGCATCACTGACGTATTTTGGCTCAAACTGCGAGACAAAACACCGATAAGCACCATCATGAATGTATCCCTTTTCCATAACAGAGGCATAATCAGCTGAGTACAGCTGATTTCGGGTTTGTACTCCTGATCTGACATCCCCAATGACATTGTCTAAGGGATGATAGACGTTTAGACGTGATCCTGGAGTAGTAGGAACAGCTACCTCAGAGCCAAGATTATGAACATTTGGTTCTGCATCTGAGGTAGATGGAGTTTGAGGTTCCGAAGTCGAAGGTGCATCACTGTTAGATGCTTGTGGACTTGCAGGGATTGGAACCTGTTCCTCCTGACTGTTCTGTCATCTTCTTCAGCTTCATCTTCTGAGGAGGAGTCACTGTCGTCGACTACTCCCCCTGACTGAGTAGATGATTCTCCCTGTGAGCTCGATGATGTTGAATCAAGAGATGGTGTGTTCAAGATATCATACATCATTCGAGTAGCTAACTCGTCATCCGAAGGAGAGAGATAGGGATGTTGAAGGACTTGAAGAATCCATCATAGTCGAAAAAGTAGGCGGGTCCTTTGCCAGTAGGTGGTGTGGTATATCTCTGAACATCAACATTACACCACACTTCTACTAGACCCGTTGAGTTGTTGTAAACTCTCTTGTTCGGTATGTTGTATCCTAGGAAGATTCCTTCATCAGCCTTCTCGCTGAATTTACCTTCTTGAGTCTTCTTCAGAAGTGTGCACGGCGCGCCAAATGGTTCGAGATACTCCAGATTCGGTTTACGTCTTTGTAGTAGCTCGTAACATGTCTTTCCGTGGCGCTTGACTATCAGAACTCGATTCAGTGTATAACATGCATTAGCCACTGCCTCATTCCAGAATTGGATAGGCAGTTTCGAGTCTGCCAGCATTGTCCGTGCGGTCTCTATCAAGCTTCTGTTCTTTCTCTCAGCAACACCATTCATCTGAGGCGTGTAGGCAGAAGTGAATTGATGCACAATTCCCTTTTCCTTGCAGTAAGCCTCCATCCACTGATTCTTGAATTCAGTCCCGTTGTCTGAGCGTACTTGTCTCACCTTCAGCTTGTAGAGAGATTCCAGTGTGGTTACTAACTCCTTGAATGACTCAAATGTTTCTGATTTGGACTTCAGAAACATTACCCAAGAGAACCTTGAGTAGTCATCAGTAACCACAAAACAGTACAAGTCGCCTGCAATGCTCTTTGTACTGACTGGACCAAACAGATCCATGTGAAGAAGTTCAAGAGGAAGTTCTATTGAATGAACTTTCTTTTCCTTATGAGACTTCTTCGTCTGTTTGCCTTTCTTGCAAGCTACACAAAAATCAGGAAGCTGGAAATTCTTGACGTTAACTCCTCTCACAAGATCCTTCTGGATCAAGTGATTCATCTTCCGTTGATTAATGTGTCCCATTCTCCTATGCCAGGAGATGGAGTCCTTCTCAGTGGCTTTTGATAGAAAGCACTGAACTTCATGATCCGTTGTAGAAGCTGTTGAAGATCCAAAACATAAAGGTCTTTATATCTTGAAGCTGTCATCAGAACTTGGTCCTCCGGAATCACGTAGTCTTTCTTTAGGACGTAACACTTCTTGTTGTCGAATATGACTTTAAATCCTTATCACAGATTTGGGAAACAGAAAGTAAGTTGTTTTGAAGTTGTTGAACGTAGTTCACCTTATCAAACTTAACTTTCTGATTTCCAACTTCTCCCTGAGCTGTGATATAGCCTCCCTTGTTTCCAGCAAATGAAACATGCCCTCCTTTTATTTGTTGACGTTTGATAAAAGAGCCCTGTTTCCTGTCATGTGCCTGGATGCTCCGCTGTCTACAATCCACGTGTTGGTTTCAGCACTGTAGCGAACACCCTGCACATACAATGTAAAAGATTAGTTTAGGTTAGGAACCCAAGCCTTTACTGGCTTGGGTTTCCCAGAGGCATCACACATCATGAATTCAACCCATTGACCCTTAGAGGGTGAGGGTAGCTCAGGTTCCTTCTTGTCATCATTATCAGACACGCAGGATGACTTTTCTTTCCATAAGCCAGATTTGTGCAAAGCCTGTTTGTGATAAACAGTCGACTGGCTAATGGGTTGAACTTTAGGTTCACTAGTTCTTCTAGGTGGAGTTAAAGAACTCCTCTTAGAAGACCTAGGTTTTGAATCCTGAAGTTCAATCTTCTTCCTAGGTGTCTGATAGTAAGGACAAAAGGAAGCAATGTGTCCACACTCTCCACAGTTGTAGCATGACCTGCTATCAACTTTATGATTAAACTTTCTTTGTGGAGATGTGTGTGACACTCTAGTAACATCACTTAGTTTGGGTTTTGACTCTGTTTCTTTTGATGTTTTCTCTTGTTTAACAAAATTAATTGTTTTAACATTTTTAACATCTTTTTCTTTTGGTTAACTGGTTTTGACATGAAACTTGTGAAAGATTAACATTAACAGTTTTTAGGTTCTGATTTGACTTTGTTTGACCCTGACTTATATTAACCTTTTCAAATTCTTTTTCCAGATTAACACAAGGCATTTTACCCTTTGCCTTTGAAGTGGCCTCCTTTTGTTTTGTTCCAGATTCAATTGATGAACATGAGGAATCTGGATCACTAACAAGAGGAGTAGACACCACATGATCCTTGATGGGTTATTATTTATTGGTCTACTCTTAGTGTTCATCAAGGTCTCAGGTGGTGGTGGAACCACTTTATAACCCAAACCCTCCCCGTTGTTTCTTCTCTCACTAAGTGTTGGACAATGTGTGATGAACTTGTCCAACTGTGCAGTTTTTGCTTTAAAGTTTACTTCTACTTCTAAAACTGCCTTTTGCTTCTTAGTGTCTTCTAGGGAGTTAAGATAGTACCTAATGTCATTAGCTTGGTTAAATGCAACTACTTCAGTTTCCCTAAGCTGTTTAGTCAAAAGGTCTATCTTTTCTTTGTAACTATGCTCATTTTGTTTTAAAACTCTATTAGCCTCAGTGCACAGTTGCAAATCTTTTACTAAGTTATCATTATGATCTAATAACCTAGCAAATTTCTCATCTATGCTATCTCTAAATGTATTACAATCAGAACAAGCATGATTTTAAACAGTTGGTCAGTGGTACTTACCTGAGAAGATTCAGAAGAGTTAGCCATCAATGCAGCATCAGATGTCTCTGGTTCTGGTGATTCTGTCTTTGCTGTGGACATTCCTTCTTCAGGCTTGTAGCTGACCTCAGTTGCAGTTGTTTCTTCACTATTTGACATCGCTATCTCAACTGCAATATCTCCTTCACTCGCGGAATCATCGTCTAAGTCTTCTACGCTTGCAATGTTTGATTCCCCTGGAGAGACAAAACGAAAGCTCCAGTCCTGTCCTTCATCATCATGAGCAGTCAAGGCTTTTGGATCCTTGCTTGATGAAGTAGAACTGCTAGCTTGCTTGTCTTGACGAGTGAAGGACGAGAATGGGTTCCCGTTCCCCGTCTTCTTTGGCTTCACACATTCTCTCTTGAAGTGCCCCTTCTCTCCACAGTTGAAGCAGGTCACTTTACTCTTGTCAAAGCCAAATGTGGTATCCTTAGTAGCAACTAAGTTCTGTCCGGTCTTTTTCACAAACTTCTTCGCCCTCCGGACAGCACTTGCTAAGGCCCACATAATGTCCATCCTCTCAAGCTCCATTTCATCTACCTGCTCGTAGTCCTCATCTGCCAGATGGCAGTTTCCAATCTTCCCAGCAACAAGTCCATCATAAGAATGAACCACTGCTGCCAAGAGATCCATGTGCTCTCGAGCTACTTCCACAGTCACATTACCGAGGTTCTCGGTCTTCAGTCTAGTAGCATTTGCTTCAGATCCAATATAATGGGTACAAGAAGACCCTGACGTGTCTGATCCTGAAGGAGAAGCTTGTGAAGGACCCGATGAGCTAGACACAAATGCAGTCTGGAGAGGTGCTCCAGATGTCTTAGCTTGAGGAGTGGCATTGTACAAAGCTGGATTCTGAGTGTACGAAGACTTCTGAGCTCTGTACTTCATCCTAAGTGCTTCTTCTCGCAGCTTTAGAATGAAGTCATTGATATCCAACTTTGCCAGCATCTCATTCTGTCTCAGGTTGACACAAATGAAGCCCACTTTTCTGGCAATCCGTCTGCAAAATTAGTCACTTTTTCTTCCATGGTAGTAGCAACCCCATGTGTATGCAGTTCACTCATCAGATGGTAGAATCTATCTATACATCGTCCAAACTCTCGTTTCCCATCGATGAGAAGTTGTCAAATTCTTTCTTTAGTCCTTAGCCTTAATTGCCTTCAGCGAAGCATTCCCGTCATATCTCTTTTCCAGCTCATCCCATAGTTTCTTGGCCTGCTTATTCTCTGAGTACTGGTGGAAAATATCTTTAGGAATAGACTGTGTGATCAATGCATAGACTCTCTTCTCTGCATTATACTTAACTTTCTGAGCATCAGTCATCCCTCCTAAAGTCAGCTTCACCCATCTGCTCCCACCGGCATACTATACCCAATCTCGATAGCTTCCCACAAATTTGGATCCACTCCATTGAGGTAGATCTCAAAACGTTGTTTCCAGTGGGGAAACTCATCTAACGTTAAGAGCTTTGGTGGTTTATTATGATTCCCCACCTCACTCTCAAGTAACAGTAGGTTCTGGATTCTTGAGTCCTTCCCGGCAGTAACGCTGACATCTGATCTTCCATGTCGAAAACTTTAAGTCTACTAAACAAACTGTCAACTGGTGCGACTGGAGGATGCGAATGGGCTATCCGTGCGAATGAACTATGCGACTGGTTCAATCGTGCGGCTGAACTAAGCGATTGGTTCAGTCGTGCGAATGAAGCTGATGCGTATGAACACTGCGAACGGATGGTTCAGTCGTACGAATGGAGATGCGACTAGGTCCAATCGTGCGTCTGGACAATGCGAATGAAGTCCAGTCGTGCGAATGGCTCACTCGTGCGACTGAAGCTGCTGTTTTGCGAAAATTTCTAGGTTAAACGTGTTTTAGCCGTAAAAATTCGAATTTCGCCAACTCTAATCGCCTAAGGCCGTAGAAACCGAAACTTGATGAGCAGGGGACGTCCAAGATCACTTTTGACACAAAAGATTGCGTTTTTAGTGTAAAAACACAAACTTTTTATCAATCTTGATTGAATCACACGTAATCAAGAGCCAAAGCTCTGATACCACTTGTTAGGACCTGGTATTTGAACGAAATACCGAATGATTAACGTGTAAACCAAACCAAATAGTGCGGAATCCTATTTGATTGGCGATCCAATCAGTGAGAACGCACGTAGAATCAATAAAGTATTGAATCAAACGTTAAGAATCGATTAGGAATCGATCTAACAGCGTTCTATGAACTTGGAGAACGAACTAGGAGGCTTCTGGACGGCTAGGGTACGTCTGGAGTCGAAATAGAATGAATGCTTACGTTTTTCCACGAATTGGGTTGTATTTATAGGTTAGTATTGTTCATTCGTGCGACTGAACCATTAGTATGGTTCAGTCGTGCGATTGAACCATGCGGTTGATTCATCCGCACGACTGAGTGTTCAGTCGTGCGACTGAGCCAATCTTATGTTACAATCATACGACTGATCCAGTCTCCTGGTTCAGTCGTGCGACTGAGTCATTCGTATGAAGTTATTCATGCGTGTGGTCCATTCGCATGGGCCATTCGCATGAGAACTTCATTTGTTAAGTTTGAATGTATTAATTAATATAACATTATGTGTAACAATTCAAACAACCACAAACCTAATTAACCAATTCAACATCGACTCATTAATGAAATATTAAACATTATAAATCACAAACAATCAATATCATTTCATTAATCATTCCAAACATTACATCAGAATTAGATAAACAAGATCTATTACATTCACATCATGATCTAGGACATACATGTATCAACCAAAACGGTCCTAACATGTACCAACTTCCTTTCTTCCTCTTCTGGTTCTGTAACCCAAGTAATAATTGAGACCATATACTAATCTGTCTACAAAATATAAAACAAATCAAGTATGAGAACACAACCAAGAATGAACATATAAAAACAGTCTGTTAACCTTTACAAACTAGGTGCTTTAGCTGAATAGGGACTACCCTTTCATATTCGACAAGACATTCATTAAGCATTTTAGATATTACTATTGCTCCCCAAGGAAAGTATGGATTATAATGCAGGCCTTCCCTAGGCAAATAATATAAACTTGAAGAACTGTTATTCAACCCACTTGGAATAAAGAACCTCTAAATTAAATGCATCGTTTCGGTTTACTATCTTGTGTTTATGTTTAAGCAACTCAAAGGAGTTTCAAATACATTCAAGACAACTAAAATTTCCCACTTTTTAACCCATCCATAGCTTTAGAACTATATCCCGACCACCCGATGCTACTTTCTCGACAATTGGAGTACATTACATAACTTGACGGATTTGTTATAAAGTGTAAAGATTTAAGATAAATATGTTGAAATCAAGAGAAATATGGGAGCATATCGGCTCCCTGAGAAATATGATGAAACCAAGACAATCTGAAACTAACCATCCAGGAGCATCATCTTTAATTCTGTTGTATCTTTATAAAGTTGCATTTGGCAAAACAAAATAAAAATCTATATCACTTACTTTTTGGCTTTTAGAAGGCCTGGCGTTTACAAATTAAGAAGTTACCTCAGCTGGACGGAGGTTGATGGATGTGCTTATATTTATAGTTGTGCTCCTGGTACCACCTTTTCAACCTCACATAACTACATATGCATGAATCATTCAATTAATTCAAAATTTTTCAATAATCTGAACCATAAATCATTCAAGCAGTAGTTAATGTACTTTGTGTGTTGGGAAAGAGGTATTGTGTGAAAACAGTTACCGATGGTGACGGAAGGCGGAAGCAAAAGAGGAGGTGCTGCAGCCGGTGGCTTTCGGGTGGAAAGAGGTCGATGTCTATGCTTATAATTACAGTCTTGTTTCTGTTACCGTTATTTTAACAACACATAAGCGTGAATCATTCAAATAATGCAAACTTTTCTCAAAATCTGAAGTGTAAATCACTCAAATAGTAATAAATTTAGCCAAAAATTGAACCGATTGAAAAAAAGGATCATGGATGCATTGAGTACCTACAAACATAAAGCCCAGCAAACTTTGCTCTAATCTCTACCGTTACCGTTGTAAAACCCTAGCAATGAACGATGAAGTCGCTAGTTAACTCATCGTCATTGTGAATAGCCCCGAGGTTTGTGTGTGAGACTGTGAGAGAGAGGTATGAGTGATTTGAAAATAGATACATCAGGTGGACGTGGCAGAATGAGAGCCTTAAAAGGAAATAGGCAGTCACAAGTTGTACAATGTGCAGAGAGGTGGTAAGCCACTGTTAACGTGAGTTCAAAATGTAAAGAGTATATAATCACAATTAGAAAAAATTAAGAATAACAATAAGAGCACATAAAATAAAAGCTTGCACGATTAAAGCTTACACAATTTTATATAGTAACGGACCAATGAAATTCGATTAGCATCATAATTCTTTTTATTAGTTTTGAAAAAATAATATAAGTTGTCTACTTTTTATTGTATTTATGAGAAAAATAAATAACTAAACTTAACAAATGAAAATATCTATAATAAACTAAAAATCTACAATAAGATAATATTTTATAAAAAAATTAAAACTAATTAGATAATAATATTTGAAATAATTTATTAATTTGGATGATAAAGTGGGGTGAAAAATAGGAAGAATTAAAGTAAGTAAATAAAATTAGGAAAAGAGAGAAAATAAATTATTAGTATAAGTTACACATTTCGTCGTTTAAAGGATAAGGGTAAAATAGTTTTTACTAGTAAACTAAAATAAAAAGTTAATTCAGTTAGTGTAAAAGATAGAAAACGTGATAAATTTTCAAATAAAGGACAATCAGTGTACTTATTAAAGTTTAAGGACAAAATCCATAATTTTAGTATTACTTAAAGGACAATATTTGTAATTTAATCTTAATAATATTTTAAATCTAAGGTATGCTATATATTTCTACAAACTAAGTAAAAGCTCAGTAGTGTTTGATGTAATTACTACATGTGGTTTGTTAACTTAAGAAATTATTAGAGAATCTAGCTTGAATTTGTAGTCTTGCAACAATTTGGCCATGGTGTTGTAGTTAAGGCAAACATGCGTGTAACAAAGTTTTTAGGTATTTAACCAGCTATGTTCTATCATCGCAACTTTTCTATGGCTGCCAAGATATCAAGATATGTATAATTGGTATGAAGGTACTTTATATTTGTTGTAAAGCATGTATAACCATAACATTTAGTGTGAAATTGTTGATTCTATTATGTGTCTTTTGATGGTTTTTATGACAAAGTACTTGGGGATATGGCAAAAGATTTTCGTTATGATGAGAAGTCAGAACCTATACAATAAAATATAAGAATTAAATTACTTCTAGAAAGACCATACTTTTACAAAAAAAGAAGTATTAGTTACATATGTGTAACAAGAACACTCGTTAACATACTATGAAATAATCAATCCAGTGTAAACTTTTCCATAATTGGATAATTTTAGAATCAAAAGTAAAAAAGTTATGAGTAGAAACCTAATTTTATCTATTCCGAGCATGTTATCATGCATGGTTATATCTATCCTGAAAAATCCTACATCTTTCATCATATACGTACTTTCACATTCGCTTTTATTAGCCAAAATGTGAGAATAAATCAACTAATTAAAACCTCATTTGGCTTCTCTGTAAATTAAACTATAAATATAAAAAATCATCACCTTCAAAAGTATGCATGCAACATACCTTGAATTCAATACTTTATATAAAGCTTTATAGATAACTAATTATATACCATTGATCATTTGATGTTTGAGAGGAAATTGTTGCATCAAATGTCACACCCCAACTTACACAATTCAGGTATGACGATTGATATATAGCAACAAGTTATAAATAAAGAGAGAAAAGACAGGCATGCAATAATCAGATAAAATTCTATCATTATGGTATCTTATATATATTGTTATATATATATGTATCATAGTACAAAATGCACCAGTTCAACTAATCTATGTTGTCACACCCTGTTACCGGGACTACTTGTGACTAACTAATATGAACATAATATAGTGGAATTTAATATAAAAATATATTGGTGGTTACATAACTAAGTAAAATATCCAAAGAAGAAAAAGAAAAAGACTATACAAAGCTCGTACCCTCTCTCCAGTTCAAGAAAGCCCTAAGGCAGAGGCTGTGGCAGCTAAACAACAAACTCATGTATGTAGGGAATAAGATAGGCAAAACATGATAACCTACTTGAGTGCCACATGCCTCTATCAGACAGCAGACCTACTTCCCTTGTCCTATGAGTACATAGAGTTTGAGTACCTAAAGCAGTTTGAGCAAGAAGTGTTGAAAGAACAAAAAAACTACTAAAAGGAAGATGAGGGAAGAGGTTGTAAAGTCAAGAGCCACCATCTGAGCCAATCAGAAGAAGTCTGCTGACAGTATAAAGATGGTGAGCTTCTTGAAGCTGTATGGGTTCTCTGGAAGGAGACTTAGGGGCTGTTTGGTAATTTCTGAATGATTAAGTGCTGAACCAATAAGAGGTATGTTCCCTATTTGATCTGTTAAGTGCTCTAAGTCTTATGTTCATGAAGTGTCAATTTATGGACATATGTTTCTAAAAAAGTATTTCAACCCCCTCTTGCTTCCAATTAATCCTAATAGTTTTTAGTCATTTTTCAAACAATACTAATACGCAAAAAGAAACAAACTTTAAAAACTAACATTACGACAAACTTCAAGCAAAAACATAGACTACTAACATATTGAATCAAACCAAACACAACTTTCATAACTACAAGATTGGTTTTTGTCACTTAACACTTTTGTTTTCTCTCAAACTCACTCGGTTTGATTATGCAGAATCCCTTCTAAAAGTTGATAATAATATACTAAGTAACTTAGAAAACAGAAAGGTAATTTCAAGGTACTTGTATATATTACTTCTCTACTCAAAGTATTACAAGACTCTTACAAGCATATTACATGAGTTACAATGAGAAACTATATATACTATCACCTACAGCCGGATATACTTTGATACCAGCTGAAACCTATAATTAAAGCAAGTACTACATTGCTAAAGATAAGGTATCTTAGATAAAATATTATCTAAGATATGGGAGTCATGACAAGTCCATGACTTACCTTTTGTCACCAACTAAAGTTGCTAACTGTACTAACTGATAAGGAATGAACAGTGGAATAAAGTATGGTCAACTACATGGGCGTGGGAAAGCACCATGCAGTATCTTGGAGATTTGCAGCGGAGTGTCAGAAGGACCATACTTATATCCATTGGTTCATAGTAGGTTCTTCAGAAGGTTAACCGGCTTCGGAAGAACAAGTTCTTCCGAAGCCACTTATACTTCAGAAGAGGCTACTTCTTCCGAGGCTTGAGATATTCTTCAGGTCTTCATACTTCGGAAGTCATTGTCTTGATTTCTTCTAAATGTTGAACTTCGGAAGAAGGAAGACTTTGTCTTCGGAAGTTGGAGTTTCTCTTCAGAAGCTTCTTCAGGTTTACGCTTCGAAAGCTCAGCATTTGCCTTTGGAAGTTCTTCATTTGCCTTCGGAAGTTCTTCATCAGTTGCACCAAAATAGTCTAAGTGTTAGTTTTGGTTGCACCAGCCTTTCTTGATCCAACAAACTCCCCCTAGGCTGATGCTACCAAAACCTCACTTGTTTCCGCTTCTCAAAACTTCAGCACCAGGGAAAGAAGATGTTTATCTGTCTCTTTGTTCTTTCCGGATGTGGTGCTGAGAAGCTTGTACAAATCATTCGTGGACAGGAGATCCAGTCTGTCACTTTGAATGATATGTACCCTCTGTTATGGCCCTCTGAAGAGAGCTAGTTAACGGGAGTTGTACTCATAATCCCATCTAACTATAGACTCAAGTTCAGGACCTTCAACCATTTGAAGAAAGGCTTTGCCTTTGGTTGCTAATCCTTCCCTTTCATCTTTCTTTCTCAGCTTCAACTCTTCTTCAATCTTGGTCCTAGCGGTTAGCTCGACTAGATGAAGACTGCTTAGATGATTTCTGATATGAGCAGCTATCTTAGAGTTGGAGGGGTTGGAGAATGGCTTTTCTGCTAACTCAACAATATCAAACCTGCTGAAGTGTAGAAGAGATGAAGCATTAAGCCTGTTTATCTCGCCATTCTCTCTCTCAACAACAAAGTTGTGAGAAGAGTCTTCGAACCTCCACTGGATTATCTTCTTTCTTAGCACAAGGGGCTGACTTGGTACTCTGTCCTCTTTCTTTGAATCCAGTAGAATCACCAGCCTTCTTCTTAGCTTCTTCTCTTCTTCATTTAGTGAATCAGATTTAAGGCCAAGGAGTTTAACGGCTTGGTCCAATGTTCCTCATGGCATATCAAAGAATTGTTCTCTAGTGAGGGAACATGAGGAGCCATCAACATAGGTTAGTTTGACTAACCCCTCCTCACAGGAGATATCACTCAAAGTAGTACACTTGATGAGCTTTATCTTGATCTCTTGAATTCTTCTAAGGAGAGATGCTGGAAGGCTGAGAGGATGACTTGGGTGGTTGTTGGGTAGGTAATGATGTTTGGGTTATGGGAAGTGTTTGGGTTTGAGGATGGGTAGTTGAGGTGGTTGTGGTGAGGAAGAGGGTATGGTTGATGGTGTGGGTTCAGGAGTTATGGCTCAGAGGTTGGCTCAGTTTGATGGGAAAAGGGAAAGGGATTGTTCAGGTTGGGTGGGGTTGAGGTGTTGGTCTGAAGTCATCCCCTGTACTCTTCTGTACATCTCTTTCCTTCAACCTGCACGAATGTCAGCTTTGATGTCACTGACATGTCGCTGCAGGGTTTTCTCAAACATGGACCCACTTGCCTGCCAGAGAAGCCATGAGCCCTTAGATAGTCTTTCATCCAGGCTTTATCACCTAGCTTCTTGACAGCTGCAAGTCCAGCTTCTTCCTCCTTCTTCTTCCTCTCTTTCAGTTTCTCCTTGACAGCCTTCTTTCTCTCTTTCTCCATTTGATCTTGCTCTTTCTTAAAAAGCCACAAGATCGGCCATTGTTATGAGGAGTTAATTCCTCAAGAGAGAATCCCCTGGAGCTTAGGAAAGCAAAACTTTCATCCTCAGTTGCTGGTCAGTTTCCTCTTTCTTTCTCCTCCTTTCTTCCTCTAAGGCCAACCTTGCTGCTTCTTCTTCTTGCTCAATCCGCAGCAAGGTTGCCTTCTCTAACTCAATCAGCTCCTCTAGTGGTAGCAGAAGCACATCTTCACTAACATCTCCAATATTGACAAGCCTGTCAATGATCTCCACCCTCTTATTATTGTTGATAGCCTCCTGGTTGGCTGCAGCTGCTTTACTACTTGCAGCTAGAAACTTCCTAGTGGGGAGTCTACCTTTCCTTTTCAGCTTTTCTAACCTTTCTTCTCTTGAAGTTCTCCGCAATCATCTTCCTCTTCCCTTTGGTGTCTTCGGAAGATTTAGACTTTGGAGGTTCTTTTGTAGAGGTTTCAGGTTGAGAGGTGGGGATTGAAGCATGTGGTAGTGATGATGTTTGAGTGAGGGTAAGGCTGAGAAAGTCCTCACTATTTACCTCAGATTCTAGTTCAAGAATTGCATCTGTGACAATTAGATCATCGGATAGAGAAAATAACCCTTCCGCATCTTCAATCTCAGCTTTGGAAGTTTGAAATGGTTCTTTTGAGGCTTTGACTTCAGCTTCAGAAGTCTATGGGATTGCACTTTTTGTCCCAAATGTTTCAGTTGTCGGGCCATCTGTCCTCATTTCTCCTTCGAATTCAATCTTAGGTTCAAATTGGACCTTAGTTTGACCAACTTCTTGGACAGTGGTAGAAGGTGCATTCAATCTTTGAAGCTCCTCAGTTCCGAAGTACACCAAAACAACATCTGGGCTTGGCTGTTCAATGGAAGATCCTATCAGGAACTTGGAAAAGAATATGTTTAGAACTTTGAGCATCCTTGGGTCCATTTGAAGAACAATTGGAGGAGGCTTAGGGAAAACTGTAGCTTGTTGAGAAGGATATCTTGAAGTTAGAGTTAAAAGAGCCAGACTTTGTGGTTCCTCTTGTGTTTGTCTCTAAACACTCTCCCCTTTTTTGGTAGCATCATCTTGAGAGCTTGATGAGCTAGAGGAAGAGGTCAAGGAGACCTGAATTGGTACATGCGTAACAGATCTTTCAGTCTGTTTCTCAGCTAGTTTGACCTTGAGACTTTCAATCTTAAGTTTCTGAGTGGTAGACCTATCCTCTAAAGTCTTAACCCTGGATTCAAGGTTTGAGACTTTAGAAAGTAGGTATCTTATGGTGAGTTCCAGACTTCCCTCATCTTCTTTTGAAGAATCATAGGGAGATGAGGTAACATACTTGGTATGTTCATCCTCACCACCAGATGTGGTTTCTTGGCACCCTGGTTTCCCTTGCCTAATAATGTCTCTTTTAGAGTCATCAAAGGGCATGGTTGCCGTAGATTCAGTCTCAGAAATGTCACCACTGTCCTGAAGGTCCAATGAGGCTCCTTCAATAGTGGCAGCTAAATCTACATGAGTCTCCTCCACACCAGTGGGACTCACCTCAGTTTGGGCTTGCTGATGGGGGCTATAGATAAGGGGTCTCTCTAGGCTCAACTGATCCTTAAGAGGGTGTTGTGGATCAACTTCATTGCCTTAAAGAGACATAATCTCCTCATCAGTTCCAATAAGTAGGTCAATAAAGGATATGAAGGTTATGCCTAATGACCCGGGACTTTGATCAATGTCTAATGGCATTGAGCCTTTGAGAGGGTTGTCCCTTTTTGGCTGCTCAGGAGAGTATAGTGACTCATCCTAAGTGGTTTAATCTTGGGTTTCGGGCTCATGGATTTGAGACTGAGGAGACTCAATACCCATATTGAGGTCAAATGTGAAGGAAGGTGTGACCTCAGACCGAGTGGGAGCCTATGTTTCCACTCTAGTCTTTTTGGATTGAACAGGGGGGACTTGTTCAATCATAGTAGATTGAACAAGGGTTCATTTGGTGTAAGGCCCTGTTCCCGGAACACTTACAGTTGGACAATCATCGCACATAAACATAATGCATACATTTAAATTTGCTAAAACATCACAGTGGAATACTTAATAAATCATTTCAAATATTAATAATTGCTTTTGCAAAATAATACAATATTGTTAACCATTCCAAAAGACCATTTGTTTGCATCACAATACAAAAACCTCATTGTTGTATAAAATGGATGCCATTTAAAACTTGCCAAGTAGCTACCCCGTGCCATCCTCAGCAACCATTATCTACCAACTGGAAATTACATAAAAATTCAGCGTTACTGAGTGAGTTCTAGTTTTATAAATAAAATATTTTACATTCGTCTAAAACCATTTTTACTTTCGTTCGCGATCATACATCATACGTAAACATAGATAATCTTATTATTATCTTTCATCATCATTCGTTATCATACGTCATTCGTTATCATTCGTCATCATTCATCGTTATCTTTCACTTTCATCTGAACCAATGTCATGTGCTATACCCCGGCGTCATGCACAAGGCTGGTACTGAGTTGAAGCCTATAAACAGACTTCCATCATCATGCACAAATGCTGGCACCAGTACCGGGGCAAGCAACAAGGGTCCCATACATCTGGTCAATCACGAGGATTAGACCCCTGTGTGCATCCTCATGGGTTAGCTAAACCGCACACATTTGAGCTAACAACCCCTCAATGAGTTGTGAAGCTCCTTTCATTTGCTTGCAAGACTTTACATTCATTCTTTTCGTTCCACTTTTCATTATCTTATTTCTTTCACTTCGTTAAGATAATACTTTACGTTCATTATCGAAATCATACCACGTAAAGCTACATAATAATACGTAATAAGAAACATAAAGAAAACACAACATAAACGTACATAACATCATATAATCATCATACATTACCCACCCACGTACAGATACACATACACATGAACATACGGGTACATACCCAAATCTTATAAAAACGTTTAAACATGTATTTCCAGCCCCAAACAAGTTATAAAACCTTTAAAATAGGGGATCTAGAACTCAGCTGCACGCAGTGAGTAGCTTTTAAACTAAGCTTTCTAAGCAAGGGTCACAAATCACAACCTGCAGATAAGTTAACACTCAAAGGGGTTAATTTCTACCTAAATTCGTTGCTAATTTCGCTGCCAGATAAGCAGATTCGCTGCCAGTTACGTTGGCAGTTTCGCTGCCATCTTCGCTGGCAGTTTCGCCCAAACTTTCGTTGGAATCCCATGTCTGCGAAACTATAGTTTCGCAGGAAGCTTCATAGTTTCGTTGGTTGACTACTCAATTTTGCTGGACGAGCAGACAATTTCGCAAAACGAGCTGAAATGACGAACCAGCCCGTTTTTAACCCAAAACTTCAACTTTTTACATCCAAATCCTTAGTTTATCATCCTGAAGCTATATCTAAGCTTTTTACATGATTTTTACATAAAAACATGAGTTTTGTATGATTCTTTGCCACTTTCAAAAAACCCCAAAACCCTAGAATCCGGGTATAATCTAAAGAGACGTTTAGATGATGATTCTTACCTGGATTCTTGGTCTTTTCTTGTTGTTTGGATGCCCACAAATGCAGATCTTCAATCCTTTGATCAATCGAGCCTCGAATCCTTACTTCTTCTCCACTTTCTCTCTCTGTACTCTCTCTCTAGAATTTGGTTGTTGAGTTGCTAATGAGAGTGACTCTAGCTGATTTGTATATATATACCGGGTGTTCACGGGCCCTTAAACCCGCCTAACACATAACCCGTAAGGTTAACTTGGTCCATAACCAATCCCTCTTATTTACATGAAATAACTCCAGTTAAGCTTATTATTATTAATTGGCTTATTTTGACTTTATTCGGGGCGTTACAAGTCCACCCCCTTATTTAGGTTTCGTCCTCCAAACCTGTTAGTCGTTGAATAATTGAGGATAAAGCTGCCTCATCTCCTCCTCAGCTTCCCAAATGGACTCTGATCCCTTCCTGTGCTTCCACTGTACTCGAACCGTTTTATTCCTTAGCCTTTTCTCCTTTCTGTCAATGATGGCCACTGGTTGCTCCACATAATTGAGCCGTTCATCCACCTTGATATTCTCAAGTGGCACCACCATATCCTCGTCGGCTAAGCACTTTCTCAGATGAGATACATGAAACGTCGGATGTATTCCACTTAACTCGTTGGGCAACTCCAACCTATAGGCCTCCTCTCCTACTCGAGCAATGATTCGGAAAGGCCCATATATCTCGGGCTCAACTTGCCCCGCTTTCTAAACCGAATGATGCCCTTCCAAGGTGAGACTTTTAGCATAACTCTATCACCCACCTTGAACTCAATCGGTCTACCTCTCTTGTCGGCGTATGACTTTTGCCTATCCTTTGCTGCCTTCATAAAGGCCTTGATCTTTTCCAGCTTCTCAGTCGTAGCCTCGATCACCTCAACGCTCCCTAACTCCATTTGACCAATATCACCCCAACAAGCGGGTGTTCTACATCTTCTACCGTATAGCATCTCATAGGAGGCATACCAATGCTGGCATGATAACTATTGTTATATGAGAACTCAGCTAACGGTAAGTGTTTATCCCAACTTTCACCAAAATCAATGACGCATGCCCGAAGCATCATGAAATCTCTTCCAAAACTTGGATGTAAACCGAGTGTCACAATCAGACACAATAGACACCGGTACACCATGACGACTTACAATCTCCTTGATGAATAGATCCGCGAGTCTCTCGGAGGAATACGTTTCACAAATCGGTAGGAAGTGAGCGCTCTTCGTCAGACGATCAACTATCACCATATGGCATCATACCCTTTCTCGGTATGCGGTAACTTCGTGATAAAGTCCATGGTGATATGTTCCCACTTCCACTCGGGTATATCCAAAGGTTGGATCTTCCCGTACTACTTCTGATGCTCCACCCTCACTTTCAGATAAGTAAGGCACTTACTCACATACTCCGCTACGTCACACTTCATACCCGGCCACCAATAATCTTTCTTCATGTCTTGATACATTTTTGTAGCACCAGGATGAATGAAGTATCGAGTCTTATGAGCTTCATCCATGATCTTTCCACATAGATCCCTATAACGAGGAATCCACATTCGTCTGAATCGGGTTCTAACACCGAGAGTGTTTTCACCCATCTCCACGACTAGACCCTTCATCCTTTCAGAGTTAAGACAAATTTCCTTCAACGCCTCGTCTTGGAACTCCTTGACCTGTGTTATCACATCAGAGGTCATAATCAATTGATAAGCCTTTACCCGAATTGGTTCAGGCCTCTCCTTTTGGCTAAGGGCATCCGCCACCACGTTGGCCTTGCCCAGATGGTAATGGATCTCACAATCATAATCCTTTATGAGCTCCAACCATCGCCTCTGCCTCATATTCAAATCCTTCTGCTCAACGAAGTACTTCAAGCTTTTGTGGTCAGTGTTGCTCCAGGATGATCAAACTTGAATCAAATCTTGAAGATTTAGATCAAAATAATGATAAACACAATAAAACCCCTTTTTGATCTATATTGATTGTATATAATTTGTAGAAAGTGAAAACCCCCAATCAATTGGTCATTCAACCATGCCAACACTAATGACAATTAACCTATTAATAGCCTAGCACTAATTGCACTTAACCCCCTAGACTTAGGCTAATTAATGAAAATTATATATAAAACATAAAAATGACTAAAAACAAGATAATATATATTTTGTTCACACAAAATATATTTATTACAATAAAACTCCTAGTCATTTAAATCTTCAACGTCTCGTCTCGGTTCCTCGTCTCGAACATGTCGGGTTTGACTTTTGTTGACTTTGACCGTGATGTTGACTTTTGTTGACTTTCATTGTGTTGATAATATAGACTATCTTTTACAGCTCCAACAATAATCCCCCTTAGTCTATCATTATCAACGTCTTCAAACGAAATTAGCATCGAGAAGTCAACAGTAGAAAGATTTTCAATTTGAATCTTTCTAAATCTGATGAGAAAGATTTTAATCTCATAAGCTCCCCCTATTTATATGCTCCCCCTTTTCGAGTGCAAGCTTTGCAAGGATATTGGAACAGCTTTCCCAAATCTCTAATCTTGAGTGCTTCAGAAGATGTAGGAGGAGGATTCCTAGCTCGGTATCTTCTGCAAACTTGAGGAACAGGTTCTTTGATCAGGTACACTGCTCAACTGATGATCGGCCATCACTTAAAGCAAATATCTGAAACACATTCACAAACACAATCTAGACATTTCTAATCAGATAATTTCATTTTAACAAAATAAACCCTTGTTTATCTGTGTTTGAAAAACAAGCGAACCCGTGTTCGTTGTGCGTAATTTCTGTGAAATTCATGAAAATGATAAAATTGTAACAACATAATATGGAAGACCTAAAAGAAATTTGAAATGAAAATTTATTATAATTTTTTTAATTTTATATATCAATTTTTTTTATTTGTTTTTTTAAAACGAGGACTGAATCGATCATGAGATCACATCCTCAAGATATACTTTAGCACAAAGATGAATTTAAACATCGACAAGCAATGAGATCACACTGATAACTGAATCTAATCACAGTCTTTGAATGAATTTTGAAATTCTCAAACAGATCAATAACGATTGTTGATATGTTTGTCCACTTAAACTCATGCCCTATCTTTTTCAACAAGCAGTAGATGATTCGTTAAGGTTCGATTAAATACTTTAGAATGCTAGGACCCCACAATCATTTGGAAAAAACCCTCACCCAACCTCAGGATTTCTTGAATTTTGAAACGATCTTTACAGAGCAAGGCTTGTGCATTAGTGTGCATTTTCGAATATTGCGTTCTGTGATGAATTCATCGTTTAGATGATTTCACACAACTTAGACCAAAATGGTGAGAGCTCCAGGTCTATACTCACGTATAACAAGGAGATGACCATTTAATCATGTGCCGATGAGAGCTCCAGGTCAGTACTACCGTACAGCAGAGGAGTCATCACTCCAGGTCAGTACTACCGTACAGCAAAGGAGATAAGCACAAACACAAGACACGTAAATACACCAGACATGATTCAAAGATATGGCTTATAAGATTTGTATCATGGTGGGTGAAAGATCAATTCTCAATCCAATTTTTGTCGGGACTCAGTTTTTGTGCAAGCCAAAAAAAGATTGCGTAAATCCAGACGTCCTTAAGCATATATTTTAATTTAAATCATGATGCTTCTGTCTACTTGATGTATGCTTTTTACCTCTTGATCCAGAGAAGCAACCCGTGTTGCCTTTACCGTCTGGAATATTTTTTGTAGATTTACATTCGGAGAAGCAATTCGTTTTGCCTTTACCATTGGAAGCAAGTCTTTCAGGGCATTTCTTTACCACATGACCTTCTTTTCCTCACTCAAAACAAGCCTTGAATGGCTTTTGATTCTTTGTAGTCTCGTGTTGTGCAGGTGGTGATGAGGATTGCTTGGAGCTTGTAGCAGATTCTTGCTTGTTCTGAAGTTCCCTGTGCAAAACAGGGAATGAGATCTTCACTGGTTGATTGGATTGTTTTGCAGTTGGAGAAGAGATCCGTATCGGTCTTGATTCAGTTTTAGGAAGATTTTGAAACTTGACACTGTCAGGAGATATCTTGATATGAGAGGAACCAACACGCTCCTCTATGATTGATTCATCATCTGAGCTTATCCAGTCTCGTATACACAAATCCTTCTCCAACGGATCTTGATTGACACCTCCTATTGTGTTGGCTTCGATTATAGGATTCTGATTGCTTGATGATTCGACAACTGTTCCTTCTTTTACAAACCTGACAGGAACAAACGAAGGAATATTTCATGTTTTAAATTTGTTGAAGAAGGTTGGAGAAGCAACTGATATTGGTGTTGGAGCATCAGAAGTGGAATCGGCATTAATCTTCTTATCAGACCCTTGCCTGAGGAATCCCAAACCGACAGGAGAATCTGGCACATCTCTAACCTCTTTAAGATTAACATTGCTTAAACCTGCATTTAAACTATTAGTTTCTGCAGCTTCAATCAAATCATTAGATGGATGAGGTTGAGGCATAGGAGAGTAAGAATGGGTGCTAGGAGGAGGATAGACGTATGGATTTTCACCACAACCCACTCCCGTTTTAATCCTAGCTCCCCTCTGTTTACACAGTAGCTCTTCCTGCTTCATTCCGGATATGGTCCATCTATCAAGCTTTGTTTTAAGCTTGCTTGTTTCAAATTCAGCCAAGGTGACTCTTTCGTTTAAAAGATTAATTTCAACATTTCTTTCAAGAAGAGTTCGTTTTAAATGATCATTTTATTTCAAAGCTTCATTTAATTTTATGAAATACTTGGCTTCATTCTTTTTATATTCTGCGTTTATGGTGGTTAATTCCTTTTGGTTATCTAAAAGTAACCTATTAGCTTTATACACACCAAATAAACGAATTTTGCAAGCAAAAGAACACATATCGTGAACAGTCTCGTATGGAAGATCCAGGATGACTCTTTCAGCAGTAAGAGCCTTCTCGCAGTTGCAAACTCTGGTATTCCGCTTCCATTCCTCTTCCTTCTCAGCATCACAAACTTCAGCATTCAACTCAGCTCCACCTTTACCTATTGATGTCTGCTTAAGCTCCTCTTGTACCTCTTTAGTTCCAGGTTTCGGTAAACCGTTGGAATTGGTGCCAGAATCTGATCTCTCTTCTGGTTTCTCTTTGGAGTTTGAAGTGATCTTTGGAGTTAGATATGTCGCTTCATAGTACTCACGACGTTTGATATCCAACTCAATCTCTTTCAGTTTGTTGATCACCTTCATCAGTTTGTAATCCCGAAAGCCTCTATCTCGTTGAATCGACTTGCCGTGTGAGCTCCATTCTGATGGGAGGGAATCAAGCAATCTCAGAACTTGTTCATGATTTCCCAATTGGGCATCAAACTTCTTCAGATTACTTGCCACCAACAGAAAATGATCAACAAAATCAGACATCGCTTCATTCTTTAAAGCTGCAAAATTATCAAACCGACATTGTGCAATTGTTAGATTATCAAATTTGAAGGATTTAAACAGTTCTGCAAATACCATTTTTTATTTTTATTTTTATTATTGCAATTAACCCCTCTAAAAATATTTTTCCGAAAATTTGTAAAATAATTCTCCCCCGGGAATAATATTATTTTTTTAAATGTCACGCTAGACAATCTTAGCAACTGGGGTCAACTAAAGGGAAAAAGTCATCTTTAACATTCGAATTTCGCTGAAGAAATGATAGTTTCGACGAAATTATAGTTTCGCAGAGCTAGTTTCGCTGTGAACTATAGTTTCGCTGAGCCGACAGTAGTTTTGCTGGAAATTTTGGCAGCAGCTTCGCTAACCAAATGCTTGAGACTGCTTAGTTTCACCGACAATTTCGCACAAAACAAGCTTGAACTTTTGTTCAAAGATACTTTCGACAGCAATTTCGCTTGTAATATGCACACAAGCACTGTTGAACTTTCGTTCAAGATCACTACTTTCGCAGAGTTGCTGAAATTAACTACAAAGTGTAAAACATTTGTAGTTTCACTGAAAGAACAGGCAGTTTCGCTGGATGAATTGGTAATTTCGCTGGACGGAGCTGAAAAGCTTTTTCAACACGAAATCAATATGAAAACGCCCAAATCTTAATGGATTTGAAACCTGATGATTAACAGAGCTTTCCCAACCAATAACAAGCAAACTTCAATCAATTTCCATATTAATAACACTCAAATTTGATTCGAAATTGATGAAAACATGATATTGAACAAAAACAACCAAAACCTCAACTTCTCTCTCTAAAAACTTCAAATCTTCAGTGAATTTGATCCAAAATGGCTCTGATACCAAATTGTTGCTCCAGGATGATCAAACTTGAATCAAATCATGAAGAATTAGATCAAAATAATGATAAACACAATAAAACCCCTTTTGATCTATATTGATTGCATATAATTTGTAGAAAGTGAAAACCCCCAATCAATTGGTCATTCAACCATGCCAACACTAATGACAATTAACCTATTAATAGCCTAGCACTAATTGCACTTAACCCCCTAGACTTAGGCTAATTAATGAAGATTATATATAAAACATAAAAATGACTAAAAACAAGATAAAATATATTTTGTTCACACAAAATATATTTATTACCATAAAACTCCTAGTCATTTAAATCTTCAACGTCTCGTCTCGGTTTCTCGTCTCGAATATGTCGGGTTTGACTTTTGTTGACTTTGACCGTGACGTTGACTTTGTTGACTTTCATTGTGTTGATAATATAGACTATCTTTTACAGCTCCAACAGTCAGTGAAGATGGTGCACTTTGTCCCGTACAGGTAGTGCCTCCAAATCTTTAATGTAAAGACCATAGCTGCTAACTCCAAGTCAAGAGTAGGATAATTAACCTCATGAACGTTTAATTGTCGGGATGCAGAAGCTATAAGCTTTCCTTGCTGCATCAACACATAACCTAACCCCGAGTAAGAAGCATTTGAATAGACCACTAAATCCTCGCTTCCTTCGAGTAATGATAAAAGTGGAGCTTGCGTTAGCCTCGCCTTTAGTTCCTCAAAAGCCTTATCCTGATCTTGACCCCACACAAACTTCACATCTTTTTGGGTCAGCTTAGTCACCGGAGAAGCTATCTTGGAGAAGTATTGGCTGAATCTCCTATAATAACCCGCCAATCCCAAGAAACTACGAATCTCGGATGGCGTCTTTGTAGACTTTCATTGCATCACTGCCTCCACCTTTGTGGGTCTACCATAATCCCCTCAGGATTCACTACGAGAACCAAGAACTGAACTTTGCGCAACTAGAATGCGCACTTAGAGAATTTAGCATATAATTTCTCCCTTCTAAGCGTCTCCAACACTTCCCAAATGTGACCGGCATGCTCCTCTTCGCTTCTCGAATAAAGCAGGATATCATCAATAAACACAATCACTGATTTATCTAACATCGGCCGACACACTCGATTCATCAAGTCCATAAAAGCAGCTGGTGCGTTTGTTAAACCAAAAGACATAACAAGGAAGTCGTAGTGTCCATAACGCGTACGAAAAGCTGTTTTAGGAATATTTAGCTCCTTCACCTTCAACTGATGGTAACCAGATCGGAGATCTATCCTTGAGAACCAACTGGCACCTTGGAGTTGATCAAATAAGTCATCAATCCTCGGTAATGGATACAGATTCTTCACAGTCAACTTGTTCAAATCACGGTAGTCAATGCTCATCCTCATACTACCGTCCTTCTTCTTGACAAATAAGACCAGGGCCCCCCAATGAGAGATACTCGGTCTAATGAACCCCAAGGAGAGATACTCGGTCTAATGGTATGGTGGCACGCCTGTTAAATCTTCTGGAAACACGTAAGGAAAGTCACACACAACCGGTACATCATACAATTATGGTGTTGACGTATCCACGTCCTTCACATAGGCCAAGTAGGCACCACATCCACGTCTCATGCACTTTTCCGCCACCGCCATCGAACTCACCTTCGGAATCATAGTCACTCGGTCACCGTAGATTGTCACCAAACTCCCGTCAGGCGCTGTTAGTCTAATCATCTTCTTGCGACACACAATTTTCGCCTCGTATTCCGCTAACCAATCCATTCCTAGGACTACATCGAACCCGCCTAAGGTCACCACAAAAAGTCTAGTAGGAAACTTATGACCTTCTAGTTCTATGTCACAACCTTCTATCAGATCAGAAATCCTGGTAGACTTACATATGGCAGTATATACATCGAAGGGCTCATCGATACTTTTACTCCTAATGGCCAACTTAACACAAAAGGCCGTATAAATGAAACTCTGCTAGCGCCAGAATCAAATAACACAGAGGAAAGAGTTTGGTTTACTAGAAACGTACCTGACGCAACATCAGGGTCCGTCCTAGCCTCCTCCCGGGTCATCGTGAATGCCATGGTGCTCGCCCTTTGCCCTTCATTTCCTGCCTTCTTCGTCACCCCAGATCCTTCAGCCCTCGGCTTTTTGCAGTCCCTACTCATGTGGCCCATTTGACCATAGTTAAAACACCTCACCACCCTATATATTTTTGCCACATGTCCTTCCTTCCCACACTTGAAACAGATCTTTAACCCCCCATCTACACTCCCCAACATGCTCCTTCCCGCACTTGCCACACCTCTTCGATCCCACACCAGGAGTGGCTACACGCCGGTCATCCACCCTCGCAACTTTGTTGTTTGAAGGGGCACTACCCCGTCCAAACCGTTTCCCATTCCAGTTCTTGTCACCGCCTCTATTCTTACTCACATTAGCCACCACCACTTCTCGCTCGTCATACAGCCTCCCAGCCAGATCAACCACCGACCTAAACGTGCTCGGTCGGGCGGCGATCATGTGCCTACGGATATCCGCCGGCAAGCCCTGAATGTATCTTTTAATATTCTGTGACAGAGGTGTCACCTGATCTAGCACCAGTCGTGCCATCTTGTTGAATTTGGAGGTGTACTGTTGGTGCATCATGGTTCCCGCCTCCAGCTGCAGGAACTCCCTCTCAACCTTGTCGAGCTCCCTGTGAGGACAGAACTCCTCGATCAGCAACTTCTTTAGCTCGTTCCATCTCATCTTCCCGATTGCCCTGCTGCCCTCAGCCTGGACAATGTTGTCCCGCCAACACAAGGCCAAGTCTACGAAGGAGTGGGTAGTAAACTTCACCTTCTGGTCCTCCCTGCACTCGCTCATATCAAGTACAGCTTCCATCTCCCTCACCCACCAATGAGCAGCGGTAGCAGTGCCATTGCCATCAAAAGTAGGGGGCTTGTATCTCTGGAATGCCCCATAGTTACAGCCTCATGTATTTTCTTGCACAGACTCCTCCTCCTTCTCCTCATTGGTGACAACTGTCTCAGTCTCCGATTGTTCCCTTTCCCCGTGGGCCTCCTCCTTTCCTTCCTCTCTCCTTCCCTCACAGCTTTAATCACTTCAGTCACCACAGACGGTAGGATCGTCTCCATGACCTTGTGAACCTCCTCCACCACGGCCTCCTTCATCGAGGCCCTTAAGTTAGCACTCTCATGACCACCCTCTGGATGAGGGGTCTCTGGCTCTTCATGGGCCATCTCTTCAGCCCTAGCCCTTCCTCTTGTAACCTTTGGTCCAGCACCATGTTCACCACGGTCTCCGCCTCACGAAGCCTTTGAAGATCTACCTCCAGCCATCCTCTAACATACTATAAGATCCAAACACCAACACAGTCATTCAAGGTAATAGCTCAGTTTATGTCAAGTATAGTAAGTTCCTAATTACAGTGGCCAGTTGTGATTAGCAACTTACTTTACTCTTCATACCCCAAGCATTTCATATCCTGACTACATCAGTATCTTAATCTACTAAGGGCAACCAAATCAAATAACATGCGCACAAAATACCGGTTAACTTTAAAGAAAATATCTGATGGCACGTAGCTACTCGGACCGACATCCTTCCATTTTGTCCCATTCTCAGTTTAAGTTTAGGTTTTTTAAAATATTTACCCATTCCTCTTAAACTTTGGCTCTAATACCAACTTGTAAGGCCTCATTCCCGGAATACTTACAGTTGGACAATCATCGCACATAAACATAATGCATACATTTAAATTTGCTAAAACATCGCAGCGAAATAGTTAATAAACCATTTAATATATTAATAATTGCTTTTGCAAAATAATACAACATTGTTAACCATTACAAAAGACCATTTGTTTGCATCACAATACAAAAACATCATTGTTATATAAAATGGATGCCATCCAAAACTTGCCAAGTAACTGCCCCATGCCATCCTCAGCAACCATTACCTGCCAACAAAAAAATACATAAAAAGTCAGCGTTGCTAAGTGAGTTCTAGTTTTATAATTAAAATACTTTACATTCGTTTAAAACCATTCTTTACTTTCGTTCGCGATCATACATCATACATACACATAGATAATCTTATTATTATCTTTATCATCATTCGTCATCGTACGTCATTCGTTATCATTCGTCATCATTCATCATTATCTTTTACTTTCATCTGAACCAATGCCATGTGCTATACCCCCGCGTCATGCACAAGGCTGGTACTGGGCCGAAGTCTAAAATAGACTTTCATTATCATGCACAAGTGCTGGCACCAGTACCGGGGCAAGCGACAAGGGTCCTATACATATCTGGCCAATCACGAGGATTAGACCCTTGTGTGTATCCTCATGGGTTAGCTAAATAGCACACAGTTGAGCTAACAATCTCTCAATGAGTTGTGAACCTCCTTTTGCAAGACTTTACATTCATTCTTTATGTTCCATTTTTTATTATCTTATTTCTTTTACTTCGTTAAGATAATACTTTACGTTCATTATTGAAATCACACCACGTAAAGTTACAGAATAATACGTAATAAGGAACATAAAGAAAACACAACATAAACGTACATAACATCATATAATCATCATACATTACCCACCCACATACACATACACATGAACATACGGGTACACACCCAAATCTTATAAAAACATTTAAACATGCATTTCCAGCCCCAAACAAGTTTAATACCTTTAAAATAGGGGATCTAGAACTTACCTCGACGCAATAAGTAGCTTTTAAACTAAGCTTTCTAAGCAAGGGTCATAAATCACAGCCTGCAGATAAGTTAACACTCAAAGGGGTTAATTTATGCCTAAATTTGCTGCTAATTTCGCTGCCAAATAAGCAGATTTGCTGCCAGTTTCGCTGCCATATTCACTGGCAGTTTCGCTGCCATCTCGCTGGTAGTTTCGCCCAACATTCGTTGGAATCCCATGTCTGAGAAATTACCTGCAAAACTATAGTTTCGCAGGAAGCTTCATAGTTTCGCTAGTTGACTACTCAATTTCGCTAGACGAGCAGACAATTTCGAAGAACGGGCTGAAATGATGAACAACCCGCTTTTAACCCAAAACTTCAACTTTTTACATCCAAATCCTTAGTTTATGATTCATGAAGCTATATCTAAGCTTTTTACATGATTTCTTACATAAAAACGTGAGTTTTGTAAAATTCTTTGCCACTTTCAAAACCCCCAAAACCCTAGAATCCGGGTATAATCTAAAGAGACGTTTAGATGATGATTCTTACCTAGATTCTTGGTCTTTTCTTGTTGTTTGGATGCTCTCAAACTCAGATCTTCAATCTCTTGATCAATCGAGCCTCGAATCCTTACTTCTTCTCCACTTTCTCTCTCTACACACTCTCTCTAGAAGTTGGTTGATGAGTTGCAAATGAGAGTGACTCTAGCTGATTCGTATATATATACCGGGTGTTCATGGGACCTTAAACCCGCCTAACACATAACCCATAAGGTTAACTTGGTCCATAACCCATCTCTGTAACGCCCGGAATAAATTCGAAACGAGCCAGTTAATAAGTATAGGCTTAGCCAGGATTTTCTAGAGAAAATACACGGGACATGGAGTATGGACCGAGTAGACCTCGCGGGTTATGTGTTAGAAGACTTTAAGGTCCCAGGAATGCCCAATATATATAAACGGATCAGCTTGAGCCACTCTCATTTGCAACTCAACACCCAACTTCTAGAGAGAGAGTGTAGAGAGAGATAGTGGACAGAAAGTGGTGATTCAAGGCTCGGTTGATCAAGAGATTGAAGATCGGTGTTCGTGGGCATCCAAACAACAAGAAAAGACTAAGAATCCAGGTAAGAAACATCATTTAATCGGTTCTTTAAGGGTAAACCCGGATTCTAGGGCCTGGGGTTTTTGAAAGTGGCAAAGAATCGCCCAAAACTCATGTTTTTGTGTAAGAAAACATGTAAGAAGCTTAGATATAGCTTATTGGGTGATAAACCAAGGATTTGGGTGTAAAAGATTGAAGTTTTGGGTCAAAAATGGGTTGGTTCGTAATTTTAGCCAGTTCTGCGAAACTGGGTGTTCATCCAGCGAAGTTATGTAGTCATCCAGCGAAACTATGGATCTTCCTGCGAAACTATAGTTTCTTAGGTAGTTTCGCAGACTTGATATACCAAAGAAAGTTGGGCAAAACTGGCAGCGAAGATGCCAGCGAAACTGCCAGCGAATGTAGCAGCGAAACTACTGGCGAAACTAGCAGCGAAACTGCTGATCTTGCAGCGAAATTAGCAGCGAAATTAGGCAGAAATTAACCCCTTTGAGTGTTAACTTATCTGCAGGCTACGTAGTGTAACCCTTGCTTAGAAAGCTTGATTGCGAAGCTACTCACTGAGTCCAGATGAGTTCTAAATCCCCTATTTTAAAGGTTTTAAACTTGTTTGGGGCTAGATATGCATACCAAATATACGTTCTAAATGACCAAGATTTTAAGAGGTTTTAACAGGAAGATCAATTTTTTTTCTATAAGGAAATGTTGCCCCTTTGACCCTACTAGGGGCTGCTGCCCCTAGGACCCCGCTGTCAGGGGCTGCCGCCCCCGAACCCCTGCTATCCCGCGGAGGGTCGGTTATGTTCTATGATGACTTGTACGTGTTGTGCATGTGTATATGTATGTGAACAGATGATGCATGATGTTTATAATGATGTGTGTTGATGTATGTGATGTTTATGTGGTGCTATGTATGTTATGTTGTGTTTCCTTATGGTCCTATTATGTATTATTCCATGACTTACGTGGGATGGTTATGAAATGAACGTAAAGTATTATGTAACGTAAAGCGGAAGTTAATGATAAGGTTAAGTGGAACATAAAGAAAGCTGAATGCATGCATTAATGAACGAACGAATGTAAGAAAGTCTTGCAAGCAATGTATGGAGGTTCACACCCAATGAAGGGTGTTAGCTCAACTGTGTGCGGGTTAGCTACCCCGGAAGGATGCACACTAGGGTCTAATCTTTGTGATTGACCATACGTATGGGATCCTCGCTTGCCCTAGGTACTGGAGTCAGCTTCGTGCACAATGTTCGAGGTATATGATAGACCTCAGGCCCAGTAACCAGCTTCATGCATAATGTTCGGGGTATAGCACATGGTATTGGTCCGGAATGAAAGGTGAATGATAATGATGAGTGTACTTGCCCCAGGCCCTAGGGTCAGCTTCGTGCACAATGTTAGGGGTACAGGTCATGTCACCGGAAGTTAACGAATGTACGAAAGATAATTAAAGAAGGTTATAAATGAAAGTGAATGATAACGATGACGTACGATGATGAATGAACGAAAATTAACGAATGAATGATGGAAGATAATAATGCTATTATCTATGTGTACGTATGATGCTTGATCACGTGTAAATGTAAAGGAAGGTTTTAAACGAAAGTAAAGTGTATTTTATTTATAAAACTAGAACTCACTCACCAACGCTGACTTTTATGTATTTCCCAGTTGGCGGGTGATTGTTACTGAGGATGGCACGGGGCAGCTACTCGGCATTTTTGGGATGGCATCCATTTGTAGAACGATGATGTTTTTGTGATGTAATGCAAACAAATGATATTTTGTAACGGTTGACAATGTTGTATTATTTGGCAAAAACAATTATTTAGATATGAAATGGTTTTAAGTATTCCGCTGCAATGTTTTAGTAAATATGAATGTATGTTTTATGTTTTATGTGCGATGATTGTCCAATGTGAGTGTCCCGGGAACGGAGCCTTACAATCTCCCTCTTATTTACATTAAATAACTCCCACTAAGCCTATTATTATTAATTGGCTTGTTTTGACTTTATTCGGGGCGTTACATTTGGGACATCTCTGATATGTGATTTTGATGGGGTGAGAAGGTATATTTGGCATTGTGAGGGTTATTGTTGGTGTGGGTTCATCACATGTGGGGTTAATAGGGATGTCACCAGGAGCTATGCGCTCAATCATACCTGGAAGAAGTGCAGCATGTCATCCGGTGAACTTGGTGGACATCCTCTTCAGCAGTTTGAAGATGGCCGGCCTCATGTGAGGGACAGGCAGAGCAGCTGCACAGACAAGCTTGTTCTGGTCCAACTCACAGTTAATGATGTGTTGAATGAACCGGGGATACATATAAAATGTTTTCCTTTAAAGGTTCCCCATCAAATTGGTCAGCACAAACCTTGAATAGTTAAAACAGAGGCCTTTTACCAACCCATGAACTAGGCATCCTTGTTCATATGGGATTTGATCCCATCCCCTAGACTTTTTTGACAAGCAGTGAAGGACTATGTGCAGCAGGAACTTCTAATGGTAAGAGAAGTTGAACTTGTACACTGTGGACCTGCTTACATCACTGCCATATCCCATTTAGGTATATGTGTCATTAAGGTCTGCTTTGGAAAACTCTGTAGGAGAGCCTTCATCATGAAGCTCTAGATGCTCCCTGATGATCTGTTCAGATATGATCAATTCCTCACCACAGATGCTCGACCTAAGAACCCTAACTCCGTTCAGGGTTATAATCTGTCCGTTCCCCCAAAATTCAGCCATGTGGTTTGAATAAACAGTGGGGTTGACAGTTAGGGCTGTGAAGTAGGTTGATTGGGTTAGGAAGGAGATGATTTCAGAGAAGTCAGCATCCTTAGACGAATCAAGGAGTGCAACTTGAATGTGCTAAGATTTTAGTGCCATTTTTGGAAAAAGTTACAGAGAAATGAGCTTGAATTTGGGTAAATTGGAGACGAAGGAAGCTTTGGGTAGTAAAATCGGTGAAAATATTAAAGTGGGTGAGTCGGAAGTATTTAAATGGGTGAAAATGGCGGATGGATAAGGTGAAGTGATGGTTTGGGGTATGATGTGACAAGGGCGGTAAGGTTAAACCATTTAAAATATTCCGACATCATTAAGAAAATCTTTCCTTTTTACAGTGTGGGCCCAAAAGATTTCCTGTTACACAGTAAGGCTTTCTTCTGAGGGTAAAAGCTCTTCCAAGGGTAATCTTCTTCCGAAGCCAATCTTACTTCCAAAGGTAAATGTCTTACTTCCGAGAGTAAAGAGGGCTTTCCGAATGAAGAAATTTATAAGCTTCGGAAGTAGATTTGATACTTTATCAATTGCTTCTTCCAAGACCAAAACTCTTCCGAAAAGAAGATTTCCCTTGGAGGAATTTTGCTTAGGAAGATATATATGACATCTTCCGAGGGTTAGTTCATATTCGGAAGTATTTATACTTGGTGAAATTTTGAAAAAAAATCTTTTGTAACAGCGCTTAGATTGTTTTTGACAAAGACAAGACACATTTTGAAAGGGTTTTTCGAATGAGATTGACTAATCAATGTTTATCATCCCAATAGCTGTAATAAGATATTTGAATCTTTGTTCATCAAATGCTTTGGTGAACAAATTAACATATTGTTCATTTGAATCAACTTGGTTAGTTTAATCAGATTGTTCTCATGAATATCTCTAACGAAATGATACCTAATATCAATGTGCTTTGTCTTGAAGTGCCTGACTAGATTCTTAGTAATGGAGATAGCACTGTTGTTGTCAATGTGGATAGGAGTACTCATGAAGTTGAATCCATAGTCTATCATCTAGTTTTGAATCCACAGCAGCTGAGCATAACAACTAGCAGCAGTAATGTATTCAGCTTCAGCAGTAGATGTTAAAACACAAGATTGCTTCTTGCATTGCCATGAGATGATCCTTCCACCAAGAAATTGAAATCCTCCTGATGTTGATTTCTTGTTAATGTTACAGCCACTATAGTCACTATCAGAATAGCCATAAAGATTGAAATTGATGTTCCTTGGATACAAGAGACCCAGCTTAGGTGCTCCTTTGAGGTATATGAGGATTCTCTTGGCAGCAACTCGGTGAGACACCTTTGGAGCAGCCTGACATCTTGCACAGATGCAAGTTGCAAACACAATATCAAGTCTACTTGCTATGAGATACATTAGAGAACCAATGATTGCCCTATACTGATGTTGATCAGTATCCTCCCCCTCAGGATAAAGATTGTGATTTTTGGGTATAGGTGTCTTGGCTGGCTTACAATCTTTCATATCAAATCTTTCTAAAATGTTAGAGATATATTTAGATTGATTGATAAAGAACCCTTTCTTTATTTGCTTTACCTGAATTCCAAGAAAAAAGTCCATTTTTCTCATGGAACTCATCTTAAATTTCTTCTTCATTATGCTCTCAAAATCTTTGCACATTTGGTCATTTGAGGAACCAAATATGATGTCATCAACATAGACTTGTACGAGCAAGATGTCTTTCCCAGACTTTCTTATGAATAAATTCTTGTCAATGGTACCTCTAGTGTATCCATTCTTCAGGAGAAACTGAGACAAAGTCTCATACCATAGCCTAGGTGCTTGGTGCAGCCCATAGAGAGCTTTATCCAATTTGACACATAATTAGGGTGTTGTGGGTCTTTAAATCCTGGAGGCTGGCATACATAGACTTCCCTATCTATATCCCCATATAGAAAGGCACACTTGACATCAAGGTGGTAGACAGTAAAATTCTTGGATGCAGCATAAGCAAGAAAGATCCTCACTGCCTCAAGTCTTGCAACTGGTGCAAAGACATCAGTGTAATCAATTCCTTCCTCTTGAGTGTATCCTTGAACTACCAATCTTGCCTTGTTCTTAATAATCAAGCCTCTATCATCTCTCTTGTTCCTAAAAACCCATTTTGTGCCTATTGGTACTTGACCGGATGGTAGCAGACATAGGTTCCAAACCTTTTGTCCTTTGAATTGAAGTAATTTCTTTTGCATTGACTCAACCCAACTACTATCTTTCAAGGCTTCTTCTCCCTTCTTGGTTTCCATCTGAGATAAAAAGCATGAGTACAGGCAGACATTCCCATTGTGAGTTTGTCCCCTTGTTCCCACACATTCAGAGACATCTCCAATGATGTTTTCAGCTGGATAAGTGTTGTGAATTCTAAGCCTAGGGATCACATCCAGTTGCAAAGATAGATCCAGATTGGACATATTTTGCTCTAGAAGTTGAACACTTAAACCAGCTGTTGTTTCATACTCATTCAATGAGGACTGATTGAATGAATGAGAAATAGCACCAGTATCAGTTGGCTGCGAATGAAGATCATGTATAGGTTGGACTCACCTTAGTTTAGATTAGATTATGTTTATATTACTTTGTAATAGGTTTAATGTTAGTTATTTTTGAATGTAGTTCATTTTGTTTAGTTTTGTAGTCCAGCGAAACTATGAGCGAAACTACAGTTTCGCTCATAGTCAGCTGTTGTAGTTTACCCGGCAAAACTGTTGTTTCTGCCGGGCGAAACTATAGTTTCGGCAGTACAGTTTCGCTGGCAGCGAAACTATATGCGAAACTAAGACTGCTATATATAGATTTGATCATTTTCATTGTTGGGCATCCTTGCAAAACCCTAATCATTTATTATTGTTGCAAGTGACCTTTGTAAGCAGTATTATCTCAGAAATATATTTGTGCTGTGTTATTATTGATTGTATTGATGATCATTGTTCTTACTTTAATACATTTGTGTTTGTTCTCAATCTTCTTCATCTTTGTTCTCTATTGTTTGTATTTGATATTGAACAATCCAACATCTCATTTGTACTGCAAGTGAGTTTTTTGTTGAGTTTTTGGTTGTTTTTGTTCAATATCAAGTTTTCATCAATTTCAGATCAAATTCTAGTGTATTTGATATGGAATTTGCTTGAATTTTGTTTGTTTTTAGTTGGAGAAGCTTTGTTAATGATCAGATCTCAAATCCATTGAGTTTTTGATGATTTCAGATTGATTTCGTGTTGAAAAAGCTTTTCAGCTTCATCCGGCGAAATTACATATTCATCCAGCGAAACTGCCTGATCTTCCAGCAAAACTACATGTGTTATCCTCTTTTAAGTTGTTTTCTGCTGTCCTGTGAAACTAGTTTCATTGAACGAAAGTTCAACAGTGTTTGTGGGTGATTTTCAAGCGAAGTTGCTGCCAAAAGAACCATTGAACGAAAGTTCAAGCTTGTTTCATGCGAAATCATCGGCGAAACTAAGCAATTTCAGGCATTTGGCTAGCGAAACTGCTGCTGAAATTGCCTGCGAAACTAAGGCAACCCAACGAAACTAGTTTTTCTCGCGAAATTGTCTGTGAATTTACCAATTTCCAGCGAAACTATTTCTTCCCCAGCGAAACTAGTATGTCAAAGATGACTTCCCTCACCCTTGCTGATCTTGAAAGTGTAGCTCCCAATAGACCTCTGAGACTCATAAACGGGGACAATTTCGAGGATTAGAAGAGATGTCTCTAAGCCTTTTTCATCTACACTGACCACAATCAATGGGAATCTATCATTTCTGGTCCTCACATAGCAACTATCACTGTTGGTGATGTTGTATCTCAAAACAAGGACCCGCCCAGATTCAACGAGAAGGATCTGAAGCCGATTGATCGAGACCAAAAAGCGATTGGAGCTTTAACTCTCTGCCTTGCACCAGACATCTACAATCGATTCGCTGAGCATAAGAATGCTAAGTCTCTCTTCGATGCTCTATGTGAGTTCTATGATGGTAATGATGAGCTGGTGAAGGATAAGAGCATTCAAGCTGAGAAGGAATTCAACTCCTTTATGGGATACAAGAACGAGAGTCTCACATATCTCACAAATCGTTTTCTGACAGTTTCAAGCACACTGAAGAAATACGATAAAAAACTTTCCAATAGTGAGCAAGTAAACAGATTGCTAGACTCTCTCCCACCTCCGTGGAGCCTTCAGGTAAGAATGCTAAAGTAGAAAAAAGATTTTTCACTGACTACAAGCTTATGGACATCATCAATAAGCTTAATTCCTTCAAGTTGGACATGAAGAGAAGTGAATTCAACCAAACTATGATGCCTACATCTGGTTTCACTCAAAATGCTGCATTATTGTCTTCCGCTGCAAGCTCTCCTATTCAGACATCTGGTCAAGGAGGAGTGAATACTGGTAATTATTCAGGAGGTTGTGGTAGTGGTGGGAGAGATCAGGATAATTCGAAAGCAAATGTTGAAACTTCAGTTCCATCCGAGACAATGGCTCTTTTTGGTATGTTTAGTCAGAGCTTTGAAGCCTTAGTGGTAGGGGAGTTGAAAGGCAAAGGAATGACGATGGAATATGTATCAGGTGGACCCTGATGATCTTGAAGAGACTGATACTCAATGGCAAATGGCAATGTTGACACTTAGAGCCCGGAGATTCATGGAGCGCACCGGAAGAAAGAACTTCGGAGGTCAAAGCTCTAACTCCAAACTGGGATTTGATAAGTCTAAGTTGAGGTGTTTTAATTGCAAACAGTTGGGACAATTCAAACGTGAATGTCCATTGCCAATCGTCACTGATCCTAGTAACTCGAGAGTTCCATGACTGGTTTCTAGCGGGAGTAAAGAGGAAATGAGTCACAAGAAAGAGACAGCTTTGATCTCTAATTTTGATTGGAGTGCTGAAGTTGAAGAGATGAGAGATGAGATTAATCAAGCACTAGTGGCTGAGATTGTGGAAGGAAAGAGGAAGGTAAACTGTGAGGATGAATTTGATCTGTTCAAAGAACTTAGAGATGAAGCTGAGTTGTTTGTGAAGGTGAAGGAGGATGAGAGGGTGAAAGAAGGTAAATCTGAGGAATTGAGGAAGGAAGGAAGTCAACCCACTGAGAAAGGAAACGAAAAAGATGATGCTGCTACCACTGTCGAGGAAAGCAAGTCAAGTACTCCGGTGGTCAAGTACTCCGGTGTGCCAATGATCTATGTAAATCTCAACAGGGGCTAGGATTAAAACAGGATTGGGATATGAAAATGCTAAGGTTTATCCTCCTCCCAGTACTTACTGCTATTCTCCTCTGCCTGTTCCTCATCCTTCTAATGATTTGATCAAAACAAATACTAACAGTATGTCTGCAGGTTTAGAAGGTGTGAATCCTAAGCATGTCGTGAGGACTACGACTATGGACCGACTAGCGGGCTTGGATGCACTAGTCTTATTACACCTGAATCTCAGCATCCTGTCTTAGATCATAGATCTAGTTTAAATTCTGTTTTTGTTTTTAGTGAATCTGTAATAGACTATGTCTCATCATGTTCTCGTGATGTTTCTATTTCATCTTTAACTTCTGTGGATTGTGATGATGCTACTGTTTCTGATTGTGTTAATAGTGTGAATGATTCCACCAAAAAGAGCAACGAGAAAAATATGACTAATTGTTTTGAAAAATTCTTTTCTCATCCTATTCCATCTTTTACCCCAATGAATAATTCTTTATCAAACGAAAGGATATCGTCATCTTCTGACGCTAGTACAAGTGGTACAAGTACTACATGTACTTCTGATGACAATTCATCTTCTTTTGTAGATAACTATTCTTTTTCAAATAAGAACAGACCTCGAGACATGTATGAGACATACAATGATGTAGATTCTAAACTGTTTGAATGTGATGAGGAAATACATATTGATCAAATCCCTACCTCGTAACATAACATACCTAGATTAAAACCACACTGTTTTAGGTGTGGTAAAGATGATCATGTAGTTAAGCATTGTCCAGAACTACATCATAGACATGTTAATAGGAATTCATTTGGGAATAGATTGATAAAATTAATTAATAATTTCTTCTGTAAGAAATCTGTCCTTCCTAAACCCAAAGTTGTTCAAACTTGGGTCCCCATTTCACCTGGTTAACTAGTTCTTTGATATTTTTCAGGAGTCATCCACGAAGGTCGTCAGCAGTGTATGGCATTTGGATAGTGGATGCTCTAGACATATGATGGGGCTCAATGACTTATTGACCAATTATCAAATGATAAATAGAGGATATGTCACATTTGGTGGCGACAAGAAAGGAAGGAAAATGATCGGTCAAGGAGAAGTTTCCAATGGCTCTCTAACTTTAGAGAAAGTCAATTATGTACCTAAGCTTGCGTTTAATCTGTTGAGTGTCTCTCAGATTTGTGATAAGGACATTCCTGTCTTGTTCAAGTCCAATGAATGTCTCTTTTTAAAGTCTGAGATTGATATTCCAGATGAGATGGTACTAATGAGGGTTCCAAGAAAGAATGATACATATCTTCTTGACATGGGTTCAAGGGAGTCAACATCTACCGTCACCTACCTTTTGTGTGACATCCGTCACTTTAAGGTCCGTCAGTTAACGTGTTTGTCTGTCATCTATTCTATGTTTGGTCATTCCTCATCATTATTTGACTCATTATGTGGATATCATGTGTGCAATATTATCGTTGTGTGTGTATTCGCTATAACCATGTGTTGACCTTACAAAGACCTTTAAAACTTTCATTTTTGAAAACGTTAAATATATCATTTTATAAATATAATAAATGTTTTAATACAACCATTTCTTAAGTCATAATAACATTAAATGAACTTTTACAATTAATATAAAACACCTAACAAAGTCGTTTTTCAACCGAACAAAATTTGGGAAAACTCGGGAGTTAAGTGCAGGGACTAAACTTGTAATTTTGCAAACTTGGGCTGGGTATAAATACCCCCTTATCAGCCCTAGAAAACCCATTTCACCATCTTCTTCATCTTCATCCTCTACACACACAAAATCTCCATTTTTGCACCAAATCCAACCCGAGAGGTCTCGTTTTCTTCGTCTTGACACCGTCTATAGCCTAGACTACTTCTTTCTAGCAGGTAGTTGTCTTTGGTTGTCCGTTTTCTAGCCTTTTCACGGCTGTCCAAACTAGGGTTTCGGGTGTTCGGGTTCAACCCGAACATACAAAGTCGTATGGGTGCGTATGAGGTCTCTTTGCTTGTGTTTTATGCTTGTGTATGTTTGTTGAGTGTTTCTGGAGGTCCTTGTGGTGTAAAACCCGTGTTTAGAGCAGCTCGGGGGCTGCTCATCCCTACCATAGTCGCGATTCTGCAGATCAGGCGACTGGGTCATCCATGCGATTGAGCCGTGCGACTGAGTGGGTCGTGCGACTGGATCATGCGTCTGAGTCAATCGCACGACTGAGTTGTGCGACTAGGCATGTCGTGCGACTGAGTTGTGCGACTGAGTGTCTGTGTGCGATTGAGTCATGCGTGCGACTGAGTGTATGCGATTGAGTCATGCGATTGAGTGATTGTGTGCGATTGAGTCAGGTGACCGACTGAATGTGTGCGAATGAATGTGATTCGCACGACTGGAGTCCAATCGCACGAATGAAGGTTCAGTCGTACGAAAGTAGCTAATTCGCACGATTGAAGGTTGATTCGTGCGCATGGAAGTTGAGTCGTGCGATTGAGTGTTGTGTGGTACGACTGAAGGCCAATCATACGAATGAAGGCTCAATCGTACGAATGAAGCTGATTCGCACGATTGAGGGTTGATTCGCACGAATGGAGGTTGAGTCGTGCGTCTGACCTTGTTATGCGACTGAAATTGTTGTGTTTGACCCCTTGTGCGTGGTGTGAGTATGTCGTGTGGTGTCGAGGTAACACTAACACAATAATGCCATTGTTCGGCCACAAATATTAAAGTCAACGCGAGAAAGGGCACAGAAACTATTTTGAACAAATTTAACTAACGCTTTACAACGACCAAATTGACTTATAACTATTGACACTTATTCAATGCTTCTTCAATAAACAACGATACTTTTACTTAAACATCATCAATAGTGGCGACAATGTTTTGTACTTGGATCTACATAGGATCTAGTACGTGTGTCAATCTGTGTGTGTTATACGCGACCCAGCCGATACGACCCGAACCGACCCATCATTATTGCGCGCTTATACATATATATCATATCATTAATGCTATACAATAACTGTCAATAGGTGTTTGACTGTTTATTTGCATTCAACATTTGGGATACATCGATCATACATACTTACCACCTAACAAGTGAGTTTCGTGGCCCCTTTTACGCTTATACAATATTTCATCATTTACAAATTGGGGGAAAAGTATGCTTACACAATTTTTATGCTGTACACTTACATACATTTTACATACAAGGAATCAACGTGATACTGTGTTGCAAGTACTATTTGATACATGCTTGGGTCTGTTGTGTGGTTCTATCTTTGCAACTATTTAATTCCAGTGTGGGAACCGACGGTTAGGTATTGGTAGTACTACTGGGTTGACACCCCCACCCTCGTTCGATGGTATACTAGTTGGTACCATCAGTGGCCAGGAACGGGCCCTTGGGTGAATATATGCCGACAATTTCTTTGTGTACGTCGCTAGGTTTGGTTGCAAAGCTCACGTCATGTGATATTTACTTGTGTAATAACTGTATTCACGGTATTCCGACGCGTTACATTTTTATTACATAAACCTGCGAGCTCACCAACAATTATGTTGACCGTTTTAAGCATATCTTTTCAGGTGATCATGCAAGTCCAGGAATCTAGGTGTGCTGCCTTAGTGGAGACCCTAGGATGCATTTTTGGGACTTAGCTCATGTTTGTTAAACAATCTTTGAACAATGTTAACGCTTGTAAACAATTATCAACTTTTGAAACTTGTTCCCGGGTTGTGGGAATTAACAATTACATTTTCATCATATGTGTATATGTGTTATCATCATCATGTTGCTTATGGCTATGTTGTCGTGAACATTGACTAAACACGACACAAGTCCCCTTGTTGTCGGGTGTCGTCATGACACGCTTGTCATCATGTATTTATATTGCTCTCTATCGTTTACCATGTGTTATGACGATCCCGGTCTCGTTACATCCCCGTGTTTCCGCTTTTAGCGGGGGTGTGACAGATTGGTATCAGAGCCATTGGTTATAGAGAATTAGGCAATACGCTTGACCTAGACTATAACCTAGGAACCTTCATGTAGATTTGCATGCTAGGACTCTGTATGCATATAATATCTCGTGTATGTGTTCCTCGCTGCTTGACTTGTTCATCTATTTGTCATGTGATCTTTCTATCCTATGAGAGAGCCCTTGTGCTCACTCTTTTATGGGGATGCTTCTATTGAATCTTCTGTTCCCTCTGCGCGCCGAGTTAGTTATCAGATCCGGGTATTAAACCCGAAGAGATCTTCACAGATCATGCTATTGCGCTTGACCTTGGACATTGAGATTAACCCTGAGGAGGAATATGTCTGAAACCTCGAAAGATGAGGAAATAGGCAACCCCCGCTAGACTAAACGTGATTGTATACATGGACTTACAACTGTTGTGATGTGTGATGACAATAAGCATGATATTGACATGAAATACATGGACTTGATGGATTATTATGGATATGATGTAAAGGAAAGTCGGATGTCATGTAACCGGATCGGGCATCATTCTCGGTACATCGTGGGTGTGGTGGGAACGCTGCGGGGAACCCTATATATAAACATCACCGGTATACCGAGAATATGCTTGAAATGGGCTGCATGGTGGTCTTGACTGACCGGAACATGAACATTGGAATTTGATAAGTGGAATACTTTTGTATCTTATGGTGACTAAAGTTTATATGTTACCTCTTTTATGATTAGAACATGCCGCCTCGAAGAGTTACCCGTAGCAGTAGTGGCGGGAGTGAAGCCCCAAGGGGCAGAGGCCGAGGCAGAGGCAGAGCACCAAGAGCAAACGATGCTCCTGCCAGTAACAGTCAAGGAACAGGGAACGCCGACATGGCAGCCCTGATCGCTCAGCAATTGGCCGCGCTTATTCCTACTATAGTGGCCCAAGTGAGCGACGCACTTCAACAACACCACCCTCACGGGGATGGTGGCAACGATGAAGGAGCCCAGGGTGGGATTGAAACTGAGACGGGAAATGGAAACCTGACTGGAAACGAGAGCAACCAGGAAACCGGAAATGGTGGTACTGCCGGTATCGAAACTGGAGTGGTTAATGCTCGTCGGGGATGTTCGTACAAGGAGTTCGTGGCTTGTAAGCCAAGGGAATTCGACGAGAAAGGTGGGGCGATAGCCCTAACCAGGTGGTTGGAAAAGATGGAGGCAGTAATTGACATCAGTGAGTGCCTCAACAGCCAGAGGATCAAGTATGCCACTTGTTCTCTACAGGGTAAAGCCCTAACCTGGTGGAACACCCAGATTCAAGCACGAGGAAGAGAGTCTGCGATGCAGATGTCATGGGATGACTTCAAAGCCTTGATCACCGAGGAATACTGCCCTCTCAACGAGATGCAAAAGCTGGAGCATGAGTTCTGGAATCATGCTATGGTGGGGGCAGGGCATGCAGCTTATACTGATCGCTTTCATGAGCTGGCAAGGTTGGTTCCGCATCTGGTTACGCCGGAATCAAAGAGGATCGAAAGGTACATTTGGGGACTCGCGCCTCAAATTAGAGCTATGGTCACAGCAGCCGCTCCTCCTACTATTCAGAGCGCAATTCTGAAAGCTGGCGCTTTGACTGATGAGATGGTTAGAACAGGGGTTTTGGGCCGAGGAGCTGAGAAGAGAAAGGATGTTGGGGAATCGAGCCGGTCGAGTGCCGGAAAGTTTGAGAAGAGGTCTAAGCCGACCAGGAATTTTGTGGCCGTGTCTCAGGCCAGGAGAGAGTATGTGGGGCCGCACCCCAAATGTGAGAGGTGCAATTATCATCATCCCCCAGGGACGCAGTGCCGGGTGTGCGCTAACTGTAGGCGCCCGGGTCATTTGGCAAGAGATTGCAGAACTGCGCCAAATCTTGTAGCACCCGTCAACGCGGTTAACCCCGCCGGGAATGCCAGGGCTTGCTTTGAGTGTGGGAGCCCCGATCACTACAGGAATATGTGCCCCAGGCTGAATCGGGCACCCGGTCAACAGGGGAACAACCAGCAACAGGTGTTGGCTATCGCTGGGAATCAAGGCCCGACTACTCAGGGGAATGCAGCTCGGGGACGTGCATTCGTCATTGGAGCCAATGATGCTCGTCAGGACCCGAATGTTGTCACGGGTACGCACTTACTCAATCATCACTTCGCATCTATATTATTTGATACTGGAGCAGACAATAGTTTCATATCTTCTGAGTTTGTGCAATTACTTGATTTGAGTCCTAGTAGGCTAGAAACTAGCTACTCTGTAGAAATGGCCAATGGTAGGGTTGCTCAGGCCGATGAGATTACTAGGAAGTGTTCGTTGACGCTGGAGGATCATACCTTTGAGATAGATTTGATACCCTTCGAGTTAGGAAGCTTCGACGTGATCGTGGGTATGGATTGGTTGTCGCAGAATGGAGCAGAGATTGTCTGTCGAGACAAGGTAGTACGTATCCCTATGCCAAACGGGGAGGTACTCAAGGTTTAGGGAGAACGACCGAGGAAGAACTTAAAGCTTATTTCCTGCATGAAAGCACGCTAGAGTTTACGAAAGCAGTGCTACGCTTTTCTGGCTCATGTAGTTGAAAAGAAAGACGAGGAAAGGAAACTGGTGGATATTCCAGTGGTACGGGACTACCCGGAAGTATTTCCAGATGACTTGTCTGGTTTACCTCCTCCACGTCAGGTGGAATTCCGTATTGAGTTGGTTCCTGGAGCTACACCGGTAGCGAAAACGCCATATCGACTAGCACCATCCGAGATGCAAGAGTTGTCTAGTCAGTTACAGGAACTACTGGAGAAGGGTTTTATTCGACCGAGTCATTCGCCGTGGGGAGCACCGGTACTATTTGTCAAGAAGAAGGATGGATCGTTCCGTATGTGCATCGATTACCGTGAACTGAACAAGTTGACGGTGAAGAACCGATATCCTCTCCCCAGGATCGACGACTTATTTGATCAGCTGCAAGGAGCTTCGTATTTTTCAAAGATCGATCTTCGTTCTGGATACCATCAGCTAAGAGTTTTCGAGGACGACATACCGAAGACTGCGTTCAGAACTCGTTATGGGCACTATGAGTTCTTGGTCATGCCGTTCGGGTTGACTAACGCACCAGCTGTGTTCATGGATCTAATGAATCGGGTGTGCAAACCTTACTTGGATAAGTTCGTGATCGTGTTCATAGACGATATACTTATATACTCCCGATCAAAAGAGGATTATGTAGAACATCTTCGGGCAATTCTGGAGCTGCTACGCGAAGAGAAACTTTTCGCCAAGTTCTCAAAGTGTGAGTTTTGGCTGCGGGAAGTGAAGTTTTTGGGTCATGTGGTTAATGAGGACGGGATTCACGTAGATCCCGGCAAGATCGAAGCGGTGAAGAAGTGGGATACTTCCCAGACGCCATCAGAGATACGGCAATTCTTGGGATTGGCCGGTTATTATCGTCGCTTCATCGCGAACTTTTCAAAGATCGCGCAACCGTTAACCCTGCTTACTCAGAAAGACAAAAAGTTTGACTGGGGATATGCACAAGAGCAAGCGTTCCAAACGTTGACAGAGAAGTTGTGCAACGCGCCGATGTTGTCTCTCCTAGACGGAACAGATGATTTTGTGGTTTACTGCGATGCGTCACATCAGGGATTAGGTTGTGTACTAATGCAGAAGGACAAGGTGATTGCCTACGCTTCGCGACAACTTAAGGTGCACGAAAAGAACTACACCACTCATGATCTTGAGTTGGGCGCTGTAGTATTTGCACTCAAAATTTGGAGGCATTACTTGTATGGCACCAAATGCATCATCTTCACCGATCATAAGAGCCTTCAACATATTCTGGATCAGAAGGAACTCAACATGCGCCAACGACGTTGGGTAGAACTTCTCAGTGACTACGATTGTGAAATCCGGTATCATCCGGGAAAAGCTAACGTGGTGGCTGATGCCTTAAGCCGTAAAGAACGAGTGAAACCACTACGTGCACGAGCGTTGGGATTGACCATCCAAACCAACCTGAAAGCTCAGATCCAAATTGCACAAAGTGAGGCATTGAAAGAAGAAAACCTTGCGGGAGAAGAGTTCCGGGGGTTGGATAAACAGATGATTCGCAAGGATGACGGTATACAGTACTTCATGGATCGCATATGGGTACCCAAATGGGGAGGTGTTAGAACCTTAGTCATGGATGAAGCCCACAAGACGCGATATTCTATTCATCCTGGTGCAGACAAGATGTATCATGATCTTAAGAATCCATACTGGTGGCCAGGCATGAAGAAAGACATTGCCTTATATGTCAGCCAATGCTTGACGTGTTCGAAAGTCAAAGCTGAACATCAGAAACCATCGGGATTATTACAGAAACTTGAAATTCCCGAGTGGAAATGGGAGAACATAGCTATGGATTTCATCACCAAACTCCCTAGAACAAGCAGCGGTCATGACTCGATATGGGTCATTATTGATCGGATGACGAAGTCAGCACATTTCCTGCCTATCCGAGAAGACTACAAGATGGATAAGTTGGCGAGATTGTACATCAAAGAGGTCGTGACACGGCACGGGGTGCCGGTGTCAATCATATCCGACCGTGATAGCAGATTCACTTCACGTTTTTGGCAGACACTACAGAAAGCGATGGGCACTCGATTAGACATGAGTACAGCCTATCACCCTCAAACAGATGGCCAAAGTGAACGCACTATACAGACGCTAGAGGACATGTTGAGAGCGTGTGTAATCGATTTTGGAGGTAGCTGGGATGCTCATTTACCGTTGATTGAGTTCTCCTACAACAACAGCTACCATACAAGCATTGGATGTGCTCCATTTGAAGCGTTGTATGGAAGGAAATGCAGATCTCCCGTTTGTTGGGCCGAAATTGGTGAGAGTCAACTGACAGGCCCAGAAATCATCCAAGAAACAACAGACAAGATTTTCCAAATCAAGGATCGACTTAAAGCCGCGCGAGATCGCCAAAAGAGCTATGCCGACAATCGTCGGAAGCCTCTAGAATTCAATGTTGGGGATCGTGTGTTACTCAAAGTTTCCCCTTGGAAAGGAGTCGTTCGATTCGGAAAGAAAGGGAAGTTAGCCCCAAGATACGTTGGACCATTTGAGATCACTGAAAGGATCGGTCCAGTGGCTTACCGGTTAAGGTTGCCACAAGAGCTTAGCGGTGTACATGATACTTTTCACGTGTCCAACCTCAAGAAATGTTTGGCCGATGAATCCCTTCACGTGCCAATCGAGGAAATCAAGATTGACAACTAGCTTCACTTTGTTGAGGAACCCATTGAGATCATGGATCGAAAGGTCAAGCAACTGAAGCGCAGTAGGATACCTATTGTTCGCGTAAGGTGGAATTCAAAACGAGGGCCAGAGTTTACATGGGAACGTGAAGATCAGATGAAACTTAAATATCCACATCTTTTCGAGGATGACACTCTTGGACCTAACTCCAGCTGAACTTCGGGACGAAATTCTCTCAACTGGGGGATACTGTGACATCCGTCACTTTAAGGTCTGTCAATTAACGTGTTTGTCTGTCATCTATTCTATGTTTGGTCATTCCTCATCATTATTTGACTCATTATGTGGATATCATGTGTGCAATATTATCGTTGTGTGTGTATTCTCTATAACCATGTGTTGACCTTACAAAGACCTTTAAAACTTTCATTTTTGAAAATGTTAAATATATCATTTTATAAATATAATAAATGTTTTAATATAACCATTTCTTAAGTCATAATAACATTAAATGAACTTTTACAATTAATATAAAACACCTAACAAAGTCGTTTTTCAACCGAACAAAATTTGGGAAAACTCGGGAGTTAAGTGCAGGGACTAAACTTGTAATTTTGCAAACTTGGGCTGGGTATAAATACCCCCTTATCAGCCTAGAAAACCCATTTCACCATCTTCTTCATCTTCATCCTCTACACACACAAAATCTCCATTTTTGCACCAAATCCAACCCGAGAGGTCTCGTTTTCTTCGTCTTGACACCGTCTACAGCCTAGACTACTTCTTTCTAGCAGGTAGTTGTCTTTGGTTGTCCGTTTTCTAGCCTTTTCACGGCTGTCCAAACTAGGGTTTCGGGTGTTCGGGTTCAACCTGAACATACAAGGTCGTATGGGTGCGTATGAGGTCTCTTTGCTTGTGTTTTATGCTTGTGTATGTTTGTTGAGTGTTTCTGGAGGTCCTTGTGGTGTAAAACCCGTGTTTAGAGCAGCTCGGGGGCTGCTCATCCCGACCACAGTCGCGATTCTGCAGATCAGGCGACTGGGTCATCCATGCGATTGAGCCGTGCGACTGAGTGGGTCGTGCGACTGGATCATGCGTCTGAGTCAATCGCACGACTGAGTTGTGCGACTAGGCATGTCGTGCGGCTGAGTGTCTGTGTGCGATTGAGTCATGCGTGCGACTGAGTGTATGCGATTGAGTCATGCGATTGAGTGATTGTGTGCGATTGAGTCAGGTGACCGACTGAATGTGTGCGAATGAATGTGATTCGCACGACTGGAGTCCAATCGCACGAATGAAGGTTCAGTCGTACGAAAGTAGCTAATTCGCACGATTGAAGGTTGATTCGTGCGCATGGAAGTTGAGTCGTGCGATTGAGTGTTGTGTGGTACGACTGAAGGCCAATCATACGAATGAAGGCTCAATCGTACGAATGAAGCTGATTCGCACGATTGAGGGTTGATTCGCACGAATGGAGGTTGAGTCGTGCGTCTGACCTTGTTATGCGACTGAAATTGTTGTGTTTGACCCCTTGTGCGTGGTGTGAGTATGTCGTGTGGTGTCGAGGTAACACTAACACAATAATGCCATTGTTCGGCCACAAATATTAAAGTCAACGCGAGAAAGGGCACAGAAACTATTTTGAACAAATTTAACTAACGCTTTACAACGACCAAATTGACTTATAACTATTGACACTTATTCAATGCTTCTTGAATAAACAACAATACTTTTACTTAAACATCATCAATAGTGGCGACAATGTTTTGTACTTGGATCTACATAGGATCTAGTACGTGTGTCAATCTGTGTGTGTTATACGCGACCCAGCCGATACGACCCGAACCGACCCATCATTATTGCGCGCTTATACATATATATCATATCATTAATGCTATACAATAACTGTCAATAGGTGTTTGACTGTTTATTTGCATTCAACATTTGGGATACATCGATCATACATACTTACCACCTAACAAGTGAGTTTCGTGGCCCTTTTTACGCTTATACAATATTTCATCATTACAAATTGGGGGAAAAGTATGCTTACACAATTTTTATGCTGTACACTTACATACATTTTACATACAAGGAATCAACGTGATATTGTTTTGCAAGTACTATTTGATACATGCTTGGGTCTGCTGTGTGGTTCTATCTTTGCAACTATTTAATTCCAGTGTGGGAACCAACGGTTAGGTATTGGTAGTACTACTGGGTTGACACCCCCACCCTCGTTCGATGGTATACTAGTTGGTACCATCAGTGGCCAGGAACGGGCCCTTGGGTGAATATATGCCGACAATTTCTTTGTGTACGTCGCTAGGTTTGGTTGCAAAGCTCACGTCATGTGATATTTACTTGTGTAATAACTGTATTCACGGTATTCCGACGCGTTACATTTTTATTACATAAACCTGCGAGCTCACCAACAATTATGTTGACCGTTTTAAGCATATCTTTTCAGGTGATCATGCAAGTCCAGGAATCTAGGTGTGCTGCCTTAGTGGAGACCCTAGGATGCATTTTTGGGACTTAGCTCATGTTTTGTTAAACAATCTTTGAACAATGTTAACGCTTGTAAACAATTATCAACTTTTGAAACTTGTTCCCGGGTTGTGGGAATTAACAATTACATTTTCATCATATGTGTATATGTGTTATCATCATCATGTTGCTTATGGCTATGTTGTCGTGAACATTGACTAAACACGACACAAGTCCCCTTGTTGTCGGGTGTCGTCATGACACGCTTGTCATCATGTATTTATATTGCTCTCTATCGCTTACCATGTGTTATGACGATCCCGGTCTCGTTACATCCCCGTGTTTCCGCTTTTAGCGGGGGTGTGACATTTTGTCTAAAGCCTCCACTTCTGAGTCTTTCCTATGGCATCGCAGATTGGGCCACGTTAATTTCAAAAATATAAACAATTAGTTAAAAACAATCTCGTTAGGGGACTACCTTTAAAAGATTTCTCTGTGGTTGAAAAATGTATGGCATGTGCCAAGGGCAAACAACATAAGAAACCACACAAGCCAAAACATGAAAATAGCATATCTAATCCCCTCGAGTTGTTACACACTGATTTGTTTGGCCTAATCAGTGTTAAATCAATTGCTAAAAAATCTTTCTATCTTGTCATAACAGATAATTTTTCCAGGTACTCTTGGGTGAGATTTCTTGTTCACAGGGGAGAGGCTGCTGAGGAGCTGCAGAAGCTAGTTCTTTCAATCGAGTCTATAAGCAAGAGGAAAGTTATGGCAATCAGAAGTGACAACGGTACTGAATTCAGAAATCAGATCTTTGATTCGTTCTGTGCTGCTAAGGGAATTTTAAGACAATTTAGTGCTGCGAGGACCCCTCAACAGAATGGTATGGCTGAACGAAAGAATCGCACCCTCATTGAAGCTGCTCGTACAATGTTGATTTGATCCTCTTTACCCATCATCTTTTGGGCTGAAGCGGTGAACAGTGCTTCATACATACTGAACAGGGTGTTGATAGTCAAGGACAAAATGAAGACTCCTTATGAACTTTTTCATAAGAGAAAGCCTTTAATTGACTTCTTTCGACCATTTGGCTGCTCTTGCACTTTATTGAATACTCAGGCGCAGAAGACGAAATTCGGTGTCGTGTCTGATAATCGTTACTTCGTCGGCTATTCTCAAGAAGCTTATCGGGTATATTACAAGAGAACACGTATTGTTCAAAAGTTGTTCTATGTTGATTGGCAGGAATCTAGTTCCTCCAATGTTCGATCTGAACCAGCATGGTTCTTTGACTTCGATACGGTGTTTAACTCATTTAATCTTCCAGTCTTCGACGATGATGCATCTATCTCCAATGTTCAAACAAATATCATTCCTCCAACTCCATTACCTGTCATTCCTCAAGCCCCTTCCACCACATCTGCAAATGATGCTACATCAGTTGATATTGCATCGTCTTCATCATCATTTGACCTTCCACCTCCACCTGTTTCTGCATCTCTTCCTTCATCACCTACATCTACCTCATCACAACTAGTACCATCCTTCTCACCTTCATCTACCCATCAACAATCTATCAGCCAACCATCTCTAAATACCCTAACTTTGAAGGATCATCCTCATGATAACATCATTGGATCTATCACCGATGGAGTCCGGACGCGGAGTCAATCTGGTTTGATTAAAATTTGTCTATTCTCTTGTTTTATATCCCAAATCGTCCCGAAAAATGTTCATGCAGCTCTTCAGGACCCTTGCTGGGTTAAATCGATGCAATTAGAGCTACAACAGTTTAGGAAACTCAAAGTGTGGACCCTGGTCGATCTTCCACCAAACAAATGCCCAATTGGCATGAAATGGGTTTTCAAGAACAAATGTGACATCCATCACCTTAAGGTCCGTCAATTAACGTGGTTTTCCGGTAACTATTCCTTGATCGATCATTCCTCATCTTTATTAACTCTTTATGTGGATATCATGCTTGCTTTATCATCATTGTGCTTGTGCTTTCATTGTGAATGTGCTATCTTTAAAAACTTTTTAAACTTTCAACATCGTAACCGCCAAATATATCATTTTTATATAAAATTAACATCACTAATAAAACCATTTTTAAGTTATAAATATCATTAAATGCATTTTTATAATTAATATAACTAATCCGTTAAAGTCGTTTTTCAACCGAAACAAATTTGGGAAACTTGGGGGTTAAGTGCAGGGACTAAACTTGTCATTTTGCAAACTTGGGCTGGGTATATAAACCCATTTTCCAGCCCTAATTCATTCATCTTCATCTTCTTCACCTTCTTCACTCTCTCTACACCATCTTCTTCATTCTAGCACCAAATCCAACCCGCTTGGTCTCGTTTTCGTCGTCTAGACTTCATCTACAGCCAAGTCTACTCCTTTCTAGCAGGTAGACGACCTTGGTTGTCCCTTTTCTTGCTTATTCACGGCTGTCCAAACTAGGGTTTCGAGTGTTCGGGTTCAACCCGGACACATGAGGTCGTGTGGGTGCGTGTGAGGTCTTTCTGCGTGTGCTTCTTGTTTGTGTATGTATGTAGAGTGTTTCTGGAAGTCCTTGTGAGCTTCAATAACAATGAAACTTATAACTACTGACATTTATCTAATACTTCTTCAATAAAAATGAAACTTTTACTCAAATATCATCAGCAATGGCGAGAATGTCTAGTACATGGATCTACATAAGGTCTAGTACGTGTGTCTGTTTGTGTGAGTTATACGCGACCCAGCCGATACAACCCCAACCGACCGATTATTATTATGCGCTTATTTCATATCATTAATGCTTAACAATAACTGTCAATAGGTGTTTGACCGTTCATTTGCATTCAACATTTGGATACATTGATCTTACATACTTACCACTTAACAAGTGAGTTTCGTGGCCCCTTTTTACGCTTATACAATATTTCAATCATTTACAACTTGGGGGAAAAGTATGCTCACCCATTTTCAATGTTGTACAACTTACTTACATTTTACATACAAGGAAATCAACGTGATACTGTTTTACAAGTACTTATCTGATACATGCTTGGGTCTGCTGTGTGGTTCTATCTTTGCAACTATTTAATTCCAGTGTGGGAACCAACGGTTAGGTATTGGTAGTACTACTGGGTTGACACCCCCACCCTTGTTCGATGGTATACTAGTTGGTACCATCAGTGGCCAGGAACGGGCCCTTGGGTGAATATATGCCGACAATATCTTTGTGTACGTCGCTAGGTTTGGTTGCAAAGCTCATTGTCATGTGATTTTACCTGTTTATATAACTGTATTCACGGTATTCCACAACGCTTACTATATACAGCATCACTTACTTATTTATTACTTAAACCTGCGAGCTTACCAACAATTATGTTGACCGTTTTGAGCATATCTTTTCAGGTGATCATGCAAATTGAGGAATCTAGGTGTGCTGCCTTAGTGGAGACCCTAGGATGTATTTTTGGGACTAAATATATTTGACAAACAATTATTTTGAACAATGTCGTAGTCTGATGAACAATTACAATCTTTTGATACTTGTTCCCGGGTTGTGGGAATTTATATTACAATTTCATCTTTATGTGGTTATGTGAATCGTTTATCATGTTTATGCTTATGGCTATGTTGTCGTGAATATTGACTAAACACGACACAAGTTCCCTTGTTGTCGGGTGTCGTCATGACACGCTTGTCATCATTTATTATATTGCATCTCTATCGCTTACCATGTGTTATGACGATCCCGATCTTGTTACATCCCCGTGTTTCCGCTTTTAGCGGGGGTGTGACAACAAACCCGATGACCGTGGCATTGTGGTAAGAAACAAGTCAAGATTGGTGGTCCAGGGCTTTGCTCAAGAAGAAGGGATAGACTATACCGAAGTTTTTGCTCATGTCGCCTGTCTTGAAGCCATCAGAATATTTCTAGCTCATGCCGCCCATAAGCAGTTCAAAGTCTATCAGATTGATTTCAAATGTGCCTTCCTTTATGGAGACATTGACGAGGATATATATGTGTGTCAACCACCATTTTTAAGGATCCCGACTATCTTGACAAAGTTTACAAGCTTGACAAGTCTCTTTATGGTCTTCATCAGGCACCCCGGATCTAGTATGAGACCTTAACACAATATCTCTTAAGCAATGGATTTTCTCGTGGCACCATCGATATGACATTATTCAAGAAGGAAGTGGATGGTGAGATGCTGATCGTACAAGTCTATGTCGATGATATTATATTTGGCTCCACCAATCCAAAGTTGTGTCGGGAGTTTGAGAAGGTAATGCGTAGTCGCTTCGAAATGAGCATGATGGGGGAGATGTGCTTTTTCCTTGGGTTTGCAGGTTGAACAAAAGCTAGAAGGAATCCTTATTCATCAAGAGAAGTATATTAAAGAAATGTTGAAGAAATTCAAGATGGATGACGCTTCTCCTGAAATGACTCCATTTACTGCTCAAACGTGCCTCACTCCTGACGTGATTGGAAAACCTATTGATCCTCATCTCTACAAATCCATGATTGGTTATCTTATGTATCTTACAGCAAGTCATCCCGACATCACCTTTGTTGTAAGATATTGTGCTCGATACCAATCTGCCCCGAAAGAGTCTCATGAAAAGGTTGTAAAATGAATCTTTCTTTATCTTAAAGGCTCTTCTCGTTTAGGTCTTTGGTATCCTTATGGTGGGAATTTTGACTTACATGCCTATTCTGATAGTGATTCTAATGGCTGCAGATTAAATAGAAAGTCATTACTTGTGGGTGTCAATACTTGGGAAATTGTCTGGTTTCATGGCAAAGCAAGAAACAGACCACTGTTTCTCTCTCTACGGGAGAAGCAGAATACATTGCTGCATCCAGTTGCTATTCACAAGTGCTCTGGATCCAGCACCAGATGATTGACTATGGAATAAACTTTCTCCATACACCGTTGTTCTGTGACAACGAAGCAGCCATTGGGATCGCCAAGAATCCTATTCATCATTCCCGAACCAAGCACAGTGAGACACGGATTCATGCAATCCGTGATGCTCAGGAAAAGGATTTTATTAATATTTTCCCATTGACACCAAAAATCAAAAAGCAGATCTTTTCACTAAAACATTTGATAAACCTCGTTTTCATGAATTGATTTCTATGTTAGGTTTAATATCATTTTAAAACCCATTTTCCTTAAAACTTTAATCTGTACAAATTGTTTATACTTAATTATTGTCTTTCTTTTCTTTTTGTTCTGCCCGCTCCTCCATTCTTCATCATTTTTCACATAAAATTATATACATATATATATATATATATATATATATATATATATATATATATATATATATATATATATATATATATATATATATATATATATTGTTTTAATATTAAAAAGATAGTGACATATGGTCAAGTAAAAAATTTCCACATCTTACTTAATTGTAGAAATTTCGGGGGAGAATATGTGTTCTTCTTGTTTTCCTTTGAAGAATAAAATGAGAAGCCTGGACGACGTAAAGGAGGTTAACAATATTGTGTGGGATATGTTTGATAGGTTCAGCCAGAAATCAAAGTAAACAGTTATCTTGTAGCTGAATTAATAGAACAAGAAACTTGATGACTCAAATAATCTCCTTGACATTTTTGGCCTTCACGAAGTTTCAAGACCTTGTTCAAAAAGGGTTGAGAACGTGATACCTCTGTTTTGAGTTATTCTTATCTAAAGTATCTTTGTTTCAAATCATTCCAATCTATCTCAAAAAGCAATATGCTTTTTCATCTTTGCATATAAGATGCTTCCTGCTGTATTCTATCTTGCGCTTATCTCCTCTGCTATGTGTGAACATTGACCAGGAGTGATGATCTCCTTTGCTGTACGATAGTACCGACCTGGAGCTCTCATCGACACAATATGATGATCTTTTTTGTTATACGTAAGTATAGACCTAAAGCTCTCATATGTAAAACTCAATTGATCCACTCCTCTGTTATACGTAAGTATAGACCTGAAGCTCTCATCATTTGGTGTCTATAAGGGCATTGCTTGTTTTGAAATAAGACCTATGTTGCTTCTGAGAAGAAGAGTCATGCAAAGCGTGTCATTTGTTCAATACATCATGAGGACAGGATAAGTTTCTTTGCCAAATGTCTATGGGGACCAGGTCATTCAATGTTTTTTTTTAAACAAAAACCAAAACATGATAACAATAGTTGCGATGCACCTGTTGAAACGAATAAGACATGGACTTAAAAGGACGAGCATATTAGCAATTCCGCTAAACTTTGACTCTCCAGAAGATCTTTTCAGCTTCTCGTTCATATCCTTTTATATTGTTCAATTTTGTTATAAAAAAATTATTATATGTGAAGAATGGTGAGGTCTTGTGGGGCAAATTTCTTTTGATTTATTTACCTTATTTTAATTATTTTTCTTTTATTTTATCTTATTTTAAAGAACGGGAATCAAAATATTTTTTTTTCTAATTTTTTGGTTTCCAGCGAAATTATACTTTTGCTGGTAGTTTCGCAGGGCGAAATTGTAGCTTCGCCGGTTCTTTTGTGTGGTGCAAAGTCAATCTCGACCAGAGTTTCGCCTGGCGAAATTGTAGCTTCGCCTGGCGAAACTACAGTTTCGCTCTCTGCGAAACTATGTTCTATATAACTCAATTTGCGAAATTGTTCTCATTTTCACACGATCAAGAGTTTAGGCATTTTAAGGTTTTACGGTTGCTTCGGTGTGCGATTTTGAGTTTCTGTGTTTTTGATGCTTGATTGACCGTTGTATCTTGTTCGCAAGTGAGTTGCGAACTCAGGACAATAGTTTAATCTAAGTTAAACGGCAATATTGTGAGTCTATTAGATTGAGACTCTTCGGTACCTTCGCAGTTCTTACTGCGAAAGTACCGATAGTCCAGCGAAACTGAACGAAAGTTCATGGTTTTTCAGTGAAACTGTGGTGTTATGCTGTCCGAGTGAACTTAAGAGTTTCGCAGGGTAAACTTCAGTTTCGCTGTGCTGAAACTATAATTTCGGCCAGTCGAATCTACTTCACTGTCTTGCCGAAACTAATGAATAATTGCTGACGAAACTATACTTTCGCTTGCCGAAACTAAAATTCTTCCTGCGAAACCATAATTTCGGCTAGCGAAATAAATTTGTTTCTTGTTTAATTTTTATCTTTTTCTTATTCTTCTTTAATATTATTTTTCAATATACTATTCTAATGTGTTTCATTTGGTTTTCAGATTAAATGGTGAATCTGAAGTTTGATGAGAGGAACAACATTACTACCATCTTAGACGACACACACCCGAAAGCAGTTGGCTTTAGAGACTGCATACGCTGGTCGCAGAGATCTCATATCGCCTACGCGATCTCTCATTCCACTACCATATATGACTTATATATCAGAGCTTTCTGGCGGACGGCTGAGTATGATACAAGAGGCAACTCTCAGAGGATTGTAGCCAGGGTGATGGAGAATGAGGTGACCATTACTACAGAGGTCGTATCGAGGGTGTTAAGGCTAGATGAAGACACAGTAGAGGAGGTTACTATGTCAGATTAGGAGGTGTTTGAAGCCTTCAGATCGATGGGATATGAGGGACCGCCTTTTGGGACTAGGAAGGAGATTAAGAAGTCCTTCCTTTCTAAGGAATGGAGATATATAGCTCATGCCTTCATAATGTACTTAGATCACCGTAAAGGTGGATCAGATGGGCTTAACTTAGACTGGGCAAAAGCTATGGTGTTATGCTGCAAGGGAAAGAAGGCAAATATAGCGAGACTGATTTTTGCCTGTAAGGCGGAGAATGTGATGGCGTTGAAGAAGGATAAATGGCTGCTTTATACTTTATTCTTACAGATGATTTTTAATGATCTTATTCCTAACATCCCAAAACACGGGGAGGTTAAGAGGCTGGTGCAAATGAACACCGTATCTTCGCTGACTGCTGCGCCATTCGTCACGACTTCAGTGGGAAAATTATTCACCTCTAGGAGAACATGTACCCACCAGAAAGATGGAGCTATATCAAGAGGGTAGATGTGATAAGAAACCTCAACACCTTTCTGGCCAATCAGTTGAGCAGATTAAGACAAAACTTACCAATCAAGAGATGAGGGAAAGGAAGAAGGATGAGGTGATTGATGGTATGACCAAGATGCTGATGGATCAGAATAAACTGATTAAGAGACTGTTAAAGGAGGTGAATGAACTAGAGGCTGCAGCCGGCCTGCTCAATCAGCTAACTCAACCTGAGTTAGATGATTTGACTGATACTTCCAAGTACCTATTTCTAAATGTGGGTATATCTTCCCGGCAAGGAGATGGCACATCTGGTGCAGCGGCTGAAGAAGTGGGATGTTCTGGTGTGAGGAAGGAGACTGAAAATATGGAGAATGTCGAGGAGATATTTAAGGCTGGTTTCGTCAACATGGGATTCGACATTGATAAAGATTTGGTTGGTGAGGAGGTGGTGAGAGAGAAATCTGTAGAACTTATGGAAAAGAATGCTGAGAAGGGGAAGGGGCTGATTGATGAGGAAGAAGAAGATGAGCAACTGGTTAATTATGATTCAGAACCAGAATATTATGAGGTTGATGAGAGACCCCTAACCTATGTTTCCAAGAAGGGAGACAATGTTGGAGATGTGTTTGAAATGGCTAAAGAAGAATGGTTTGTCAAAGAGAAAGTGCCTGAAGAGCAGACTCCCCTGTTCAAAAACATGGAAGGGTTGAACAAGAAGGAAGCAGACAAGAGAATTATCAGTTGGTGTTATAACCCCGTCCTTAAAATGTTTATGATCAAGAGGAGAGGGGGAGGCATAACCTATATGCACAAGAGGAAGGCTTTCAAGACCTTACCCAAATGGGATTTGAGGATGCTGGCAGTGCTGCCATTACTAAACGCTTATCTAAGTGAAAGAGCCTCGTTGCTGAAAAAGGAGATAAAGAATGGACTGAATGACAACTTTGAGTCATTCGGGTTTATGAAGGCTGAGAGGAGAAGATCCAAGAAGGATAAAGACTGGGAAATAGGAAAAGGAAAGATTATGCTAAGGGTGAAAGCCCCAAAGACAGTGAACAGTATTAGACTGGCAGATCCCCTCCCCGATCAACTACAAAACTTTGAGAAGTGGTTCTACGATAATAATACGGGGGAGGCGGTGATCAGGGTAAAGAATGGGGGTGAGCTTAGAGTGTTTGATCCTATGGAGCTATTTAGTTTCTGTGATGAAGACCTGCTAGTTCTTTGCGAAAATCATATTAAAGCAGGGGCAGGTGACGAGACGAGAAAGGAAGCCAGTCTGTTTATGACTGTGACTAATAAAGTAAGAGGAGTGAGAGCAGAAGTGAAAGAGATAGCTGAGAAAGTGAGAGCTGAAGATGATCTAAACATGGATGTCCGGGATTTGGCAAGACAGTTTGAGCAAGCTAGTGCTCATCCCGAGGGAGCTAATGAAGCTGGAGGTGACCAGAGTGAATTAGTTGCTGAAGCTCCTAAGGAGATTGCTGCAGGAGCTGAAGAAGACATATTAGAGGCAGTAGGGGAGACTGAAGCTTACCAGAGAGAACATATGTCTAAAGCCCCCGGAGAAGAAGCTGCAGGAACAGATAAAGATACATCAGATGCAGCGAAAGAGACTGGAGCAGACGCGACAAATCAAGACAACTAAAGGCGGTGAGATCCAACCTAGGGGGAGTATTGAAGATCATGTATAGGTTGGACTCACCTTAGTTTAGATTAGATTATATTTATATTAATGTTAGTTACTTTTGAATGTAGTTCATTTTGTTTAGTTTTGTAGTCCAGCGAAACTATGAGCGAAACTACAGTTTCGCTCATAGTCAGCTGTTGTAGTTCACCCGGCGAAACTGTTGTTTCTGCCGGGCGAAACTATAGTTTCGGCAGTACAGTTTTGCTGGCAGCGAAACTGTTTGCGAAAATAAGACTGCTATATATAGATTTGATCATTTTCATTGTTGGGCATCCTTGCAAAACCTTAATCGTTTATCATTGTTGCAAGTGACCTTTGTAAGCAGTATTATCTCATAAATATATTTGTGCTTTGTTATTATTGATTGTATTGATCATCATTGTTCTTACTTTGATACATTTGTGTTTGTTCTCAATCTTCTTCATCTTTGTTCTCTATTGTTTATATTTGATATTGAACGATTCAACATCTCATTTGTACTGCAAATCGATCAAATGGACCAACAATGAAGCAACATCAACAGTTGCGTGTTCTTCAAGATACTACTTCCATCAGCTTGGTGTTGTGCATTGTCACCGGATGAGTTTTGAGGCTCACTAGGTTGACAACTGGTTGAAGCTCCACTATCTCTTGAGATAGTTATACTATCAAATCTGATAATTGTGGGAGCTTGATCATCAACAACTCTGGGAGAACTTGGAAAAGATCTGGGTAACTCAAACAATTGGTCATCATCAGAATCACTTTAAGTACCTGTTCTAGCTGAAACATTCTTACAAGAAGGTTTAGAATAGTTTGGAAATAATTCTAAATCAAAAATATGATCAGGGCCATTCCCCCTAACACAAGGAGTGTGCTCATTAACAACAATGTTGGATGATTCCTCAAATTTTTGTTTTTTAATGTTATAAACTCTATAATCAATAGAGTTGGAGGAATATCCAACAAAGATAGCATCATCCGACTTTTTAGCAAATTTGCCAAATTGTCCTTTGTGTTAAGTATGGTACACCTGCTACCGAAGGACCTTAGAAAGCCAATGAACGGTGGCATCTTATTCCATAGCTCATAAGGGGTTTTTCCATGTGGCTTAGCTACAAGAACTCTGTTCTACACATAGCATGCAGTGTTGATTGCCTCTGCCCAGAATGTTAGAGGCAGCTTTGAATCAACTTACATAGTTCGAGCAGCCTCAATAAGTGTCCTGTTTCTGCTCACAGCAACACCATTTTGTTGAGGAGTTCTAGGAGCACTATATTGTCTGACAATCCCTTTTGAGTTACAGAATGAGTCAAGAACTTGATTCTTAAACTCAGTCTCTTGATCACTTCTAATTATCTTAACCTTGTGATCAATTTGATTTTCTATTTTAAGAATAAAAGATTTTAAAGTTTCAGCAGTTTCATCTTTAGTTCTTAAAAATAATACCCATGTAAATCTAGTAAAATCATCAACAATCACAAGGTTATATGATTTCCTTCCAATGCTCATTATACTTGTGGGACAAAATAGATCCATGTGTAATAAGTGTAATGGAGTGGTGATAGAGTTAACTACTTTGGATTTATGAGATGATCTGTGTTGCTTTCCTTCCAGACATGCAACACAGTTATCTTTGCAGAAAAATTCTTTTTTAGGCAAACCATGTACCAAGTTATTTTTACCCAATTTATTCATGGTTTTAAAATTGACATGACATATTCGTTTATGCCATAGTGTTAACTCATCACCACCAGCTTTGGAAAGAAAGCATGATACTTCACCCATATGGAAGCATTGTTCATGTCCAGCTTGTACATATCCCCTTTCCTGGGAGATCTAAGAAGCACAAATTCCTGTGGAATTGTCATCCCGGCTTTGAGGATAATCCACTCATGTTCTGTGAAAAGCATTTGGTGCTTTCGATCATAAAACTGAAAAACACTTTACAGATTGTGTTCAAGCTGTTTGACAAAGTGTACTTTGTCAAATTTTAAATTACCATTGAAATTATTAAAAAAAGATCTGTTCCCAGTCATATGCCTGGAGCATCCACTATCTACAATCCATATATTGTTGTTCTTGTCATGTGGATGTCTCTGCACATAAGGTGAAAAAGTTAGTTTTTATTAGAAACCCAAGCCTTATTAGTCTTGGGCTTTTCCAATGATGATGACACAATTGAACCAAAATTTATGCGTGAGGGTTCAATGGATATCTTGAGGAAGAAGGTTGGGCTGCAGCATCTTGTCTGATCTTCCATTCCATCCATTGGCTGATCAGTGTAGATGAGCTTGTTGAAGCTTTAGCAGCATGACATTCTTCCAAAGCTTCTTTCTTCTTGGAAGAAACCTTCACCACCTTTTCTTCCAAAGTAGTCTTCTTCTCGGAAGGTTTCAAGGGAAATCTCTTGTTCTTTTGAATTTTCTTAGCCTTGTATTCCGAAGCTATTTTCCTTTCGGAAGAATGAGTTTCTTCCGAAAGCAACTTTGCTTCGGAAACAAGCTTTCCATTCTTCATCACTTGAGCCATGTGATAAGGTCCAAATGTGAAATCCACCTTGACTCCTTCTTTCTTAACATTAATTGCATAATGTGTGCTTGTAGGATTGTAATAACAATCTTTAGCCATGTGGTTTTGCAGACCACACATTATGCATGCAATGTTAATCTTCTGGGAATTTGAGGACTGTTGTTTCTTGGTTTTCTGTCTTCATCAACAGTCTTTCCCTTTAACTTTTGATCTTTTTGTAGGACAGGTGTGCTGGTACTACACACCTTTCCTGAATCAAAGTTTCCCACTACCTGGAATTCAGCTGAAATGAATACACCTTTTTGTTTTAGGTCTATCTTCAACTTGGATTCAGCCACTTTCTTGGCAGTTTTTCTGGCTGCTTTAGCCTTGTTCTTCTGGCTTTGGTGGTTAGGGGTTGATCATCACTGATGGAGGAGGTTTGATTTACCTAGTTCTTCCCTGTGATGGTCTCCATAGTTGCACCACTCTTTAACTTATAGAAAGGTGGGTCAACAGATGAAACCTCTTGCTTTTCAGTTCCACATCTTGGTTGTCTAATAGACTCATAAGAGTGTGGTGGAGCAATTTCACTGGTTCCCAACCCACCTTTTTTTTAATAACAAAGTTTTGAGTGAGAGGATGATGCAAGAATGGCTTGAAAGTTTTGCTCAGAGATAGCATGCTTTCTTGCTTGAGCCTCAGCTGCGACAAGCTGGGCTTGAGCCTTAGTCAATTTGGAGATTAAATCTTTGATTTGAGTCTTGTAGTTGGTATGTTCATGTTTTAACAAGGACATATTTTTCTCTAACTATTCAATTTTCTTTTGATAGTCAGATTCAGCCCTTTTAAAATCAAATTTTAGGATATTTAAAGTCTCAATATCATATTTAATTTCCATATTGTAGTCCTGATATAATTTAACTTTAGCAAGCTAGAGTACAGATATGTTCATATGCCTTGCTGTCATCAGTTCCAGCCATCAATGCTTGAGCAGGAGTCACATCCTGTACCATGAAGCTCTAGTCAACTTCTTGAGCTAAACCAACTGTTTCAGTTGACTTCCCGATGGCTTTAGGTGTAGAGGGATGTGTGGAGGCTTGTGAGGTTCCCGGATATGATTTGGGAGCTTTGCATTCTCTGACAAAGTGACCAAGTTGGTTACAGTTGTAACATTTGGCCTTTGTCTTGTGAAACCCAAACTTGCTGTTAGTTGGGTTTTGGGGGAACTGCCTTCCAGTTCTCTTGAAGAACTTTTTTGCTCTGTAAGTTAACAGAGCCATCTGTTGGACAATGCCCACATACTCGACATCATCTATGCTAAAACATTCTAGATCATCAAAGCAATACTGAAAGTCACTAGAATGCCCATTTCCTGAGACAAAGGCACAACTATCATGGAAGGAACTTGGCTGAGCCTGTTGAGACCTTGGAGTCTCAGGGAATGTGATGTATGGGCCTGAAAAGCAGGATGGCTGCTGGGAGTAAGTCAGGTATTGCTGAGGTTGGGGGGTCCTAAGCCTTCAGCAACCATTAAAGCGTTGCTAGCAGGAAGGCTTGAGGGTGTGCTCATCTAGTGGCCTCTCTTGTTCTCCATCTGTAGACGGTATTTATCAAGGATGCCATATAGTTCAGTCATGGTGAGGGAGTTCAGGTTTTCTGTCCTCTTGATAGAGACACAATAGAACGTCCACTCATTTGGGAGTGCACTCATTAATTTTCTTGAGAGATCTCTCAACTCAAGGGTAATTCTCACAGACTGAAGGGAGGAAATAAGATCCATATACCTGAAATATTGCTGGCTGAGGGTCTCTCCAGCAATATAAGTGAAGTTTTCAAATTGTTGCTTCAGTGAATCTTTCTTGGAGTCATTTGAGCTGGAGTACATCTGGGACAAGGCATCAAACAATTCTTTGGCTGACTTGCAATGCTTAAAACCCATCATAATGGAGTTGGGTATAGCAGTCATCAGAACAGTCATAGCATTGCTATCAATTTCCAGCCTTTTGCGGTCTTTATCAGAGTAATCTTCTACCACCTTCTTTATCATAGCACCATTTTCACCTGGTCCTGCAACCTTTGGTTTGTGAGGACCATTGGTGATAGATTGCCATATTTTTCCATCTTGGTATCTGATGAAGCCTTCAATACGTTTGCTCCATGATCTAAAGTTTTCAGGGGTGATGATAGGTGCTTTGGTCATCGTCCCCATCTCAACTTTAGATTTTTTATGGAGGGCCATTTTGAGTGCGGTGAAAGAATGAGTGAAGAAAATGTTGATTTAGATGGTAAGATCTCACAATCAAGAGCCTAAAAAGCTCTGATACCAATTATAGGATCGGTTTTTATCACTTAACACTTTTATTTTCTCTCAAACTCACTAAATCACACTCGGTTTGATGATGTAGAATTCCTTCTAAGAGTTGATAATAATATACTAAGTAACTTAGAACACATAAATATAATTTTCAAGGTACTTATATATATTACTTCTCAACTCAAAGTATTACAAGACTCTTACAAGCACATTACATTAGTTACAATGAGAAACTATATATACTATCACCTACAGCCGGATATACTTTGATACCAGCTGAAAACCTATAACTGAAGCAAATACTACATTGCTAAAGATAAGGTATCTTAGATAAAATATTATCTAAGATATGATAGTCATGACAGGTCCATGACTTACTTTTTGTCACCAACTAAAGTTGCTAACTATACTAACTTATAAGAAATGAACAGTGGAATAAAGTATGGTCAACTACATGGGCGTGGGAAAGCACCATGCAGTATCTCGGAGATTTGCAGCGGAGTGTCAGAAGGACCATACTTATGTCCACTGGTTCATAGTAGGTTCTTCAGAAGGTTAACTGGCTTCGGAAGAACAAGTTCTTCCGAAGCCACTTATACTTCGGAAGAGGCTACTTCTTCCAAGGCTTGAGACATTCTTTAGGTATTCATACTTCGGAAGTCATTGTCTTGATTTCTTCTAAGTATTGAACTTCGGAAGAAGGAAAACTTTGTCTTCGGAAGTTGGAGTTTCTCTTCGGAAGCTTCTTCAGGCTTAGGCTTCGGAAGTTCTTCATTTGCCTTCGGAAGTTCTTCATCAGTTGCACTAAAATAGTCTAAGTGTTAGTTTTGATTGCACCAACATTTTTTGATCCAATAATAACCTACAACGTCTTAAATCAAAGCAAACATAACTTTTATAAACTAGATTTGTTTTGAATCAAACCAAACATAACTTCTAAAAACATATTGAATCACACTAATTATAACTTTCATAACCTAATAACATCTTAAATAAAAACAAATACAACTTTTATAAACTACAAACATGCAAACTAGAAACATTCTTTAAATCAAACCCAATACAAGTGAGAAAATCTTGAAACCTTGGAACTAAGAAATATCTTTCATGAACGAGTAAGCTAAACTTTTTGAAACAAATATTTCAACCAACAAAAACTACCAGACAAATATATATTTTCGTCATATGACAAGTAAAATTCATTTAGTTATTTTTGTATCATTATTCAATGTCATGGTTTGACTGACGCCAAATGTTCATAAAAGAACCATATATGTGCATACGAGGGTTTTGCAAGGGAAGGAGAAACAGGATCGCATGGAAGATTTCGGGACAAAAGTGAGAATATCGGAAGGCATGGATGTTGATCAAACCAACCTGCAAATCGTCTCCTTGCTTCGCCAATTTCTTCGAGTTCAGCAGCGAAGAGCCGAAGCTTATGCAAAACTCAAAAAGTTCGTTTTCAATAACTTTATGATCAATTTACTATCTCAATCTTTGCACAAATTGTAATCTAGCTACTTAATTGCGTTTTATTCGTTAAAGTTTTATGTCTTTCTTTACACATATAACATATTGATTTTTATGGTTTCGCTTATTCCAATAATTAGGGTTCGATCAACAATGAACAAGATGACGAATTTCTCAAGTACTTGCAGTAAAATATTGAAAGAAGTTATTTCAAGTTCAAATTTATAAATGGTCATTTGATAACACTGCTGGGGATCTGATTGTTAATAGCCCAGTTTATATGAAGGAACCATGACAAAGTAGATCATTAGGTGTTGTTATTAAGGATGGTGGTTTCTTGCAAATTTGTTTCTAGATGTGATGAATGGAATTATAGTTATTCATAAGTTGAGTCTTTTGGAAATTTGTTTCTAGAAATTCGAAGTTCGCAACACCCCTCCTACCATGATAACATCATAATTCCACCTATGCTTGACCACAACAATCATGCTTAGTTTGGAGAATATTTTTATGCCCACGGGCGCCCACTAGACATAAACATATAAAATGAGATACCCAAGAGTATACAACTACAAGATATCGTAGACGCCCATGAAAATTATCTGACTTGCTTATGCAGTGTGCAGACGTAGAATACTCATGCCTGTGAGCAGTGAGCTAGATATAACTTCAACTCACATGTGCTGCACTCATCTTTTTTCATGCTCTTCTTTTCTTTTGAGGTTTCTTTATTTTGTTGGCTCCGTTAGACCAGATAAGGTACAAACTGTAATAGGGTAAAACAATACTCATCTGTAAATGAATTAATCTCAATGTGAAGCTGTTATTATTATATTATTGTTATTATGTAGTATGATAAGCACTTATAGTTTCCTTTTGTTAACAAGAAACGACTTTCCATTGATCAATTTAGGTGTTTGGGAGGGGGGATGGGTGTGGGTGGCTGTTGCATGGGTGAATGGTAACTCTACCACTTGGACTCACCCATTTTTTTATTTATATATTAATGAAAACACTCGTTGGTTTTTAGGGAGCGCACCTAGGTACAAGGCTCATCGTTTCTTGTAACATAAGGCACAAATTGTACATGAAGCGCATAGTAAGCGTGCTTTTTGGGAGAAATCCCACTAAGGCGTGCGTTTTTTGTACATGGGTTGTTTTTGTGCTTCAAAGTGTTATACATTTTGCTAAAAAGAGTGTATATGTAGGTGATTTATATATTAAATTATGTACAAACCTTATTTGTAGCTATATTCGGGTAGGAGATGCTAAAAACCTAAGAAATATGTAAAAATTATGGAAACATCTTCGGCCTCGCTTTGTCACTTTGATATTAGATCTTGTCGCCTTGGTGCGATTCTCGCTTTTTGAAACCAAGAAACTAATGTGTCTTTATGTTGTTCAAATACATTTGTTATTTGTTTTGTAGTCTTAAGTGGATTTTATAATTTTAGTATGATGCTTCATTGTTTACAAATACCAAAAGATTTGGTCATGTAATCTCAATGATGATTCGAAGACTATTCCTTAAAGTTAATCTTCTATTGGTCTTTATCTTCTGTTGGTCTTTACTCTTTAGTACCTTCTCCCCTCCCAGTTAGTGTGTTTTTTGTTTACTTTCTTTGAGCACATCTTTAGTCATTTCTAAAAAGCAAGCTACCACTTTGTTCAAAATGCCACCCATTCTCATATTACATGTCCTTGGTTTTATTGATTCTACTCAATATACTTTTACTCCCACCAACTCAAATATGCTATTTGAGTACATGTGAAATATTTTTGTTTCGCATTCACCTATGGTAAAATATTAATGGAATGCATCATTCATATATATGAGAGATTTCTTAATGATTTATATCATTAACTAGGAGTCTAGGATTAGGATTATGCTATGCAAGGAAAAATGTTATGGTAAAATATAAACGGAAAACATCATTCACATGTTTGAGGGATTTATTAAGTATTTTATGCCATTAACCGGGACCAAGATTCAAGATTATGCTATGCAGGGGAATATGTATGTGTACAAAGTAATAGCGGTTGAGGATTTTCTTATATATATTGATTATTGAAGTTTTATCACTTAGAAGCTCAATGTAGTTATCTTTGTTTTGGTGCAAATGTTATAGTTACTAGCCAAATAAGAGGGGTCTTAAATACTTTATGTTGTGTATGAGTGGTTGCTTCCCCTGCTCCCCCTTTAAAAGCATAAGGATAAAGAAAAAAAATAACTCTTAAAACGCCAAACCCCCTTCCCCGAACCATGTAAGCTTGGTTCCATGTAGTTTTTTGTGGTTTGCTTTATTTGGTGTTCTTGCTCTTCATTCTTTGTACGCAACTATCTTTAGCTGTTTGTGGGTATTTTTGTTTACTTTTCTTTAACAAAAAGTTGATGCTTTGTGACCTTGAGGTTATGGGTTTAAGTCATGGAAACAGCCTGCTGCACAATATGTATGGTAAGGCTGCGTACATTAGATCGTGAAGCGATCCGGCTTCTCCCTTGCCCTGCGCAAAGCAGGAGCTAAGTCAAGCATTAGGTATTCCCGTTTCAACTTTATATAAAAAGTTGAAACTAATTATGTTAGTTCTAGCTTTGTAGTTAGATTGAAAGTCCTACCTTTGTGCTGTTAAAATTCATAAGTAATAATATGAATATAAATAATTTCGTAGGTTGAAAACAAAATATTTATATACTTTATTCTTGTAACCTATTCAAGTAGTATTGCTAAATCTAAAGTCACTTTTATAGTAGCTTCAAACATTTAAAATGTTTTTGCTGGTAACTTATCTAATACAACATTATTGGCAGGGGATTTAATGAGTTGGGAGATTCTGCTTACCAACAACTTTGTAATGAGGTCACAATTGAATTTAGTGATTGTTCCAAAGAGGTGAGTAACATATCTACCTCTCCTTGTAGCTGTAATGATATTAAGTAGATGAAGTTTTTCCACACTATAAGTGCAGGTCCTTGCATTGGAGTCGACATTTCTAAGTCCCACTTATTGCCGAAATGACTTGGCTTCTTTGCTGAGATCTGTTCAAGTACAGGAAAAACAAAAGCTGCATCTGGTACTGTACATATTAGTCTCATTACTTTAGAGTGCATGTTGCTCCCTTATTTATCCTTTTTACTTTACTACTAAACCGGCAAAACATTATGCAGTATGTATGATCAAAAATACTTTTTACTTTTTTTCTTTATTAGCTGTTGGTGTCTCTTAGAAAAATCATTTTGCTTCAAAATAACTTAATCATAAGTCAAATTAAATAGGAGTTCATATGCATTAAAAATACCCTTTGGGAACATTTAGACGATTTCTCTCCAATAACTACAGAAATATCTTATAAAGGTCATGCCTAACTTCCTCTTAATGATAATAAAGTCAATTGCTCCAACAAGTAAGTTGTATGGTCTGTCCTATTTCACAAACGGTAGTCACACTATTGCTATAAAAAAAATTCTTGTTGATTCACACCTTGGAGTGATGACTAGTGACAAGATGGGTGGATAGGTTAGGCGGGCTAATGGTGTGAATTCCTGACACAACATGAACCTAACATGAAATTCATGGGTGGAGGTCAGTTCCAGGTTGAACCTGTGAACACGTTTAACTAAGAGTCAATTTAGGTTGAATGCGAACACGTTTAACTAGACGAGTCAATTTAGGTTGAATGTGAACACGTTTAGCTAAATGGTTGTGTTCGGATCGAATTGACAGGTCCATGGGTTGACTCGTTTGATTTGTGCTTATTTAAAAAAAAAGTATTTGATGGCATACCTCGAAGTATTTGTGTATTTTATGCCAAATTTCAAAGACAAAAGAGATAAATATTGTAGTTGAAGCATAATATTTACATACAAATATATTTTTGGTTGTAGATTTGTAATTCTAAAGTGTTGATATGCAAAAGTTTTTAGGATTAAACATGTGCTTGTGTCAAGCCATGAAAATTCATGTCGTGTCCGGGTTCATGTGTTTGACACAATTGCCAATCCTTGAAAACAACCCGTTTACCACCCTTATGCTGGTTGGGTGACACTGACATCCAAATGGATTTTCATTGATCAGTACTGGTTGAAATGGATAGGTCGGGTTGTGTTCACCCACATACATTTTGGAATAACTGATAGGACTGCAGTAGGCTAGCTTTGATTCACTGAAACAAGATACAAGAACAGCCACTTCTAGAGGGCAAATCTCCAAAATAACAAGCTGGTAACAATATCAGAACACTAATCTAACTTAGAACATGATCTTCCTACCCTTAAATAAGCTACTACTAATGCAGTAAATAAGGGAGGTAACTACCCCACTCATCCACTAAACACATTGTTGTTCTTGACCAGGCCCTTTACCAGGTAAATGGGTCTGCTCCACGGGTTCAGCTGGTTTACCTGACCCACTGGATCCACTGGACACGTATTAATAGCATAGTTTTATAATCATATCAAATGCAGTACTAATTTACAAAATTAAAAAAAATATTACCCATTTTGGCTTATTATCTTGCCTATTTTGCCACCTTTTGATTGAAACAATTCCAGCAACCGATAGTTTCAAATGTCATCTGACGATTTGTTATTTTGAACAGACTGCAACCGTTCAGGTTCTGAAGAAAGCTGGTCGTCCATCAGAGCGTCTGGTGAGCCATGAAAACTGTAAATTCAGAAATCAGCATGAATGTGTGCATGTCCATGAGATAACTGAAGCGGCTGGAACTGAAGAAGCAGAAGCGGATGCCGAATATGATAATGCTATGAAGGAAGCCATTCAGGGGGTGCAGGATGCGGTCACCGCCATTAATGAGCATCTTGAAGAAGTCAGATATGAGATTGCCGCCCTTGAGGAAAGTTGATCTCCGAATGCCTGTTGGAAATAATAAATCTCTTCTAAAAATTTCTTCTTTTTATCAGCCCTTTGCTCAGGTAGTTTTGTAGTGGTATACGTACATATCAAAATGTAGCTATCATTCTATCTAAAACTTCAAGGCAGCAATTTCTATCTATTTTCTTGTCAATTAGGTTATGTTTTATTTCTTTCAAACAGGTCAAAGCAGTAAAATAAACGAAGTTAAGCTAAAAAAGAAATAGGTTGAACAGCTTGAAAGTCACCAAAAGTATTTTAATGCATAAGACCTTGCAAATATTTTTTGATTTAGTGAAAATAAACTGTTAAAAAGTTTGATAAAGAACTGTAATAAGCTAAAAATTATACCATCAGAAATTTAAGTTTGTTTGTTAATATAAACCAGGGGTATTCTCCCGCCCTTTGCAGTGATTTGTGCGTAGTATTTGGAGGGTAACACTTCAAACGACGATAAATTAGGCTATATGTGCTTTGGGATGTGAACGTTTCACGTTTCTAACAAATCCAAAAATCAATACCAATACAATCACATTGCCTAATGTTATAATTATATGTTAGAATTCAAGCGGCGCAAATGAACCAACATACGAGCACAAACGAATATCAAGCAGACATAAAAGAAAACGACACTAGGATTTAACGTGGTTCGGTCAGTGTCACTTATGTGCACGTGTTGCAACTAGGGTTTTCTTTATTGCTCAGTACATAAGTTTACAACACATGACATGGATATATATATAAATACCAACTAGGGGTTTTAACTTAGTTAACAAGAAAACTAAACACGGGCTCAAGCCCAAAGTCTTTACAAACCTAACAATCTCTCACTTGAAGATTTTGCGATATATTTAAGCCTGTCATTCAAGCACTAAGCAATCCAGTCAATAACTTCGGTAATCTTTAAACAAGTCTCCAAGCCTCCAGTTCCTAAAGAACAAGCTAATACTCCGTCACATCTTCTAGTCGCAGCGGCTCTTATCATCAAGTCCCAGAAGGGACAGTTGAAGCTCCCCCGAGCTCCAACTCGGTCGTGGCTAGTCATGCCAATGATTCATCCTCATCTAAATCGGTTTAGAGAATTCACTAGATTCAAAAAGACATAGAGGATCACAATCACTCTCCAAATTTAGCAAACAATCACCAGGAGAGAATTTTCTGGCCGTAGTCTTTATATCCTAATAGTTCTTTGTAACTGTACCTAGAACACGTCCCGTGCTCCCATTGTCACCGAAAACCTTGAATGGTTTAGACTTTCAAACTCATTTAGATAACATCCCTGCTCCAGACTTCATGTTTGTAAAATGAACTCTCTTAGCACCGTATTTAGCAAACTAGATTTTGTCATGCTTAACTAGGACAGCCATGCATCCCTCATCAGGTACCTTAACTATATACGATGACCCACGCTTTATACCACGAGCAATAACAAGGTTGTCATTGATCGCTCT